>OX336367.1:48782333-49382333 GCA_946902895.1 Fragum fragum | reverse complement strand
CGATATTTGGTATACAGTATTGCCTTGTGGATTTCTATCAAGATTGTACAAATTATTGCCTCAGGATTAAAATTAGCCCATTCCCGAATGTCACAAATTTAACATAGGCTTATATAGTGTAATTTGTAAAATCTTCTTCTCCCAAACAGGAGGGCCTAGAACTTTGATATTTAGTACATAGCATCATCTGGTGGATCTCTATCAATATGGTATGAATTATGGCCCTAAGGTCATAATTAGCCCATTCCCGGATGTCACAAATTTTACATATGGCTTATATAATGAAAATTTAAAACTCTTCTTCTCCCAATCTAGTAGGCTTAGAGCTTTGATATTTAATATTTAGCATAATCTGGTGGACTTTTATTTGTTTTGTGCTCTTTGGACTCAGGTGACCAATAAGGCCCTATGGGCCTCTTGTTTAGCTTACCTAACCACAAAGTGAGCTTTTGTGATCTACCTGTGACCAGCATGTGTTATCATCTTGTGTGCACTCTAGAGGCTACAATTTTTCTCAAATGTCTTGAAACTTGGTCAGAATGTTTGTCTCCATGAAACATCTGAAAAGGACAATATTGGGCAATGTGGGGTCAAAAACTAGGTCACTAGGTCAAATTTTAGAAAACCCTTGTGTGTACTCTAGTAGCCCCTTTTTGGCTAAAGTGAATTAATATTAGGTCAGAATGTAAGTGACCATGACATCTCTGCTAAGTATATGTTAGGGTCATATGGGTTCAAAATCTTGGTCAAATCTTAGAAATATCTTGCTTTTACTCTATAGACCCAATTTTGGCATGATTTAATTGATATTTGATCAGAATGTTTGTCTATTATATCTTGGCCAAGTTAGACTTTGGTTGACATGAGATCAAAAACTAGGTCACTAGGCCAAATCTTAGGAGGCAACATTTTTGGCCTGATTGGTTTGATGGTCTGAAAGTCTATTTTCAAAATACCTCAACCCTGTTCAAATTTTGGTCACTTAGGGTAAAAAACTAGGTCAAACTAAGGAAAAATCTTGTTTTTACTGTAGAGGCCACTTTTTTAACCCAATTGACTTGATATTTTTTCAGCCGCCGTCATAGCGCAGTTGGTAGCGCGTCGGACTGTCAATCTAAAGGTCCCGGGTTCGATCCCCGACGGCGGCACTCATCCTTTCCGACTATTTGTCTCTCACCAATGGGTCGATAATCGTAGACCTATGTGAGATAGCAGCTGGAGGCTAGGAAGGGATGTAATGGTAGTACTGGTGTGAGAAATACCAGGATTCCATTGTTAGGTGCTCCAGCCGCCGCGATATGACTGAAATACTGTTAAAAGCGGCGTTAAACCCCATTCAATCAATCAATTGATATTTTTTCAGTGTTTTTCTCCATAAAATTCTTTGTCAAGTTTGATATTAGGTCAATTGGGCTCAAAAACTAGATTGCAATGTTTAATATAAACTAACATTCTTTCCTATTCACTTTCTACTTTTTTGCATGTTGAGAAATGAGACAATTTTGGCAACCACTGGCCTATTCTTAGAGATACTAGTTAAATAGAGTAAAATTGACTGATTGACTTTGAGCAGACAATTTTATACGGGTGCTGAATGGAGTTACTGCATGACCAGGCTTGACTGTCGTCTTTTTAAGAGCAATTGTACTTTCCATTTTATCAATGATAACATTCTTCAAGGTCAATTCTTAAAATCAATATGACTTTAGTTGTTCACTGGCCATAAAAAAATCTTTATTTTTAGCTCACCTAAGCACAAAGTGCGAGGTGAGCTATTGTGATCGGTTGTTGTCCATCGTCCCTCCATCCGTCTGTCTGTCCGTATGTCCACAATTTCTTTAAAATCTTCTCCTCCTAAACCAGAAGGCCAATCAAGCTGAAACTTTGCAGGGATGTTCCTTGGGTGAAGTTCTTCAAAAGTTGTTAGAAGAATTTAATTCCATCAAAAACTCTGGTTGCCGCGGCATTTGAAAATGGGAATCTTTAGTAATTCTTTAAAAATCCTCTCCTCCTGAACCAGTTGGCCAATCAAGCTGAAACTTTGCAGGGATAATCCTTGGGTAAAGCTCTTCAAAAGCTGTTAAAAGAATTTCATTCCGTGAAAAACTGTTGTAACTGCGGCCTATGAAAATGGGAAATTTTAGTAAATCTTTGTTGTTGTTTTTTTCATAGATTTCAAGGCCAAAGACCTATATATTTTGTATAGAGCTTAATCATATGGTTCTCCACCAAGTTTTTGAATATTTAATCGCTGGGGTCAAAAGTGGCCCCGCTCCTCAGGTCTGAAGTTTGGAAAAATGCTTAATTAGAGCAATTTCAAAGATTTCCCCTCTTAAACTATTAGGTCTAGGATATTCATATTGGGTATGCTGCATAACTAGATGGTTTTGTACTATATCACATAAAGTTATTCTCCTAGGGTCAAAAACGGCCCTGCACTAGAAGTCCAAAAATTGGGAAAAACGCAAAATTTGAGTATGTTAAAAAAACATTCTTTATTTTAAGGCGGAGGGCATTTATATTTTGAGTGTAGCACAGCCTGTCTGTTATCTATCAAATTTGATTAAATTATATCTGTAGACTAGGAAAACACCCCTTCCCTTGGTGTCCTAAGTTTGTAAAAATACTCAATTAGACCATGTCCAACAGTCTTCTCTTCCCAATCTACAAAGTCTAAGGCATTCATATTTGGTATATAGCAAGAACAGATGGTTCTTTACCATGTTAGCTAAAAACTTAGCCTTGGGATAAAACATGGCACTGCCCTACAGGTCCAAAATTTTGGAAAACATCCAATTAGAGCAACTTCGAAAGTCTTCTTCATCTGAAATACAAGGTGAAGGGCATTCATATTTGGTATGTAGCATGACTGAATAATTTTTGTACTATGTTACAGGAAAATATGCTCTTAGGATAAAAAACGTCTCTGCTCCTAGAGGTCGAAAATTGCATAAATTGCATTGAAAGAATTCTTAAATGGAAATGGAGAAATGGCTTGTCACTCCCTTTCTCACTGTGCTTTTTTAAACCTATTTTCCCTGAGGGTGACGAATTCTTGGATAGTTTGGTAATGGATTAAACAATAAAGCCAAAGGCATTCATTTTTATTGTAAAGCATTACTGGACTGTTTTGTACAAAGCCCAAAATTTTGTATTTGTTTTATTTATTTTGCTCAAGTTGTGTCTTTTTTATATATAAAAAAAAATACTGTAATTTGCAGATGCCTCAGGTGAGCGATTTAGGACCATCATGGTCCTCTTGTTTTTATTTCTTAGCCAAACTGTTTTACCATGTACAAAAGTACAGTAGATAGTGTTTAACCCATTCCAACACAATGATAATTTATGACCTCCCCCCCCCCCCTCCAAAAAAAACTTTCGACAACATTGTGGAAAAAGAAGAAATTGCTACAATTGTTACAAGCAATTTCTTCATTTTTCACTATGTTTTTTTTTTGTTTTTTTTTTAAGAAAGTTGAAAAATCTAAAATTTCATAAACTTGAATTTGTCGTCTGCAAGTCTTTGCAAATTTGACCAGTCTAAAATTTTGCCATCTTGTAATTGGTTAAATCTGTGAATATACCATATAATGTGAAAAAAACTTGTTTATTTCAGGGAATACATATAGTATCACAAACATGAGGAATGACCAAGCAAAACTGTCTTACGATGTACAAAAGTATAGCAGATAATCCCATAGACTGTTTACTTGACAAAATTATGGACCACCAGCTATCCAACTATGTCTTTCACCCAGTCTTTCATACTGGGTTATTTTCAGAGAAGATGCTGAATACATTCAAGAATACAAAACATTAAATAGAGAAATTGCTTTTATCTCCCTTTCCAACAATGTTTTTCTTACTGAATGCAATATGTGTAATTGAAATCAGTTTTTGCACGTAACAGGGTTATAAATGTCGTTGCAGACAACCACATTTATTATAGCATATTGGTGGAAAAGGAGAAAATTTAATCAAAGAAAATGATTCAAGTTACTTAACCCATTCCAACTCAAGCCCTCCTTTTTACGCCCCACAAGAAAAAAGCTTTGGAAAACATAGTGGACAATGAAGAAATTGCTTGTAACAAGCAATTTCTTCATTATCCACAATGTTTTCTATCCCAAAAGACGAAAAAAAATAAAATTCCATCAACTTGAAATTGTCGTCTGCAGCTTCTTTCAATTTGGACCAGTCTAAGATTTTCTTGTTTTGGAATGGGTTAAGTATTTACTTAATCCTCATGCGGTCTAATTTCTAGCTCAAAAACTATTTGTATCACCCTCTGTCAGGCATCCATTGTCTGCTGTTTGTCAACAATTTCTTTAAAGCAAATTCCAACTACAATTTGGGAGGAAGGTTCCTCTGATGGTCCCATTTAAAAACTGCTAAAGATTGAAACCCATGCATAATTCTGGTTACAATGGTAATTAAACTAAAGAAAATAAATGAAATCTATGGAAATCTTCTCCTTGTGCATCCTAAGACCTAAAACATTGATATTTTTCTAAGAGCATTTGTTCATAGGCCCCAATAAAAAATTGCTAAAATTACTACTCAGGGGTACCCAGGAAGGTTCTATAAAGAAATAAAGAAGAGTTTCCTAAAATAACCTAATCTCCCTAACAGCTGGGCAAATTCTATCCAAATTTTGCATGAATGTTCCTTAGAGGGTAGACAAAGCCCTTCCATAATTGCCAAAAGAAGTAAAATCCAATGACACTCTGGTTGCCATGGTAGCAAGAGATAAAATCTTAAAAATTCATTTTCATCTGAACAGTCTTGACTAGAACCTTTTATTTCCATGGATCATCCATTCAAGGACATCTATCAAAATGGCTAAAATCAATACCCAGGGACGCCCACGATAGGAAAAAAATAATTTACCCCCTAAATTGAATGTCCGTTTGTGTGTATATGCTTCTGTCTGTGTACAAAAAGTCAAGCAATTTTGTGTCACAAACTCCTAAAATTTTGCTTCAACAGCAATGAAACTTTATACATACATTGATCACATAATTAAGATTTGCAACACTGTTTAGCTTTACTGGCTGAAAGCTAGCCAGCTTTTATCATTGTGTTGTGTCCCTAGTGTGTCAGTGTGTGGGTCCATCCGTCCATCTCTAAACTTTTACTTTAATAAATCTTCTTCTCAGTACTGAACAGAATTCAACCAAATTTCACAAAATGATCATTTGGTGATCCTTTATCAGATTCCCTCAAAGAATTTTGATCAGATGAAAAACATTACTTTAATGGGCGGGGCTAATTTCCATATATGGTGAAATCTTTAATAAATCTTTTCAGAAACCAATTGATGGATTTCAATTAAATTTTACAGGAATGATTATTGGGTGACCCTTTATCAGATCCCTTCAAAGAATTTTGATCAGATGAAGAAATGGCTTAAATGGGCAGGGCTAATTTCCTTATATGATGAAAACTTTTAAAATCTTCTTCTCAGAAACCAATTGATGGATTTAACTTAATTTTACCGGAATGTTCATTGGATGACCTTTTTATCAGATTCCTTCAAAGAATTTTGATAGGACAGAAATCATGGCTTTAAAGGGCAGGGCTAATTTCAATTTATGGTAAAAATTTTGAAAATCTTCTCAGAAACCATAAGACTGGGTTCAACCAAATTTGACTGGAATGATCCTTTGGTGCCCCTTTATTGATAGAAAAAGAATTGATTGGCTGTAGACAAAGCTTTAATGGATTGTCTACATATATGGTATATAGAGAAATTTTATAATCTTATTCTTGCAAACTTCAGGATGGTTTTTCAACCAAATTTCTCAGGAATTATATGTAAATTCATGCAGTTGGAGCAAATCAGACACTCAAGCACCTCTAGTTTTAAAGGCTGAACTCCCCATGGCTTAGGAATTTTCTCTTCTTGAACTTAAGGCATTTTTTCATAAACTAGGCTCTCACAGGGTCTTAAATGCTAAATTTTCTTACCAAAAGGAATCCCGAAATATTTGTTAAAATTGTCCATAAACGCTTTTACCAATACTGTCAGATTATATTACAAGTCAGCTATGAAAAGTGTTGCCGATTAGAAAACGAAAATAAATTTCAAAATTATTTTGTGAAATTATTTTTTGTTTTCTGTTTGGAACCACTTTTCATTGCAGGTTTGTGACGAATTCTGAAATTATAGAGGGGTCTGTAATGAAGATTTCAGGATTCCTTTTGGAGAGAAATTCTGTCCCTAAGAGTGCCATAGAGCCTCCAAGTCACCCCCTGTAACAAGTTCTAGTTAGCTCAGCTGTTTTCAGGGGGAAAATCTATTTAACCCTTGTCATGCTGAACCCGGAATATTCCGGTTTTGGCAGGAGGTGTAGACTAAGATCAGACTGGACTTATGTGCAGGCTGATCTTAGTCTACACATCCTGCTTGTACTTTTCCTGTCAGAGTTGTTCATGAAGTTGATTTCTAAAAGAAATAACAAGTTCTAACAGTGCTTTCAGCCCTATGATTTGACAGCTTTTCAGTAAGGTAATTTATACAGCATGACAAGGGTTAATACTATTTAAGTGACCTTGTTTATATTCTGTAGATAAGTACTTAGCGATCTTAATGTAACCCTCATCACTTCATTATTCAATTGTGCTTTTCCTGCAATGTGTACTCGTGTAAAATCTTGTCACTATGAAATCAAATTATGATACAGGCAAAATTTTAGACTGGTCCAAATTGAAAGGAGTTGTAGATGACAATTCAAAGTATATGAAATTTTAGATTTTGTCATGTTCAAATTCAAAGGAGTTGTAAATGACAATTCAAAGTTTATGAAATTTTAGATTTAGTCATGTCTATAGCTGCAGTCAGAGCATAGTCGGTAGCGCATCAGACTCCCAATCTTCAATCATGGAATGTCATATGTCAACTGTCAACTGCACTTTTCCTATCCTACATTGGTCTCTGACCAATAGGTGGATAATCGTAAACCTAAGTGGAATAGCAGCTGGAGGCTAGGAAAGGGTGTAGTGGTAGAACTGGTGTGAGAAATAGCAGGAATCCATTGTTAGGTGCTCCAGCCACAATAATATGACTGAAATACTGTTAAAAGTGGCGCTACACCCCATTCAATCAATGTTTCTTGGTAAAAAATGTGGAAAATGAAGAAATAGCTTGTTTCAAACAATTTCTTCATTTTAAGCAATGCTTTCCAAATTGTTTTTCTCGAGGGGCGTCAAAAAGTGTCCTTTTTTGGGAATGGGTGAAAGCATTGGCCAAAATTCTCTTGCTATATATCATTTTTCGTTAGGGTCAGGTGATTTTTTTCCTCATTCTTTAGTTGATAGATTAAACTTTTGCTACATTGTGTTTAAATGGTATCCATGGGCTGTAAATATATGCAGTTTTAGAGAATGGTTCTATTTGAGATAAAGTGATACTGGGAGTTTAAAACTTCAAACATGAGTTTGCTAACAAATTTTCAGCAAATATACAATAACAACAACCAAAGGATAGTGTTAAGCCCAGTGTGTTATTCTTTTGTGTCCAAATTGGTGTTTAATTCATTTGACATATTTCTGGCATTTCCCAATACCTAATTATATAATTAAAACACAATTTCAATTACTAAGATTAAATAGATATACCAAAATGGTCAGAAATTCTAAATTATGCTCTATATCTATTCTCATCTTAAACCTTGTCATGCTGAGCCTAGAATATTCCTGATTTTTGCAGGAGGTATAGACAAAGATCAGCCTGCACACATTTTCAGTCTGAACTGAGTCTACACTACCTGCTTTTCTCTTTCAAGTGACATTTGTTCATAGATTGTTCTAGTCCTTCGATTTTACAATTCTGTAAAGGATTTTATTCAGTATGTCAGGGGTTAAACTATAAATTGTTTATTTATTGTCAGTGTTTAGCAGTTTAAAAGTAATCAATTCAATTTTGAACTTTACTGAATTTATTTGGAAAATAGATTACTATGTAACATCTTTTATCCAAAGTGTTGTATATGTCAGTTATTAAGATGCATATAAAGTTATAACCCTGTTTGTTTTTTTGTAATCCTCTACTCTATAACCCATTCCCACCCTTCAAGTAAAAAGCATTGGAAAACATTGTGGACAATAAGAAAATTGCTTGTTACAAGAAATAACTTCATTATTTGCCAAGTTTTCAAACCTAAATATAAAAAACCCACCAACTTAAAATTGTCCGTATACAGTTTCATGTGGGACCAGTTTGAGCCTCTGCACAACATATACAACAAATATCAAGATGGTAAAGACTAAGATCACAAAAGGCTCAAGAGAGCTATGATCACCCATTGTCCGGCATCTGTCCAACGTCTGTTGTCCAGCTACTGTCAACATTTTCTGAAACAACATCCCCTCCCAAACCATTGGACCAATTCAAACCAAATATGGCAGAAATCTTCAATGGGTGGTCCTCTTTCACAATAGCTAAAGAAATGGAAATCTGTTGAAACTCTGGTTGCCATGGTGACAAAAAAGATCTTGAGATATTTTGAAAAAGGTTTTTAATTATCTTCTCCTCCTGAGCCAGAACCTTGATATTTTGCATGAAACATCAGTATATTGACCTTGTTTCTACCGTCAGGTCCCCGGGAGAGAGGGGGGAGGCTAACTACTCAAAAATAGCTAAGCACTAAAACTTCTTTAACCTACAATTACCATATTTTTTAAGATTTTATCGTAATAATGTTGAAAGATGGTTGATTGTTATCAGATTGACAAGTTTTAAGAAAAAAAAAGACTTTAATAATGATTATAAGACTTGTAATGTAGACCAAACAGGCGACCCTTGAAATTAGGTGGTTTTTGTAAAAACCAAATGTCAAAAAAAAAAAAGAAAAGTTTTCCAACTTGAACTTATTTGATACCGATTATGGGAGCCGTGACTGTCAATAACAGCGTCCCTGCATACTCATGATTAAGTTCTTGTCACGAGTTGAGGAATTGCGGCCCATTCGTCCATTATGATCTGCCCCAGCTCCTGGTGGGTCCTTGGTTGCACCTGGTGAGCCGAAACGCGAACTTGTGACTCATTCCACAATTGTTCTATAGTATTCAAGTCCAGAGAGCGAGCAGGTCAGTTCAAACGGGCAATACCCTCCTGATGAAGGTAGTCCTAGACGATACGGGCAGTGTGTAGACGGGCATTATTGTTCATCAAAATGAACTCATCTCCAATAGCACCAGCGTAAAATCTCTCATGGGTGGTGTGGATTTCATCAAGATATCTCTAAGATTACAAGCTCGGTCAGTCCATTCCAGCTGATTCCACCTCAGACCATGATGGACCCACCTCCATATCAGTCGTTTTCAGCAATGTTTGTTGACTGAAACCTTTCTCCGTCCTGCTCCACATCCTAACTCTTCTGTCTGTGTAATCAAGACAATACATGGACTCATCAGTGAAGAGAACAGGGTGCCATCGTCTTGGGCGCCATCCAACATAGTCGAAGGCCCGCACTAATCGATGACAACTACGTATCCAGGACGATAGGATACGAATGCATGGTCTTCTTGACTGGAGATTACTCTTGTGCAGCCGTGTTACAATGGTTTGAGTCGAAACTCATACTCGTGAAGCGTTCTGAAGCTCAGAACGTAGCTATGTTGCCGTAGCAAACCTGTTCCTCTAAGCTTGAATGACCAAAGATCGGTCATCTGTTGCAGAGATGGCACGACTTCTACCTCCACCATGTCTCCTGACAGGTGTCCCATAATGTTGGTACCGTGACAAAGCTCTACTTACCACTCCTGGTGTCTTCTGACACTTACAATTGCCATCCCCAATGAGTAAACACTTGAATTAAGAATAGAAAATGAGAAATTTAGCCTGTACACAAAAATCGTACATGGAGAAAAGGAGGAAAGAAAATAGGATTCCTCTTTTGTACAAATATCACGAAGAAATTGCATGTCAGATTTGGTTATGTTTGTTTGAATGGGGTTTTACGCCGCATTCAACAATCTTTCAGTTATATCGCGGCGGCTGGAACACCTAACAATGGAATCCTGGTATTTCTCACACCAGTACTACCAATATATCCTTTCCTAGCCTCCAGCTGCTATCCCACATAGGTCTACGATTATCGACCCATTGGTGAGAGACAAATAGTCGGAAAGGATTAGTGCCGCCGTCGGAGATCGAACCCGGGACCTCTAGATTGAAAGTCCGACGTGCTACCAACTGCGCTATGACGGCGGCCGTCAGATTTGGTAATGTATACATCAAACATCTTTGTCAAAACATTACTTTACTATTTTAAACATTTATACATGATCTTTGTTAAGAAATTGACTCCTTTAGGACATAAAAAAGTTTGGTGCTTAGTCAAATTTGAGTTGTTTATACACAAGAAAGATTCTTAAATGACATCTCGTCCAAAATTAATGGGCAAATTTCAACCAAATTCGGCAGAAATGTTCCTTAGGTGATCCTCTTTCACTGTAGCTAAATGAACATTGCTGAAATTTTACTTTTGAATCCCTAGGTACAAAGTCTTTATATGTTATGCATAATTGTATCACAAGCCTAAATACATGTATTAAATTCATCTATTGAAAGAAAAAGAGCCTTTATATCTGGGAAGCGCACCAGGGCTAATTACCCTATTGTCTTTAGCTCACCTGAGCACAAAGTGCTCTGAATAAGCTATTGTGATGGTTCATCATACGGCATCTGTCCGTCCACCCATCTGTCCGTTCACAATTTACAAAAAAAATCTTCTCCTCTTGATCTAACAATGGGTTCTCAGAAATGGTCCGTATGTCTAGTTCTTTCAAAATGCTTCAAAGAATTGAAACCCATGAAGTACTTTGGTAGCCATGGCAACCAGGTGAAAAAACTAAAAAATCTTCCCCTCCTGTACCATACGGCCTAGAGCTTTGATATATGGTAGGCATCGATGCCTATTGACCCTCTACCAAAATACTTCAAGAATCACAGTATTTTCGAAATTAGGGCTATATGATGGAATCTTCAATTTACTTAGGATGAAAGGAGGAAATCTTTAAAAAAATCTTCTCCAAAATTATTTGGTGTATATCATAGAGCCTTGAGTTATCATCCTCAGGGGAGCAATATAGGACCATCAAGGTCCTCTAGTTCATGATGTAGAAAATGTTTTGTGCAGACTCATACCAATTGATTGATTTCGGGCCACGCCCACTTAAATCCTGGCAAGAAGGAGACTTAGATATAAAACGGCATTCGTTTTCAAACTGAATGACCGGCAACATACATCAAAAAATAAAATGGATGGCAACGAATGTCATATAGCTAAAGCTTGAATAAGCTCTAGTTACAATGTTTATATAACTATATCAACAAGCTCTGGTTCCGGAAAAAAGTGAGATCCTAGGTCGGAGTAAAATACATTTACTTAAAGGGCGGGAAAGCGTGGCCGAATAGTGTTTTGGGGTTTGGACCGCGCAAGGGCGCTATGACTCAGACACTCTTCAATGTTGAGGCGGAGTTAGGTATTTGGAGTCCCTACGCACATGCACAAACTTGGACCCACGGCTGCTCTGGCTCAGAAGAAAAAATCGATCCTAGGCGAAAAATGGTCTTAATTGACCGAAGTAAGGATCTGGGTTTGACCCGCGCTCCAGTGCTATGATTTCGACATACCTCAAACATGGTGCAGAGGTAGGTATTAGGGGCCCCTACTCGCAGGGGTAAATACAAGTACTTAAAGATCGGTAGAGCGTGGCCGAAGACTGGTTTTTGGTTCGGAACGCGCTACTGCGCTTTGATTCTTACACACTTCATATTTTGTGCTTAGGTTGGTATTGGGGGTCCCTACGCAAATGCCCCAAATCGGACACGCGGCTGCTTTTGTTCCGAAGAAATGTTCGAATCTAGGTCGGCGTAAAGTCGTCAAAAATGGCCGAAATTCGGGCTTAGGTTTGGACCGCGCTCCAACGCTATGACCCCGATACACTTCCAACTTGGTACAGAAGTAGGTATTGGGGGAATCTACGCGCATCGGTAAAATCAGGCCGGCGGATGCTCTGCTTCCAGTTATAATTGCGATCCTAGGTCAGGGTAAAATCAGCGCAAATCGGGCCGGCAGTTTCTCTGCTTCGTTCAATAAGTGCGATCCTATTTCGCGATAAAATATTAGTACTTAAAGATCGGTAGAGCGTGGCCGAAGACTGGTTTTTGGTTCGGACCGCGCTAGTGTGCTTTGATTCTGACACACTTCATATTTTGTGCTTAGGTTGGTATTGGGGGTCCCTACGCAAATGCCCAAAATCGGACACGCGGCTGCTTTTGTTCCGAAGAAATGTTCGAATCTAGGTCGGCGTAAAGTCGTCAAAAATGGCCGAAATTCGGGCTTAGGTTTGGACCGCGCTCCAACGCTATGACCCCGATACACTTCCAACTTGGTACAGATGTAGGTATTGGGGGAATCTACGCGCATCGGTAAATCAGGCCGGCGGATGCTCTGCTTCCTGTTATAATTGCGATCCTAGGTCAGGGTAAAATACATGTACTTTAAGAGCAGGAGGGCATGGCCGAAATGTGGTTTTGTTTATGGACGGCCCTCAGGCGCCATGATTCTGACACACTTCAAACTTGGTGCGAATTAGGTATTAGGGGTCCCTACGCGCATGCGCTAACTCAGACCAGTGGCTGCTCTGGCTCCTGGGAAAATTGCGGTCCTAGGACAGCGTCAATTCGTCGCAAAATGCAGAACTTCGGGCTTGGGTTTTGATCGTGCTCCGGCGCTATGACTCCAAAACGATTCAAACTTGGTGCCAAGGTTAGGTATCGGAGGCCCCTACGCGTATGTGTACAATCGTGTTGGTGGTTGCCATACTTCCCGAATTAAGTCCCATCCTAGGTCGGGTTAAAATACATGTACTTAAAGAGCAGGAGAGCGTGGCCGAACAGTGGTCTTGGGTTTGGCCCGCGCTCAATGCTATGACTCCAACACACTTCAAAGTTGTTGCGGAGGTAGGTATTGGGGGTACTTAGGCGCATGCACAAAATCGGACCCGTGGTTGCCCTGGCTCCGAAGAAAAGTTCGATCCTAGGTAGTGTTTTGCAATCGGTTTCAAATCATAATCAATTATCGATTTTTTAGTTGGAAATATAAATCAACTAATGATCGATTACATAATTGGTTTCTTTAAAATCAACTCGGTACTCTATGTATATATGCTTTGGAATTACCACTACTGCCAGCTACTATGATTTTGTTTTAAAACTTGCAAGCTTTGGTTTTGAAGCTGTTGCTTTTGTATTTTGATGGAGATTTGGTTCATCCTTAAGACAGGCTTAAAATGATTTAAAATCCCTTAGTAAGGGGTTATTATCAAAGAACAAGACATCAATACCAGATTAGTGACAGATTAGTGACATTAAACTCGCCACTTGACTTGACATATGTATCAATGATTTGTACCTTCCTATCAAATAGTAAATACCAGTAATCTAGATTTTGCAAATCTGTGGCACCCTGGCTCATATATCTAAAACTTGCAAGGAGTCCCAGAAAAAAAAAACGGACAGGTCAAGCATGGAAAACAAATGAGCCCCACTATCAGTAAATTATAATCAAGTACAAACAACAATCTTTATTTTCTGTAGATAATATCAATTAGGCCTAATTTCAAAGGGAAGCTTAAACTCCTAAAAATAATCATACAACCATCGATTTTAAAAATATAAACAATAATCATTTCTGAGTTTATATCCTGCATCACTCTCTCCTGAATAAAATATAAATCTTAAAACTCGTGGCTGGTCCTGAAGGGTCATTCAGCAATGGCAGTCAATTCTAAAAGCATGTCAAATAAAAATGTGTTGCAAACCGATTAATTGCTTATGAAATGTTGATTATCGTAATTGGAAGCCAAAACCAACTGATTATCGATTATAATCGATCATCGGCCCATCACTAGTCCTGGGTCAACGTAAAATTGTGGAAATTGACCAAAATTAAGGTTTGGGTTTAGACTGCACTCCGGCTATGACTCTGATACACTTCAAACTTTTTGGAATGGTAGGTATTGGGGAACCCTATGCGTATGCGCTAAATCGGGTCGGTGGCAGCTCTGCTTCTGGTTTATAAGTGCGATCCTAGGTCAGGATGAAATACATACATTAAAGAGCGCGAGAGTGATTTTTGGATTGTATCTTGCTCAGCCGCTATGACTCAGACACACTTCAAACTTGGTGCAGCGGTAGGTATTGGGGATCCTTATCCGCATGCGCAAAACGGACCTGCGGGTGCTCGGGCTATGGAGAAAAAACTTCGATCTTAGGTTGACGTAAAATCGACTAATTTGGTCGAAGTTTGGGCTTTGTTTTCGATCGCGCTATAGCGCTGAAACTCCTACAGGCTTCAAACCTGATACAGAGGTAGGTATTTAGCCCTTCTATGAGCATGTACAACATTGAGCAGGCAACTGCTCTGCTTCCTAAAATAAGTGCGGTTCTAGGTCGGGGTAAAATACATGCCAAAGTGTGGTTTTGGGTTTGGACAGCGCTCCGCACTGTAACTCCGACTCACTTCAAACTTGGTGCCAAACTAGGTTTTGGGATTGCGCATGCGCAAAATCAGACCCTCGGTTGTTCTTGCAAGCGGGAGATGTTGGCCGAAGAGTTTTTTGGGGATTTGAACCGCGCCCCGGCGCTATGACTCTAACAAACATCATACTTGAAGCAGAGGAAGGTAAATGGGGTCCCTACGCGCAAAGGCAAAATTGAAGCTGGGGCTGCTCTGGCTCCGAAGAAATATTCGAAATACACGTAGTCGTAAAACGGCCGAACTTGGCCGAAGTGCGGAGATGGGTTTTGCATGCGCTCTTACGCTTCAGGTAGGAATTTGGGGGCCCCTACACGCATGCGCAAAATCGGGCTTGCGGCTGCTCTGGTTCCTGAAATAAGTGCAATCCTAGGTTGGAGTCAGATACATTTACTTAAAGAGTGGGAGAGCGTTTCTGAAGATTGGTTTCAGGTTTGGACCTTTCTCCGTTGGTATGACTTAGACTGATTTCAAACCTTAGAGCGGAGGTAGATATTTCGGGCCCCTTCGTGCATGTGCACTATTTGGACTGACGGGTGCTCTGGTTCCGGCTAAAATTGAAATCCTAGGTCAGAGTAAAATGTGGGTTTTGGGTTAGACCTTTCTCTACCACTATAATTCGGAAAGAAACTTGATGAGGATGTAGGTATTTGTGGCTCTTACGCGCATGCGCAAAATCGGACCCGAGGGTAGTCTGTCTCCAGAAAAGAGTGCAATCCAAGGAGGGCTTAAATACATGTACTTAAATACTGGTAGAGCGTCGCCGAAGGCTGGTTTTGGGTTTGCACCTTCCTCTGCAGCTATAACTCGGACTTGTCTTATACTTAATGTGGAAGTAGGTACTGGGGTCCATACGCGCATGTGCAAAACGGGCCCGCGGATTCTCTGGATTAGAAAAAAACTATTTTCTAGGTCTGGGGTAAAATACTTGTACTTAAAGAACTGGAGAGGATAGCCAAAGGGTTTCTGAGGGTTTGGACTTTTCTCCGGCCCCTCCGACTAACTTAAAACTTAGTGCGGAGGTAGGTATTTGGGAGCCCTTCTTGCTTGCACTTTTATTTGGACTTGCGGATGCGCTGTTTTCCGGAAAAAAAGTGCGATCCTAGGTCGGGGTAAAATGCGGGTTTGTGTAAGTGAGAGTATGGGTTTGGAACTTCTCTGCCGCTATAATTTGACTTATCTCAAACTTGATGCGAAGGTAGGTATTGGGGCCCTATGCGCATCCACAAAACGGACCTACATGTGATCTGGTTCCGTAAAAAAGTGCGTTCCTAGGTCGGGATAAAAGAGTACAAATTATTGTAAGAGCGAGTTTGAGTTTGGACCTTTCTCTGTCGCTCTAACTCGGACTTGCTTAAACTTGATGAAGAGGTAGGTATTTGCGACCCATACGTGCATGAGCAAAATCGGGCCCGCGGGTGGTCTAGATCCTGAAAAAAAGTGTTAGATCGGGGTGAAATACATGTACTAAAAGAGCGGAAGAGCTTAGGCGAAGGGTGGAATAAGTTTTTTTATCTTTCTCCGGCGCTATAACTGGAACTGACTTCAAACTTGATGCCGAGGTGGGTATTGGTTGCCCCTACGTGCATGTGCAAAATCTGACCCGCGAGTGCTCTGGTTCGAGAAAAAAGTGCGATCCTAGGATGGATTCAAGAGGTTGAAATCGGTGAAAATTTCGAGTTTAGGTTAATACCTTTCTCTGCCGCTATAGCTCGGACTCGTCTCAGACTTGATGCGGAGGTAGGGTTTGCGAACCCTACGGGCAAGCGAAAATATTGGGAACGCCGGTGCTCAATCTTAGGATAAAATTGCGATCCTAGGATGAGATTAAATTAAATGTACTAAAAGAGCGGGAGAGCGTAACCGAAAGGGTGGTTTTGGTTTTCGATCTTTCTCCGAAGCCATGACTCGAACTGACTTCAAATTTGGCACGGAGGTAAGTATTAATGGCACCTACGGGTATGCGCAAGATCGGAGCGGTGGGTACTCTGGTTCAGGAAAAAAGTGTGATCCTAGGTGGGGTGAAATGGTTTAAATTAGCCTAAATGCGGGTTTAAGTTTGGACCTTATTCTGACGCCATAACTATTACTATTACTCAGACTCGCATCAAACTTGGTGCGGAGGTAGGTATTAGGGGTCCCTACGCGCATGCACAATATCGGACAGAAGGGTACTCTAGCTATGGAAAAAAGTGCGATAGGGTCAAAAATCATATGCTTAAAAACTAGGAAACCGTAGCTGAAGGGTGGTTTTAGGTTTAGATCTCCTTGGTAAAAATTGGTGTAAGTGCATGTTTAGTTTTGAAGCTTTCTCCGCCGCTATAACTTTGACTCGTCTCGAACTTGCTGACCCGACGGCGGCACTCATCCTTTCCGACTATTTGTCTCTCACTAATGGGTCGATAATCGTAGACCTATGTGGGATAGCAGCTTGAGGCTAGGAAAGGATGTAATGGTAGTACTTGTGTGAGAAATACCAGGATTCAAGCCGCCGCGATATAACTGGAAGATTGTTGAAAGCGGCGTTAAACCCCATTCAAACAAACAAATCGAACTTGCTGAGGAAGAAGGTATTTGGTTCCATTACGCACATATGCAAAATCGGAACCGCAAATGCTCATGTTCTAGGAAAAGTGCGATCCTAGGTTGGGATAAAATGATAGAAAGTGGTGTAAGGTCGTTGTAAGGTACATGTGCTATAAGGCCAAAAGGTGGTTTGGGGTTTGGAGAATTCTCCGACGCTATGTCTCGGACAGACCTCTAACTTGGTGTAGAGGTAGGTATTGGGGCCCAAAATGAAGCCCGAGGGTGCTCCGGTTCCGGAAAAAAAGTGCGATCCTTTGTCGGGATTAAATACATGTACTAATGATTGATTGAATGAGTGGGGTTTAACGCCGCTTTTAACAGTATTTCAGTCATATCGCGACGATTGGAGCACCTGGTAATGGATTCCTGTTATTTCTAACACCAGAACTACCACTACATCCTTTCCTAGCCTCCAGCTGTTAGGTATCGGGTGACAACATGCGCATGCTCAGACTCGGACTGGTCTGAATTGGGAAAAAAGTGCGATCCTAGATCGGGATTAAATACAGATACTAAAAAAGCGGGAGAGCGCATGGCCAAAGGGTGGTTTTGGGTTTGGACATTTCTCTGGCGCTATGACTCGGACCTAGTTCAAATTTGGTCCAGAGGTAGGTATTTGGGCCCCTACACCCATCTGCAAAATCAGACATGCGGGTACTCTGGTTCCGGATAAAATTGCGAACCAAGGTCGGGGTAAAATTGTAGAAAATAGTGTAAGTGTGGGTTTGAGTTTGGACCTTTCTCTGCTGCTATGACTACGACTGTCCTCAAACTTTGTGCCGATGTAGGTATTTGGGGCATTTTTGATCATGCAAAAAATTGGAGACGCAAAAGCTCTACCTCCGGAAAAAGTGCGATTCTAGGTAACAGTCAAATGGTAGTTATTGGTGTAAGTGCGGTTTTCGGTTTGGACCTTTCTCTGCCACTATAACTCGGACTCGCCTCAAACTTGGTGCGGAGGTTGGTATTGAGGCCCCTAAGTGCATGCGCAAAATTAGGCTTAGGGGTGCTCTGTCTCCAGAAAAAAGTGTGATACTAGGTGGTCCTAAAATACATGTACTAAAAGAGCAGGTGAGTGTGTGAGAAGGATGGTTTTGGGGTTGTACCTTTTCCCAGCCCTATGACTTGGTGCGGAGGTAGGTATTGATGGCCCTTATGCACATGCGCAAAATCCATTGCACAGGGGCTCTTGTTCAGAAAAAAGGGGGATGTTAAAATGGTAGAAATTAGTGTAAACTTGGTGCAGAGGTAGCCATTGCGCTTTATTGGGCCCGCAGGTGCTGTGGCTCCGGAAGAAAGTGTGATCCTTTCTCCGACGCTATGACTCCGACTTTTTCAAACCCGTTGTGGAGGTAGGTATTGGGGCCACTCAGCGCATGTACAAAATCAGACTCGCGGTTGCTCAGGTTTCGAAAAAAAAAAGTACAATCCTAGGTCGGGGAAATGGTAGAAATTGGTGTAAGTGCTGGTTTGGGTTTGGACGTTTCCTATAACGTTTGGATAATTCAGAATTGCCACAAACTTGGTGCGAAGGTAGGTATTTCAAACCGGTACGAGCATGTGCGAAATCGGGTCCACGAGTGACCTGGCTCCGGAAAAATGTCCGATCTTAGGTTGGGATAAAATACATGTACTTGAAGAGCGGGAGAGCGTGACCAAAGGGTGGTTTTGGGTTTGAACCTTTTTCCAGCCCTATGACTCGTACTGTTTCAAAACTTTATGCGGAGGTAGATATAGGGGGTGCCTAGGCATATGCGCAAAATCGGACCCGCGGATGCTCTGGTTCCGGAAAAAAGTGCAATCCTAGGTTTTGGTAAACAGTCGAAATTGGTGCAACTGTGGGTCTTTATTTAGACATTTCTCTTCCGCTTTAACTCAGACTTCCATCAAACTTCGTGCGGAGGTAGACATTTAGGGCCCTACAGGCATGCGCAAAATAGGGCAAAATCGGGTGCTCTGGCTTGGAAAAGAGTGCGATCCTAATTCGGGCTAACATACAAAACATACACTAACAAAGTGGAAAAGTATGGCAGAAGGGTGGTCTTGGGTTTGGGATTTTCTACGGTCCTATAACTCGGACTCGCCTAAAGTATTTGGGGCCTCTACACGCATGCGCTGTATGGTCCCGCGGGTGTCTGCCTCCGGAAAAAAATGCAATCCTACTGCGGAGGTATTATTAGGGGCCCTATACGGGCGTGCGCAACATATTGCCCGCGGCTGTTCTGGCTCCAGAAAAAAGCGTGATCCTAGTTCGGGGTAAAATACATGTACTTGAAGAGTTGTAGAGCGTGGCCGAAAGGTGGTGTTGGGTTGGGATTTACACCAGCGCTATGACTCAGACTGACTCCTAACTTAGAGCAGGGGTTGGCATTGGGGGCCCTAAGCGCATGCGAAGAATCGGGCCCATGGTGCTTGGAATATCATGGTAGAAATTGGTGTAATTGCGGGTTTGGACCTTTCTCTGCCGCTGTAACTCGGACTCGCCTAAAACTTGGTGCAGCGATAGGTATTTAGGGCCCTACACACATGCCCAAAATTGAGCCTGCTGGAGCACTGGTTCTGGAAAAAAAATGCGATTCTAGGTAGGAGTAAAATACATGTATTTAAAGTGCGGAAGGGTGTAGCAGAATCATTGATTTGGCTTCGGACCTTTTTCCAGTTCTATAACTGGGACTGGCCTCAACTTGGTGCGGAGGAGAGTATTTGAGGCCCCTAAGTGCATGCGAAAAATCGGTCCGGCGTGTGCACTGGCTCTGGAAAAATAGAGATCCTAGTTTGTTGTAATATACAGGTACTTAAAGAGCGGGAGAGCTTGGCAGAAAGGTGGGTTTTGGTTTGGACCTTTATCCGGCGCCATAACTCAGACGGACTTCAAACTTGGTGCGGAGGTAGGAATATGGGGCCCCTACGCGCATGTGCAAAATCGGACCTGCGGGTGCTATGGTTCCGAAAAAAAGTGCAATCCTAAGTCGGGGTAAAACGGTAAAAATTGGTGCAAGTGCGTTTTGGGGTTTGGAGCTTACTCTGTTGCTAGAACTCGAACTCGCCTTAACTTTGGTGCGGAGGTAGGAATTGGAGGCCTCCTACGCGCTCGTACAAAATCGGGCTACTGAACGGATGATGTCAAAATTCGGCAAGAGGAACTTGATTATACGATTATATAGGCGGTCGTATATTGGGGTCATCTTCTCCGTCTGTCCGTCCGTCCATCCATCCGTCCGTCCGTCCACTTTTCCTGTGAGCACAACTCCTCCTAAGTTTCTGGTTGGATCTTTTTGAAACTTGGTCAATGTTATCACCCTAATTGGTAGATGCACGGAGTAAGGATTTCATGGTTCATTGGTTTTTGCCTCAGTTATTCCCCTTTAAAACTTAGTCTCTGGGGCTTATTGAAATTGCAGCCTTGTGAATGCAATTCCTCCAAAGTTTCTGGCTGGATCGGAATGAAACCTGGTGGATGTTATAACCTACATTGGTAGATGTGCATGAAGGATTTTATGGTTCATTAATTTTTCCCTGAAATATGCCCCCTTAAAACTAAGTATCTGGGGCTAATTGAAATCGCAGCCTTGTGAACGCAACTTCTCCTAACGTTTTGTCTTGATTTAAATAAAACTTGGTCAATGTCATCACGTTAATATGTAGATGTACATGGATCAAGCATTTTATGGTTCACTAATTTTCCCTGAAATATGCCCCCTTAAAACTAAGTATCTGGGGCTTATTGAAATTGCAGCCTTGTGAACGCAACTCCTCCTAACTTTATGTTTTGATTTAAATGAAACATGGTCAATGTCATCACCATAAATTTGTAGGTGTACATGGACTAAGGATTTTATGGTTCATTGATTTTTGCAAGAGTTATGCTCCTTGAAACTTAGTCTCTGGGTTTTGATTGTTCATTAATTTTCCCCTGAATTATGTCCTGTTTAAACTTAGTATCTAGGGCTTATCAAAAATGCATCCTTGTGAACGTAACTCCTCGAGACTTTTTGTTTTGATTTACATGAAACTTGGTCAATTACATCACTATAATTTGTAGATGTACATGGATCAGGCATTTTATGGTTCATTTATTTCCCTGAATTATGCCCCGTTTAAACTTAGTACCTGGGCTTATTGAAATTGCAGCCTTGTGAACGCAACTCCTCCTAACTTTTTATCTTGATTTAAATGAAACTTGGCCAATGTCTTCACCATAATTTGTAGGTGTACATGGACCAAGGGTTTTATGGTTCATTGATTTTTGCAAGAGTTATGCTCCTTGACACTTAGTCTCTAGGTTTTTGATTGTTCATAATTTTTCCCCTGAATTATGCCCTGTTTAAACTTAGTATCTAGTGCTTATCGAAATTGCATCCTTGTGAACGTAACTCCTCCTAACTTTTTGTTTTGATTTACATGAAACTTGGTCAATTACATTACTATAATTTGTAGATGTACATGGATCAAGCATTTTATGGTTCATTAATTTCCCTGAATTATGCCCCGTTTAAACTTAGTATCTGGGGCTTATTGAAATTGCTGCCTTGTGAATGCAACTCCTCCTAACTTTTTGTCTTGATTTAAATGAAACTTGGTCAATGTCATCACCATAATTTGTAGATGTATACGGAAGAAGGATTTTATTGTTCATTGATTTTTGCATAAGTTATGCCCCTTGACACTTAGTCACTGGGTTTTTGAGTGGATATTGATAAATCCTTGTCAATGTCATTTTTATGTCTCAAGTTTCATAAATGAATCTGTACGAAACTTGCTCAATGTCATGACTATAATTGGTAGACATGCATTTAAGTTTTTTTTTTTTATTCGACCATTTTGATGTTTCCATTAACCTACCAACTTGCTTACACCGATGGCTTGAAGAAAAAGAAAGCGCTCTCCATTTGGTCGATGGCTATAGAGTAGGTAACTTTACCACTTTACCAGTAGTATAGTGTGTGCTTAGCGTTATCTTTTTCTTTGCTTTGGAATGTTTGGCACCATTCTGACCATGTATCTTTTGGTAGATTTGATCATCTATCTTCTTCATTTAGTAATTTTCCTGCATAAAATTATTTGGTAAAAATATTTTAATACATGTATATTGTGTAGTATTAAGAAAATGATTTGTATTTAAAATTATTTTACTACATGTATATGTAGTAATAAGAAAATGATTTGTATCTAAAATATACTGATTTATTTTTAAAAAACAAAAGTATGTATGGAGATTTACGTAATACTTTATTCATGGTTTGAAAGTGAGCAAGCTATTGGATAAACATTACTATAATCATTTATCACATTGCTTTCTCACTGACCCGTCTCCTCGTGGTGGTGCTGGGCAACACCTTGCACTCACTCAATGTGTAGCTTCTGTAGTAGCCATAGACTAATCATAGTAGCATTGATATATGTAACCTCATTATACACCAATATATCACCAACCCTTGCACTGGTGTCATACTTCCCTTAAATTCATGACTTGCATGTTGATCACATTTCACTATGACACCAACCCTTGTAGTGGTCATACACTTATATGCTGTGAGATATTTCAGTATTAACTCTACCCATTCCTTTTAAATCATTGCTTGCATTTTTTGCTCACATTTCATTCTGAATGCAAGGTGGCTGAAGGGTCATGCATGCTGCATGCTTTATGGTTGTTAACCCTTTACCTCATAAATTCAATTTGTGACACCCTTAGTAGGTTCCATAACAAGCCTTATTTGCAGAAAGCAACAATTAAAATAGACAAATTTTATGGTTAAACAGAAACACTAATTTTTAAACCATAGGGCAGAGTTTCTCGCTGGCAAAGTGGCGGTGGATATTGTGACTATGGCACTCTTGTTTTTATACTGTCATCTGTCGCGTATTCACTTTATTTAATTGTGGAAAAATGCTTAAAAGATAAACACCGTGTCATACAACCGTGCCGTTTGAAACGACGCCCGGCCGCATCCTTTTATCAATCATGGAATAAGTGTTTTGCGGCATATCGGTTGAAGCATAAAAAGATAAAATTTGTCTCATCAAATCATAAATTTGACCAATTAAATGTAAGAGTGTTTATCGGATTCTTTGTGACATGTTGCCGGTTACATAATAGCCCCATGTGTATCGTGATTTATCGGAGCGAACCCTTTACATCAAGGATGTCAACAGATCATAATTCTGATCAACGCTCTCTTATCATTATCTTTACATAAAATCACTTTTATTTTTCATACTTTTCTTCGCACTATTAACATCGTGATCATCAATACGATCTATGTCATTCATCGTCGAGGTAATGCTCCCTATTTTCACATTATAATATATTCTTTTTAATTCATCGCATGGTGTATTTTGCGTAAAGTGGATTATTCAAGAAAACGTTTCCTCCTTTTCTTCAACATTTCTTTTGTTACAATGATGCGAATGTTTAAAAAAGCAAGTGATATGCTGTCGTGCGGGCTTATTTGATATTAAGAAATGAAAAGAAGAGAGAGAGAGAGAGAGAGAGAGAGAGAGAAGGAGAGAGAGGGGGGGGATCTATATTGGTGGACACACAGACAGAAACAAATATTTCAAAAACCGAACGCCTGCTTTGTTAATTTTCATAATGTTTCAGTTCAAACGCTTAAACTTTGTAACAAGGAAACTTTTTTATAAGAAATATATGCACTTAGGTGAAGACTTTAGGAGATTGGTATCAACATGGCATATCTTATCTTTATCGTCCAAAATGTGGTCAATAGTACGTAAATGCTTTAAAAATAAACCTATAAATTTAGCCAATCATGTCAATCAGGATTATTGTCACTTGTGATCAGTCCTACCATGTGATGGGCGGGCTTTGCAGTGAATGACGTGCCTGTGATTGACGCATATTCGCAAATTTAACCATTCAGTGCTGGAAAAATTCGGATTGCTTATGTCTTTTGTGAAGTGTCGATAGTTGTAAATATTTAAAAACAAGAGGCCCATGAGGGCCTGAGACGCTCTACTGGTTATCAAGTTTTCCGTTAAAGAAATCTGATATTTAAGGAAGTTAATTGCTCAAAGAAGAATGCATAAAGAAACAAGAGGACCATGATGGTCCTAAATCGCTCCCCTGAGTATGATGGTTCATGGCTTAATGATATAAACAAAATGGCAAAGCCCTCTGTCTAATTATTTTGGAGAAGAGGTTTACAGATTTCTATTTTAATCCTAGGTAAATTGATGATCCCACCATACAGCACTAATTTCCTAAAGATGGTAATGCTTTGAAGTATAGACATTAATACATACCAAGTATAAAAGCTGTAAGCCTAATGGTTTAGGAGAAGAAGGTTTTCAAAGATATCATTATTTATTCCTAACTAAAATTAGGGATTGCACAGAAAAGGGCTAACTTTTTAAGTAATTTGGTAGAGGGTCAATGGCTGATAATATGTACCATATATCAAAGCTCTAGGCTTTATGATTTGGGAGAAGAAGATTTTCAAAGATTTCCTTCTTTATTCCTTTGTAAAATCAGGAATCGCACAGAAAAGGGCTAATTTTCAGAGTATGGTAATTCTTTGAAGAATTTTGGTAGACGGTCAATATCTTATGATATGTACAAAATATCAAAGCTCTTGGCCTTATGGTTTGGGAGAAGATGATTTTAAAAGATTTCCTTCTTTATTTCTATGTAAAATCAGGGATCATTAAGAAAAGGGCTTATTTTCAGAATACCGTAATTCTTTGAAGTATTTTGGTAGAGGGTAAATAGATGATGATTTGTACAAAATATCAAAGCTCAAGGCCTTATGGTTTGGGAGAAAAAGATTTTAAAAGATTTCCTTCTTTATTTCTATTTAAAATCAGGAATCGCACAGAAAAGGGCTAATTTTCAGAGTATGATCATTCTTTGAAGTATTTTGGTAGACGGTCAATAACTTATGATATGTACAAAATATCAAAGCTCTTGGCCTTATGGTTTAGGAGAAGAAGATTTTAAAAGATTTCCTTCTTTATTTCTATGTAAAATAAGGGAACATTAAGAAAAGGGCTAATTTTCAGAATACGGTAATTCTTTGAAGCATTTTGGTAGAGGGTCAATAGATGATGATTTGTACAAAATATCAAAGCTCTAGGCCTTATGGATTGGGAGACAAAGATTTTAAAAGATTTCCTTCTTTATTTCTATGTAAAATAAGGGTTCATTAAGAAAAGGGCTTATTTTCAGAATACCGTAATTCTTTGAAGTATTTTGGTAGAGGGTAAATAGATGATGATTTGTACAAAATATCAAAGCTCAAGGCCTTATGGTTTGGGAGAAAAAGATTTTAAAAGATTTCCTTCTTTATTTCTATTTAAAATCAGGAATCGCACAGAAAAGGGCTAATTTTCAGAGTATGATCATTCTTTGAAGTATTTTGGTAGACGGTCAATAACTTATGATATGTACAAAATATCAAAGCTCTTGGCCTTATGGTTTGGGAGAAGAAGATTTTAAAAGATTTCCTTCTTTATTTCTATGTAAAATAAGGGAACATTAAGAAAAGGGCTAATTCTCAGAATACCGTAATTCTTTGAAGCATTTTGGTAGAGGGTCAATAGATGATGATTTGTACAAAATATCAAAGCTCTAGGCCTTATGGATTGGGAGACGAAGATTTTAAAAGATTTCCTTCTTTATTTCTATGTAAAATAAGGGATCATAAAGAAAAGGGCTAATTTTCAGAATACGGTAATTCTTTGAAGTATTTTTGTAGAGGGTAAATAGATGATGATTTGTACAAAATATCAAAGCTGTAGGCCTTATGGTTTGGGAGAAGAAGATTTTAAAAGATTTCCTTCTTTATTTCTATGTAAAATCAGGGATCATTAAGAAAAGGGCTTGTTTCAGAATACGGTAATTCTTTGAAGTATTTTATTGGAGGGTCAATAGATGATGATGTATACCAAATATCAAAGCTCTAGGCCTTACCGTTTGGGACAAGAAGATTTTTAAAGATTTCCTTCTTCATTTCTATGTAAAATCAGGGATCGCCCAGGAAAGGGCTAATTTTCAGAATATGGTAATTCTTTGAAGTATTTTGGTAGAGGGTCAATATATGATGATATATACCAAATATCAAAGCTCTAGGCCTAACTGTTGGGAGGAGGAGATTTTTTAAGTTTTTTCACTCCGTTGCCATGGCAACCAGAGTTCTTCATGGATTTCAATTCTTTGAAGTATTTTGAAAGAGCATGACCTAAGGATCATTTCTGTGAAGTTTTATTGAAATTCCATGGTTAGTTTAGGAGGAGAAGATTTTTTTGTAATTGTGAACGGACGGACGGACGGACGATGACCAATCACAATAGCTCCTCCAGAGCACTTTGTGCTCAGGGGAGCTAAAAAAAGGGGCTTTATCCCCTTTATCATTTTAAGCAACAATCCTCAAGGCCCCTTTTCCCATGTTTCATGACGGATCCACTCCATTTCCAAAAGAAAGTTACCTTATGACCCTACAATCATTCTGTGAATATTTCATCAGAATCTGACAATAATTGTGGACTTAATCACATAAACAGGATTGTTTTGAATGAAAATCAATAAGGCCCCTTTTCCTTTGTTTTCTGATGGATCAATTTCATTCCAAAAGGAACTTTCCTTACAACCCGACAATTGTCCTGTGAAATTTAAAAGACAACTTGATAATGATTGTGATCTTCATCACATACACAAGAATGTTTTGAATGATAATCTGTAAGGCCCCTTTCCTGTGTTTCAAATGCCACAATTATTCCATGCATCTTTGAAGAGAATCCAATAAAACTGTTGACTTTATTGTGTTAACAAAGATATTAATTCAAGTTCTCATAGGGCCCCTTTTCCCGTGATATTTTACTGTTGGTTTTATCATTCTATGAAAGTTAAAAGTGAATCCGATGAAATATTGGAAATTCATTATGTTTACTAGAAAATTAAAAAAAAAAAAATCATATGTCCCCTTTTTACATGATACTTGATGGATTGTACCCAGTTCTGAAAAGAACCATCTAAGTATTTGTACAATCATTCTGTGAAATTTTGAAGTGAATCCGGTGAAATCAAGGGACATCATTGTGTTAACCAGAATATTTAAGAGAGTTTTTCATAAGGCCCCTTTTTATGTGACCCTTGCTATAGTCAGATCCACTGTCAAAATCAACAATTGGAATGATGGTACAATCAATCTGTTTAATCTGTGGAATTTATTGTGTTAATGAGTTTATAGTGAAATATTCATAGGGCCCCTTTTCCCATGAAACTTGATGGATCAAACCAAATTTCAAAAGGAACAATTCTAATGAAGGTAAAAGTTAAAGAGAATCAATGAAAACAGTGGACTGAATTGTGTCAAGAATTTTTGTAACTAAATTTTCATAAGGCCCCTTTTTCTGTGAAACTTAACAAATCAGACCCGATGTACAAAGGAACAATCCTAATGATAGTTTGAAGAAAATGATAAAGACTGAGGACTTTATTGTTATATTGATGTTTTGTAATAAAATTTTTATAAGGTCCCTTTTCTTGTGTCACTTAACCAATCAGACCTAACTTACAAAGGAACAATCCAAATGATGGTACAATCATTCCATTAAAGTTTGAAGAGATTCTGATAAAGACTGAGGGCATTGTTGTGTTTATGAGGATTTGGTAATACTTTTTCATACAGCCCCTTTTCCTATGATACTAGACAGATCAGGCCCAATTTGGAAAGAAACAATCCTTATGATGGTACAAACATTCTGTGAAAGTTTGAACAGAATCTGATGAAAACTGCAGACTTTATCTTGGTGTCAAATTTTTAAAATAAAATTTTCTTAAGGCTCCTTTTCCTGTGATACTTGAAGGATCAGGTCTCATGTCAGCATCAACAATCGTGATTATTGTACAATGATTCTGTGAAGGTTTGAATAAAATCCAATGAAAGCTCTGGACTTCGTTACAAGGATTATAGATAAAATTCTCTAAAGGCCCCTTTTCCCATGATACTAGACAGATCACGCCTAATTTGAAAAGAAAGAATCCTTATGATGGAATAATCTTTCTGTGAAAGTTTTAACAGAATCTGATGAAAACTGTTGACATTATTGTGGTACAATGATTTTAAAATTAAATTTCATAATGCTTTTTTTCCTGTGATACTTGACGGATCAGGTCTAATGCAAACATCAACGATCATTATTATTGTACAATTATTCTGTGAATGTTTGAAGAAAATCCGATGAAAGCTCTGGACTTGGTAACAAGGATTTGTAAATGAAATTTTCATAAGGCCCCTTTTCCTGTGCTTCTTGACAGTTCAAACCCTGTTATGAAAAGAATGATAGTTATGACCTTCCAATCATTCTGTGAAAGTTTCAACAAAATCTGATCAAAGCTGTGGGCTTTATTGTGTTAACAGAGTTTTATTAATTGAATTTTCATATAGCCCCTTTTCCCATGTTACTTGATGGACCTGAACCAATTCCAAAGGGAACTCTTCTTACAAAAGTATAATTATTCTGTTTGAGTATAAAGACAACCCCATCTCATCTGTGGACTTACAAGCATTAATTAAGATTTTTTTAATTGAATTTTCCTTAGGCCCCTTTTCCTATGTTTCTCAATGGATCAGACCCAATTTGAAAGGAACAATCCTTATGATGGTAAAATCATTATGTGAAAGTTTTAAGTCAATCAGGTGAAATCTAGGGCCATTACATGTTAACTAAGATTTTTTTTATTAAATTTTCATAGGGCCCCTTTTCCCATGAAACTTGATGGATCAAACCTTCTTCCGAAAGGAACAATCCATTTAATGTAATAATCATTCGGGGAATGTTTGAAGAGAATTTGTTGAAAACTATGGACTCTATTGTGTTTTCGAGGACTTTTTCAATCCAGTTTTAATAGGGCCCCTTTTTCCCGTGGTCCTTGACTGATCATACCAAATTTTGAAAGGAACAATTCTTATGATGGTACAATCATTCTGTGAAAGTTTGAAGTCAATCAGATGAAAACTGTGGACTCTAGAGTGTTAACAAAGATCTTTGAATTAAATTTTAATAAGGCCCCTTTTCCTATGTTTCTTGAGGAATCATATCCGATTCCAAAAGGTACAATCCTTATGATGGTACAATCATTCTGTGAAAGTTTGAAGAGAATCCGTTGTAAATTGTTGGCTCTAGATTATTAATGAGAATTTTTTATTAAACATTTCATAAGGCCCTTTTTCCTGTGTTTCTTGACGGATCATACCAAATTTCAAAAGGAACAATCCTTATGATAGTACAATCATTCTGTGAAAGTTTGAAGGGAATCCGATGAAAACTATTGACTCCAGAGTGTTAACAAGAATTTTTTAATTAAATTTTCATAAGGCCCCTTTTCCCCTGTTTCATAACAGATCAGACCCATTTTCGAAAGGAACGATCCTTATGATTGTACAATCATTCCGAGAAAGTTCAAGAGAATCCGAAGAAAACTGTGGACTCTATCGCGTAAACGAGGATTTTTTAATCAAATTTTCATAAGGCCCCTTTTCCCGTGTTTCTTGACGGATCATACCCATTTTCGAAAGGACCGATCCTTATGTTGGTACAATCATTCTGAGAAAGTTTGAAGGGAATCCGATGAAAACTGTGGACTCTATCGCGTAAACGAGGATTTTTAATTGAATTTTTAAATATATTTTCATAAGGCCCCTTATCCCGTGTTTTTTGACGGATCATACCAATTTTCGAAAGGAACAATCCTTATGATGGTACAATCATTCTGTGAAAGTTTGAAGGGAATCCGATGAAAACTGTGGACTCTATCGCGTAAACGAAGATTTTTTAATTAAATTTTCATAAGGCCCCTTTTCCCGTGTTTCTTGACGGATCATACCCATTTTCGAAAGGAACGATCCTTATGATGGTACAATCATTCTGAGAAAGTTAGAAGAGAATCCAATGAAAACTGTGGACTCTATCGCGTAAACGAGGATTTTTAATTGAATTTTTAATTAAATTTTCATAAGGCCCCTTTTCCCGTGTTTCTTGACGGATCATACCAATTTTCGAAAGAAACAATCCTTATGATAGTACAATCATTCTGTGAAAGTTTGAAGAGAATCTGATGAAAACTGTGGACTTTATCGCGTAAACGAAGATTTTTTAATTAAATTTTCATAAGGCCCTTTTTCCCGTGTTTCTTGACGGATCATACCCATTTTCGAAAGGAACGATCCTTATGATGGTACAATCATTCTGAGAAAGTTAGAAGAGAATCCGATGAAAAATGTGGACTCTATCGCGTAAACGAGGATTTTTAATTGAATTTTTAATTAAATTTTCATAAGGCCCCTTTTCCTGTGTTTCTTGACGGATCATACCAATTTTCGAAAGAAACAATCCTTATGATAGTACAATCATTCTGTGAAAGTTTGAAGAGAATCTGATGAAAACTGTGGACTTTATCGCGTAAACGAAGATTTTTTAATTAAATTTTCATAAGGCCCCTTTTCCCGTGTTTCTTGACAGATCATACCCATTTTCAAAAGGAACGATCCTTATGATGGTACAATCATTCTGAGAAAGTTTGAAAAGAATCTGATGAAAATTGTGGACTCTATCGTGTAAACGAGGATTTTTAATTGAATTTTTAATTAAATTTTCATAAGGCCCCTTTTCCCGTGTTTCTTGACGGATCATACCCATTTTTGAAAGGAACGATCCTTATGATGGTACAATCATTCTGTGAAAGTTTGAAGAGAATCTGATGAAAACTGTGAACTTTATCGCGTAAACAAAGATTTTTTAATTAAGTTTTAATTAGGCCCCTTTTCCTGTGTTTCTTGACGGATCGGACCCAATTTCGAAAGGAACGATCCTTATGATGGTACAATCATTCTGTGAAAGTTTGAAGAGATTCCGATGAAAATGTGGACTTTATCGCGTAAACAAGGAAAAGTTTAACGGATGGACGACGGACAGACGGACGGACGGACTGATGGACGGACGCATGGACGCCTGATGGGAAAAAGCCATCGCTATGGCTCTAGTGGCCTTCGGCCAGTAGAGCTAAAAATTGTTGATTACCGGCACAAATAACTTATAGTTATTTGTTTATATCATAATTTGTCAAAGTGTTCATTGAGAGTTTAACTGTTACTCTATATCTTTTCCTTTCTTGTATGCGCGTGGGGGAAGGGGGGGGGTGGGTTAAAAATATTCGTGATCATGAAAAGGTCTATTGACATCCTTTTTTCTAAGTCTTAATCAAAAGCCACATGACCTAGGACCATGAAACTTAATGCACATGTTGTCAATAAGCAAAGCAGAGGTCATAATTGAGATTGATTCAAAACAATGAACTGTTCTACTTCAGTGACAAAGCGCTTGGGATGTGTGTATTTGTTTGCTTTGCGACAATTGTAGTTTATGTTGACTAGTGACCAATTGCTGGCACTGCCTACTTATGTTGTTGGCCCCGCCTATTGACTCTGACAGGAAATTCCAAATCAATTTTAAACTACGATCTTCAAGGCAAGTAGCATGTTGCAAAAAAGTGGAATGGTTGGTTGGTGACCTAAATGGCATAACTTTAGCTTATTCAAGCTTGAGTTACGATGCTTAAGTCACCAAACCAGCAAAAAATGCTTCACAACAATGCCAACTAATGTTAGAGTTCAAATTCCATTTCCGATCTAAATTGAAAGATTTGATTGACTTTTTTTTCTATGACAGGTGCAATTGGTCAGTTACACTGCTTGACAGATATGGGTTCTTGGCCTCTATTCACTTATAAATCTATGACATGTATAAGTGAATATGGTTCTACATTCTGAACAACTCTGTCAGTGCCATTACCAAATGTTTTTATGTATTCAAGCCATTCGTTTTGATCATTTTTACTACTGAAATTATTTTTCCTTTCATTAATTCTGTTATATCTATATATTACACAATCTTTAACAATAAATTATCATCTCTTTGTCTGTCATATTTAAATTTAAAATCATTACACTCTTATACTTTAAATATTAATTCTTTTCCTTGTCATGTAATATTATAGTGTTTGATGGGATCGTATTTTTAGCTCAACCAAGCACAACATGCTGAAAGTGGACAATTGTTATCACTCCAGGCATGACCATCTGTCTGTCAAAGAATCTTTTCCTAAGCCAATTAGGCTGAAACTATCCACAGATGTTCCTAATGTAAAGCTCTATTAAAGCTGTTAATTTGATTAATTTTCATAAAAAAAACTACGGTTGATATGGCAACAGAAAATATATTGTATAAAAGCAAAGAAGACAACCTTCAAAAATGTTCTTCTACCAAAAGGCAAAGTGGTTTGGTAATTTGCATGTGGTATCACCTGGCGGCCTTCTACGATTGTTGTTAAAAGAATGCCTCTTGGGTCCCATTTTTACTAATCCTGTGCATACCCTATTTGACATTGAATTACAGAAGGAACCCTTTAAAAATCTTCTCCTGACAAGCTAATAGTCATAAAAATAATGCCTCCTTGATCCCTTTAGGGCTCTGTTTGGGGACAATGTATTTCACATTGAAATTAGTAAGGAGACTTTAAAAAATTCTTCTGACAAAAATAAAGATTAGATATTTCGCAGTTAGCATCACATGATGGCACCCTTTATAAGATATCTAAAAAAAGAGGCCCATGAGGGCCTGAGACGCTCTACTGGTTATCAAGTTTTCTGTTAAAGAAATTTAAGGAAGTTAATTGCTTAAAGAAGAATGAATAAAAAAATAACAAATTGGACTTTATCCTGTTTATCATTTTCAGCAACAATCCTTAAGGCCCTTTTCCCGTAGTTCATATTCATTTCATTTCCAAAAGGAAGATTCCATATGACCCAACAAATATACTGTGACATTTACATCAGAATCTGATAGTAATTGTGGACTTAATCACGTAAAAGGATTGTTTTGAGTGAAAAAAGTAGAAAAATTGTATGGACAGATGCATGATTGACACAACATTATAACATACAATAGCCCAGCTAGCTTTAAGCCAGTGGAGTTATTAACTATTTAAAAGGCATCTCCATAGCTACCTGTATTCCTTTAAAAAGGTATGCTGATCACTTATCTAACATGCAGTTTAAGATATTCATACCCATGAAAACATACAAGAAGTAGAAACAAAGACACTGAACAATTCATCCTTTATTTTCTCAAATATATGGTAAAAAATTAACATGTGTATATTTTTGTGAAGCTTCATCTCAAAAAGGACCTTTTAGGAAGTCTGTAAAACAAATATCTTAAACAGAAAATATGTCAAGCACAGGTTTAACTATTACCAAACAAAAAAAGTTTTGGCTGGTTCATATTGATAGAAGTTGAAGGAAACAATTCCAAGTTGGTGGAATTTGGAAAATCATACTTAATAAGAAATTTCTTCATTTTCCACGTTTTCCAAACCTTTGTTCTTGAGAGGCGTCTTCAAGCCAGAATGTGGTGGAGTGGGTTAAGCTGGATTTTATAAAACTAGAGATGCTTGAGCACCTTATGACTCCACAGGCCTGATAGTACAGATTAAGTAAATGCTGTTTTCTGACCAATGAGAATTAGTTGATGGAATCTAAAAAAGAGTCACTAGAGGATCATTCCAATGAAATTTGGTTGAAATCCATCAACTTGTTTCAGTAAAAAGATTTTCAAAGCTTTCACCATAAATAGAAATTAGCCCTGCCCATTTAAGCCATGCATTTTATCTGATCAAAATTCTTTGATTGATTGAATGGGGTTTAACGCCACATTTAACAGTATTTCAGTCATATTGCGGCGGCTGGAGCACCTAACAATGGATTCCTGATATTTCTCACACCAGTACTACCACTTACGCTTTCCTAGCCTCCAGCTGCTATTCCACTTAAGTGTACGATTATAAAATGTCTGAAAGGATATGTGCCACCGCCAGGGATGGAACCCATGACATCCAAAATTGAAAGTTAGTAGTCTGATGCGCTACCGACTGCACTATGATGGCAGCTCAAAATTCTTTGAAGAAATCTGAAAAAGGGTCATCTGAGGATCATTCCTGTGAAATTTGGTTGAAATCCATTAGATGGTTTCTGTTCTAATTTTTTCACCATACATGTATACGGAAATTAGCTGAATCCATTAAAGCCATGTTTATCATCTGATCAAAATTCTCTGAAGGAATCTGATAAAGGGTCACCTAATGATCATTTCTGTAAAATTTGGTTGAAATCCATCCACTGGTTTCTGAGAAGAAGATTTTTTAAGGTTTCACCTTATGTGGAAATAAGCCCCACCCATTTAAGCCATGTTTATTATCCAATCAAAATTCTTTGCAGGAATCTGATAAAGGGTCACCAAATGATCTTTTCTGTAAAATTTGGTTGAAATCCATCCACTAGTTTCTGAGAAGAATTTTTAAGGTTTCACCATAAATGGAAATTAGCCACATCCATTAAGGCCATGTTTTTCATCCAAAAGTTTACGGATGGACGGACGGACGGAGGGGCACACAGACGCACGGCGGTCACAAAGCCATGACAATAGCTCACTGGCTATCAGCCAGTGGAGCTAAGAAGGTACAAAGTAAGGTAAAATCAGAAAATTTGCCACCAACAAAAAATGTCCATGAGTGTCAATATTTTTTGCACTTCCTAGAGAGTCCCTCTTTGCTTGACAGTTCATATTTCAGCAATACTACATAAATATTACAAAATATCAATTAATTGTAAACCTGATAAATGCAATCCACTGCATAACAGATATCTTTATAAACAATATTAGAATTAAAGAAGAAACAGTTATTTATTCCAATTGCAAACTCCTGTGCTTTGCACTGACAATGTAGTTAAATTCTCACAGCAATAAACAGGAATTCTATATATTGAGCTGATTATTGCCTTCCTATAGTCAAGTGAGACAATATCAAAGAAACATAATAACAATACAAGAGGTCCATGAGGGCTTGAGACGCTCTACTGGTTATCAAGATTTCTAAAGAAATTTAAAAAAGTTAATTGCTTAAAGAAGAATGCATGAAAAAATAAAAAATTGGACTTTATCCAGTTTATTATTTTCAGCAACAATCCTTAAGGTCCCTTTTCCTGTTTTTTATGATATATCCACTTCATTTCCAAAAGGAAGTTTCCTTATGACCCAACAATTATACTGTGAAATTTTCATCAGAATCTGATAGTAATTGTGGACTTTATCACGTAAAAAGAATTGTTTTGAGTGAAATTCCATAAGGCCCCTTTACCTGTTTTCTTATGGATCCATATCATTTCTGAAAGGATCTTTCCTTACAACCATAAAATAGTCCTCTGTGAAATTTTAAAGACAATCTGATAATTGTGAACTTCATCATATAAACAAGAATGTTTTGAATGATAATCTGTAAGGCCCCTTTTCCTGCGTATCCAATAACACCAATAATTATTCTTTGTATTTTTGAAGGGAATCCAATTAGAACTGTGGACTGTAATGTGTTAACGAAGATATTTCAATCAAGTTCTCATGAAAACCTTTTTTCCAGCGATACTTTATAGTTGGTTTTAACATTCTTTTAAAGTTTAAAGTGAATCCGATGAATTAGGTGGACTTCATTAAGTAAATTAGAATGCCCCTTTTTACATGATACTTGACAGATTACTCCCAATTCTGAAAAGAACCTTCCTTATGATTGTACAATCATTCTGTGAAATTTTGAAGTGAATCCGGTGAAACCTTGGGAAGTCATTGGGTTAACTAGAATATTTAAGAAAGTTTTTCATAAGTCCCCTTTTCATGTCATACTTGCCGAATCAGATTCACTATCAAAATCAACAATTGAAATGATGGTACAATCAATCTGTGTGTCTGTTGAATTCATTGTGTTAACGAGGATTTTACAGTGAAATTTTCATAGGGCCCCTTTTCCCATGATACTTTACAGAACAAACCGAAATTTCAAAAGGAATGATTCTAATGAAGGGACAATTATTCTGTAAAAGTTTAGAGAGAATTACTGAAAACTTTGGACTGAATTGTGTCAAGAATTCTTTGTAATAAAATGGCCTTTGGCCATCAGAGCTAAAAATCGGAAAAACATTGTTGACCATGAAGAAATTGCTAGTGATAGGCAATTTCTTCATTATCAACAATGTTTTCTACCACAAAAGATAAAGAATTCTAAAATTCCTTTAACCTAAAAATTGAAGTCTGCGACTTCTTTCAATTTGGACCAGTCTAAAATTTGTTGTGTGGTAATAAGGTTTAATACAGGTTCTAGCTCATTTTGGGACCCACAAGCAGTGACAGGGTTCAGCAAATTTAGAGTCTATACAGGTCAATTACCACTATTAAGTGAACTGTTATAGAATGATTGTCAGAATAACCTATTGACAGGACGCTATCAATGATAAATCGTGTTAGGTCGTCTCTCACTTTACATTCCTGATCTCTTGAAAAAAGTAATAATTCCTTTCTCTCCAAACTACAATTTCTTTTCAACATGAATATCATGGATGTCAAGGTCTTTTTACAATTTTTATTTTGTTGACAAGTCCATTATCCAAGAAACATCACTTTAAAATTCACTTATCAATGACTATAATGTTATTCCTAGCTCCTTTATCCATTTCAAACCTTCTTCTGTTGAACCTGGAAAACATGCAGATCACAGATAAAACCAAAAACCAAACAAAATTGTACATAATTTCAAACAGGAGAAGGATTTAAAAACAAGAGGGCCGTTGGCCCTGGAAAGCTCGCCTGAGATAAAGGCTCTTTTTCTTTCAACAGTCTAATTTCATGTTAAGGTTAGGATTATGAAACAAGTGGGCCACACTTACATATAGAGACTATGAACCTGGGGATCCAAAAGTCTAAATTACAAATTCCAAGGCTTTAGTGCTGATTTGAAAGAAAGAAAAAACTTTTTCCTTCCTCTGGATCCATGGGTTATAATTTCAGCAATAAGAAAGAAGTCTGTGAACTGATGCTTCATGCCTGTACCCCCCCTCCCCCAGCTCCGCCCCTGGAGACCTGAGGATCATGATTTTAGCTATTTTGTAAGAGATCAATATACTGATATTTCATGAAAATATTAAGGCTCTAAGCCTTCTGGGTCAGGAGGAGAAGATTTTAAAGATTATTTTAAAATTTCATTTTTGTTGCCATGGCAACCAGACTTTTCAACTGATTTCAATCCTTGTAGCTATTTTTAAAGGGGACCACCTAAGGACATTTCTGCCAAATTTCATTCAAATTGGCCCAGTGGTTTGGGAGGAGATGTCGTTTAAAGAAATTGTTGACGGACGACACACGACGGCCGACGGCCAGACGCCGGAAGAAAGGGGATCACAATAGCTCACTTGAGCACTACGTGCTCAGGTGAACTAAAAATCTAAGTCGGAACTAACTGAACAGAAACTTAACCCATTCCCACACAATGGAGCTTTTCGACGCCCCTCAAGAAAACATTTTGGAAAACAGTGTAAAATGAAGACATTGCTTGTAACAAGCAATTTCTTTGTTATATACAATGTTTTCTTTTTAAAAAGTTGAAAAAATTAAAATTTCATAAGCCTTAAATTGTTGTCTGCAACACCTTTGCATTTAGATCATTTGCAAATTTTGCCGTCTGGTAATGGATTAAACCATGTCATACTAACCCTGTTTTAGCAGGAGGTATACACAAGCAATTACTTCATATTCCACAATGTTTTCCTAATTTTTTTTCTTGAGGAGCATCCAAAAGTGTCACTGTGTGGAAATGGGTTAATCCACAGATTAGTTTGTAACCATACTGACAATTAGCATTTTGCCACTGTTTTACCATTCAGTTTTACCAGTAGTGGTTGTTAAACTTTGACATTTTTGTTTGGTGACTTAAATGTCATAACTACAGCTTAAATATGCTGTAATTACAATGTATAGGCTGCTCATTAATGAATTATGATTTGTTTTTCCCCTGGTCATATATTTTGCCAAATATTGTCATTTGTACCTCAGTACTGAGGTACAAATAACAATATTTGGCAAAATATATGACATGAACTGCTATGTCAGAGGTCAAAGGGCAGGGCCAGTGATCCATCAATTTTAAATCACAATAAATAAAGCAGTCACAAATATATCAAATTCTTTTCCATAACTACCAGTTTTGAAGAAATTCAACTGAATCAAGTTTGAGAGGTATGTTTCTTATCCCCCATGGAAAGGTTGCAGGACATTTGAAATTATCCATCTGGCCCTGTTATGTCTGTGCTGCTCTCAAGTGTAACCTGCATCAAAGGCCTGAATGGCCACAATTACAGTCAGGACTGAATATCAACTATGATATGATGTGATATGGTATGATGATTAAAGTCACTCTTTGTTTTTCTTAATTCTTTGAATGCACTAGGATATTTTAAGAAGAAAATGGTTTCCATCAGAGAACATTTTGACTTTTACAAATACTGTAATACCCAATACCCTAATAAAATTGGCTTAAAGCAAAGCAGCTTCAAAGTCTTTACTATATATGCAGATATAGAGTTGTTAATTTGCTAAGTTCTGGAAACAAGTGCCTGATGGTCAGTGCAGGTTCAAATCCATGACCAACAAGGATAGGAGTTGAATGCTCTGACCGTATGAGCTAAAAGTGCGTAATAGAATAGTGCAATATAGGAATCTTGTTTAAAGATATAATCTTTGATTAGGTGGGAAAAGGGTACATTGCTTGTAACATGAAATTTCTTCTTTTCTCACAGGTTTTTCTATATTATTTGGCACTTATTTTCTAATTCTAGTGTAATTTGAAATGTTGTCTGCAACTTCGTTAACCTATTGCCAGCTGACAAATTTCAGACTTTCCCAAATCGGAAGAAGTTTCAGACAACAAGTTAAAGCTGGAAGCTGGGCATTTATAGCAAGTGTGGTATAGAAATTAACCCATTACCATATGACAAAATTTTAGACTGGTCAAAATTCAAAGAAGTTGCAAATCACAGGTCTAAGTCAATAGAATTTTTAAGAATCTTTCTCTTTAAGGATAGAAAACATTGCAGGAAAAGCATAAATTGCTCGTTTCAAGCAATTTCTCCCATCGCATAAATGTTTTCAAAAGTTGTTTTTTTTAGTTTGTAAAAAAGCAGGATTGAGTGGGAAGGGCTGAATTATACCTACCTCTTGGAATGTATTCACATCCTATAAATCCATCATAACCCATATCTTCAAGTACTTTTAAAATATATGTATAGTTTATTTCTCCATTTAAATCTGGTTCCCCTCTGTCTGGTACTTGAGCTATCTGTATATGACCCGTGTAGGGTAAATATTTCTTTAAATTGGCTGTCAAATCCCCAGCTATAATCTGAGTGTGATATATATCCTGCAAATATAAAATATGGGCTAATTTTTAACAATTATCTAATTTACCAACATTAATTGATATAAGTCTAATTAAGAATAAACTTTCTATAGAAGGAGTTTGTGACACAAATCATTGAGGGAACCAAGAAAAGTGCTTGCAGATGCCAATGCTTGGCTGCAGGTACTTTATAACTGAGAAATATGGAAAAAATGTCAAAGTTTTAAAATTTATTTTCTTGGCAAATTTACATCTACCTTTATTTCCTCAATACTAAAAGAACAAGCAGGCAGTGTAGACTAAGATCAGTCTGTGCAGGTTGATCTTAGTCTATACACCTGTCACAACTATTGTCAAAACAGGGATATTCAGGGATCAGCATGACAAGGATTAAAACAGCTAAGCTAAAAACATGTTTAGCTTCAAAGGCGTACATCATTCAATTTCAAGATATGATGAACCCATTACCTAATGACCCGATTTTTTAGGCTGGTCCAAATTGAAAGAGTTGAAGACAACATTTCAAAATGTGAGCACAGTAAAAGATAAGAACTGTTTAGGTTAGAAAATATTGCAAGAAACAGAGTACATGTAATTGCTTGTAATGTCAGGCCCTTCATTATTCAAAATTCTCTTGTTAAGACTTACAGTAAATAGATTTGCAATAAAAGTGAAGGGAAATTTAAGGGTAAATAATTTTTCAATCAGAGGGAAATGATAATAAGAATTTGTCTTTCATAACTTCATCATTACTTGTAATGAATGTATATATATAATCAGGTATTCATAAAGTTTGAACTGAAGGAAGAGTTTGTGACACAAAGCTACTAGTATTTTGTACAGAAGCAGAGACAATATATCGTTTTGCAAAGATATAACTATCCTGAATTTAAAGTTCAATTTGAAATTTAATTATAAGAAATGAATACTTACAAACTGTAACTTCAGATTTATATGGTTAACTTTCTTTATGTATTCAACAGCTGAAATTAAACAAGTCTGTTGATGTAACTATGAATACTAGAGAGATTGTATTAGTCCACAAGCCTGAACAAAGATTCAAAGAATAATACTTTGAAGGATTCAATATTATACCTATGCCATATTTGGGTAAATAAATCTAGTCACTGAAATTCTCTTTGAAGATAAACCCTTTCCTATTTAGCAAAATTTTAGACCTGTATAAATTCAAAGGTTTTGCAGACAAAAATTGAAAATGTGTTTGATTGAATAATTTTGAAGACTAAAATTGAAAGTGCATTTAATTTGAGAAAATTGAAAGTGCATTTAATTTGAGAAAATTACAATGTTTTCTCAATTATGAAATACATGAATGTGAAACTCAGGTATTGACCCATTACAACACAAGAAAATTTAAGGCTGGTCCAAATTAAAAGAAGTTGCAGACAAAAATTCAAAAATTATGAAACTTTGGATTTTTTCAACTTTCTGGGTAGAAACATTGTGGAAAATGATAAAATTGCTTGTAACAAGCAATTTCTTCATTTTCCACAATGTTTTTCAATGCTTTTTTTCTTGGGGGCACCTAAAAGCGTCATTGATTGGGAATGGGTTAAACAGCACAGTACAGGGTCAATCGAAACATTCTACTTTCTACGATGAAGTCCACAATTATTATCAGATTGTCTCTACAGACAAATTTCAAAGAAACAGAAGAACATTTCAAAGTACATTTAGATGAAAGAATATCAAAAAAGGTAAAAAGTATTTTGAGAAATAGAAAACATTCTAAGAAATGGATTGATTGCTTAAAATTTCTCCTTTTCCCACATTTTCTTTTTTACAGTAATACAGTTCTTGTGAACTCTAGATAGAAGATTAAATAGGTTAAGCCATTTCAGTGACATAGGTGCTCAAGTGCCTCTATTGTGTGATATTGTACATATAATCAATGATCAATGCCAAAAGAAACGTCCACAAACTATTGTGGGTAGAATGGTCATTAGACCAAATGTATGTCTTGAGTTAAAGGCTCTATCCATTGTCTTAACCCATTACCAGATGGCAAAATCTTAGGCTGGTCCAAATTGAAAGAAGCTGCAGAAGACATTTTGAAGTTAATGAAAATTTGGATTTTTTCAACTTTATTGGTAATAAACACTGTGGAAAATGAAGAAATTGCTTGTAACAAGCAATTTCTTCATTTTCCACATTATTTTCCAAAGTTTATATCCTTGGGCGCGTCTAAAGGCGTCACCTAGTGAGAATGGGTTAATACTTTTGTTGCTGTGTTCAGCATAAATTGCATAAAAAGTTTATTCTTAATGGTATCCTATTCCTAGAATATATTTCAAGGCAAAAGAATGTAGTTAAAGATGAACCAACGTTAAGACTAGAAATGTGTCACAGACACAGATGCCACGTGACATTGCTTGACACTTGACCTTCAATTTTGACCTTGAATTTGGGAGGATCCAACAAAACTTATGCATTACACTTTTACTCTTCAAAGGGAATAACTGTGCCAACACTCTCAAAATGGATAGGGGTAACTCTATATGACTGTTACCATGGTAAAGACATAATCAAAGGACTGAAAGTTTTGAGAGCGGTTTTGCTGGCTTATCAGTAACCGCGCTCAATAATACCAACATGTATCATCAAGACAAGTAAATAAATCGTAAGAGGGATGAGCAGCTGAATGCTCGATAAGGATGTAGTGGTAATACTGGTGTGAGAACTATCAGGAATCCATGGTTAGGAGCTCCAGCCGCCCCGATATAACTGAAATATTATTAAAAGTTGCGTTAAATTCCCATTCAATTAATCACAACCCTTTTACTGTTTACCGAAATCGCTATTTTGATTTAATCACAACGTTTTCTTTAATATTATTGTGGTTGTGTGGTAAAAGGTTAAATGATAATAGGTAAAGCAATCAAAGCTAACGTTCAATTCCTTTTGCTTTGGGCATATTATTATTACGTACTACATGTTCCTTTCAAAGATATAGTTAAATTCGAGAGGTAAAAGGGTGTTTTATTCGGTGGGGTTAAATAGGTGCTTGAATCGCGACTATAACAGGGTTGTAACTTGTAGCATATACTGCGTACACGGGGTGTAAATTTGCTCAGTCCTGCAGGTCAAACTAACAGACAGGGTTAGGAGTTTGTTTATTCCACTAACCACTGACCTAGATTCTATCACGAAACGCGAGGACATCATTTCTCTCATTTAGACAGTTCATTAGACAATTTACTATGGATATATTAAGTCGAATTTTTAAACCATTTTCCTGATTGATGACTAAAAGGAGGTTGTTGGCATTCAGCAAGTAAGTTATTTTCTTCATCAGCAATGGAACAAGATGGAGGCGATCACATAGATTTTCACTTCAAGTTTATGAGCATGCAAGGAAATGAGTAGAAAAATCGTGAAAATTTGTTTCCGGTTGATCGATGTGAAATACCCGTTTTGTCCTACAAAACCGCTAAAGACTTATGGAAAGAGCTGCATACTACCAAAAATCAAGAATAAATTGTACAAAATTAAGTCCCTCATTTTCAACAAACAAAATCTATTAAGAAATATAATTAATGGTCACTGAAAGAAGGGTAGAATTTGTTTGAAATCAGCTTCAAAGTTTCTGGCAAGTAGACATGGAAAATATTTGCTGTATAGGATTATTGAAAACCAAACCATATTAGCCATGATTTTCATCCAAACAAAATATTTTCAAGGAACCTGATCGAATGGTCACCCAAGGACCATTCCTGAAAATCAGCCAGCAGTTTGAGTGAAGAAGACTTTCAAAATATTCGCATGTACCATTAAGGTCATATTTTCTATCTGATCAAAACTTTTTATGGTATCTCTTAAAGGGTCACCAAGGGATCATTCCTGTGATTTTTTTTTTTGAAATTCATCCTTCAGTTTCTGATAAGAAGATTGTCAAAGTTTTCAGGTATATGGCTTATGAATCTAAGTCATTCATGGATCATTCCTGTCAAGTATTAACCCATTACCAGACAGCAAAATTTCAGACTGGTTCAAATTCAAAGAAGTTGCAGACGACAATAAAATCAAAGTAGTGAAACTTGAATATCTCTGTCCTTTTGGGACTATGAAAAAGACAAAATAGCTTTTTACAAACAATTTTCTCATTTTCAACCATGCTTTTCTTAAGTCTTTTCTTTATGGATATCAAAAAGTGGGATTTTGTTAGAGAAAAGTTTCACAAACAGTCAGAGACACAACAGAAAAAAACGCCATGAACATAGCTTACTGCCTTTAAGCCAGAACCGAAAATTAATATGGAAAATACTATAAACCAAAAAAGGTAGCATGGTGGTCCAGTGTTGCTTTTCTGGGTCTGAAATCTTTATACACCCCACAACAAAGTTATAGGGGGGTATACTGGAATCAGGTTGTCCATCTGTCTGTCCGTCCGTGGACATAATTTTGTGTCCTCATCTCCTCCCACATTTCCAGACCAATTTTGCTGGAACTTTACAGAAATCTTCCTTGCAATGGGAACTTGTGCACCTACAATTTTCATAATGATTAATCAACTGTTTCAGGAGTTATGCCTCTTGAATTATTATCCTAAATAGAATATATAAAATGGTGTTCTCTCTGCAGCTAAAACTACTGAACAGATATTGATTAAACTTAGCAGGAATGTTCCATTGGTCAAGATCTTCAAAGTTATTCAAAGAATTACATTTTCATGCAGAACTCTGGTTGCAATGACAACAAAAAGGGCGAATTTCAGAAAATCTTTAAAAATCTTCTTCTCTAAAACCATAAGGCCTACAGCTTTGATATTTGGTATGTAGCATCATCTAGTGGACCTCTATCAAGATTGGCCCCAGGGTCAAAATTGGCCCGTCCCCGAGGGGGCACAAGTTTTACACAGGTGTATATAGTGAAAGCTTTAATAATTTTTTTTTGATGATACAGAAAGGCCAAGAGCTTTGATATTCGGTATGTGGCATCATCTAGTGGACCTCTACAAAGAATGTTCAAATAAGGCCTCCTGTGTCAAAATTGGCCTATCCCCAGCCTCCTGGGTCACAAGTTTGAACATAGGCTCATATAGTGAAACTTTTAAACATCTTCTTCTCCGAAACAGAAGTGTCCGCAGCTTTAATGTTTGGTATGTAGCATCATCCTATGGACCTTTACCAAGATTGATCAAATTATGGCCCCCAGATCAAAATTGGCCTATCCCTGGGTGTCACAAGTTTTACATAAGCTTATATAGCGACAACTCAAAAAATCTTCTTCTTCAAAACCATAAAGCTTACAGCTTTAATATTTGGCATCATCTGGTTGCACGAAACCCATAATTTCCATCTTCAATGTTTAACAAAATGGCTATTTTTTTACACAGTCATTGCCCCAGATTGACTTAAAATTTGTAAAAAAAAATTGTCCACTTGATAAGTCATGAATGGCCAACATTTCAATGGTTACAATGTGGCCTCATTTAAAAAGAGGTGGCAGCGGGGGTATTCGTCAGCCATTACAGGCGACATTTCTAGTTAAATCTATGATTTGGGGTTAAGGATAAAATTGATTGTCAAAGAAAAGTGACATATCAAGTTAACATACATTAGAATTTCAAGAATTCAAGGTTGTAAAATCTAAAGTTACATCTAAATCTTTAGAACTTTGTTTGGAGGTTAAAGATTTGAATTGTTGTCCAAGGACACTGTCTCATGTCAAACCCACAAGCTTTGGAGGAACAAGCAATTTCTCTGCTTTTCTCAGGGATTTTATGCAGTGCATTGGAATGTGTGATTATGTTGTAATGAGTTAATTCTTTCCTGCTTTGCAAATTCAAAGGCTTTGCAGACAGAAATTTATAGAAGATATACAGTAAAACCTCGTTAATTCGAACGTCACTGGTTCGTAGGTATGTGTTAGTTCGAATACTTTACTCGGTCCCGATCTTTTTCCTTCTTTAGCTTTGTTAGAAAACTCTGTCTAATTCGAACGTCAGTGGGTCGTAGTTCGTAGGCCATTTCAAGTCCCGAAAGTATGATTATAGCACAAACTCCTATGTTTAATTCGTAGGTGTGATAAACTAATTGACACCAATCATCACTTACCTTGATTTTCACACCTGCTGATCTATATGACAAGTAATGTGTCATCGTGTACCTTTAGTTGAAAGGGGCTCATTGGTTTGTAAGGTGGGTAATTAATCGAATAAAGATTCCGTAATCATCGCCGAAAATTTACTTAAAATTGACGCAACCCTATTCCTATCAGTGTAATTGGCTATTTAGAAATTCTAACCACTTTATTTTATTCTGCGGTTGCTTTCTTCACAATCATAGGTCCTTAATCTTATGATTCGATAATAGAATACTCAGAGTGATTTGATCCAATGTATTGTAAAGGGAAATCACTCTGATGGAGGCCACCATTTTATACAAAACACTGTGTTTAAAAAAAGCCAAGAATTAATACAGAGGTAAAAGCATAAAAATACAAGAGGGGTAATTTTTAATATATGTTAATATCTGCGGGCCTTGTTTAGAAAAAAATAACCAATTTAGAATCAATTCCTAAATAGGGGACAGATCGGACCATGTCGGATTCTGTGTAACTCAAACAGCCGACCTCTTGCCCTCCGCTTTGTTCGTACTACGCTTAATTCGTATAATTTTCCCCGGTCCCTTGCGCTACGAACTACCGAGGTTTTACTGTAATTTGGAAATAACCATTCAGTATGGTAGGAAATATTCGTTACAAGCAATGTCTTCTTTTTCTACAATATTTTCTCAATTATAAAATCCATGGAAGTAAAAAAAAGGGATTGTTCAGGAAAATGTCGAAGTAAAGTCTTTTCAATACTCAATCTAAATTTGAGCAATTTCTTCATTTCCACACTGTTTTGCTAGGCTTTTTTCCTTGAGCAGTGTAAAAAAAAGATGAATTGTGTTAAATTTCGACACTGACCTTTATGTATATTGTCTAGAAAGTAGTTTGGAGCAGTTATTCTGGTGTTGAGAGGTTCTATCAGACACAATATGCTCTCCTAGTAAATAAAATCAGAATTTTTGGATAGCAGGGGATTTCAATTTCGACAAGAGGACCATGATGGTCCTTTATCACTCCCCTGAGTATGATGGTTCATGGCTTTATGATATAAACAAAATATCAAAGCCCTACACCTAACTATTTTGGAGAGGATTTTTTTATGATTTTCTCTTTTAATCCTAGGTAAATTGAAGATTCTATCATTTAGAGCTAATTTCCAGAGTACATCGATTCTTTGAAAAATTTGGTAGCCTAATGGTTTAAAAGGATAAGATTTTCAATGACATCCTTCTTTATTCCTTTCTAAAATCTTTGATTGCACAGAAAATGGCTTATTTTCAGAATACGCTAATTCTAAAAAGTATTTTGGTAAATGGTCAATAGGTTTTGATACATGGTTGAAATTCCACGGTAAGTTTAGGAGGAGATTTTTTCGTAATTGTGAACGGACGGATGGACGCTGGATGATGACCAATCACAATAGCTCACCATAAGCACTACCTGCTCGAGTGAGCTAAAAATATTTCAACCCAGAAAACAACATTATACATTACCACACAACAATATTTCAAATTGGTCCAAATAAAGTTAGAATCTTAGATAATTAGGGGAATTCAATATCATATTTTCCTTAGAAAACCATTTGTAATTGTACCCTTTAACCCATTACCAGATGAAAATTTTCTATTGGTCCAAATTGAAAGAAATTGCAGACAGCATTTCAAAATGTGTTAAAATTGGACGATATGTGCCAAATAAGATAGAAAACAATGTGAGAAAAGGAGAAATCGCTTGTTACAATCTATTTCTACTTTTCCCACAAAGTTTTCAATAAACATATTCCTTTGGGGTGTCAAAAAGTGGTATTGTGTGGTAATGGGTTAAAAGCATCTTGTTCAAGCATGTGAACCCCATAAATTAGAAAGTAGGAGAAACTAGATTTATACAGGCGTAACTTCTTCATATAGCCTGTCAATCAAAAGTAGACCCAATTTTGTATTTGACGGATTGCTGGTTATTCCCACTGATCCTCATCAAGTTATCTAACCAAATTAGTTTTCAAATGATACGGTCAGGATCATAAAGTAAAAACAAAGTTGTTGGTAGGCGACCTAAATTTTGTAACTACAGCCTAACCCATCCCCACACAATGATACTTTATTGCGTTCTTCAAGAACAAGCAATTTCTTCATTTTCAAAATTATGTCCCCAGAAGTTGAAAAAATCTAAAATATCATTAACATTAATTTGTTGTCTGCAATTCCTTTTAATTTCGACCAGTCTAAAATTTTGTCAAGTAGTAACAGGTTAACAAACAAAAATATTTGACAAGAATGTTGGAGTTCATCATAGCATTTATGTTATGTTCCTAATGATTGGTCTGGTAAGTCAATTGATTTTTTGATTTGCGATCTGTTGACTGATCTAACTGTATAATCATACTGTCATTTTAGAAACAAGTACATTACAAAAGACTGGTAGCTATGTATGCACGGCAGCTTGGGAATTAAAGGATTGATATTGACACCAACTGTCGTCCTACGAGGTGGTTTGACTCATTTATCAAACAACATTAATTTTCAAAATAAATGGTTGGGAGCATAAAACAACAAGCGGACCATGATGGTCTTAAATCCCCCACCTAATTAAACTGCTAATAAGAGTACTTGTACCAAATATGAATGCCAGACACCTTATTACATACTACCAATCCATATAGTTATATTACATACTAAATATGAATGCCCTAGGCCATATAGTTAAAGAAGAGGAGATTTTTCAACTTTCATTAAATGAGCATTTCCCAAACTTTGGACCCCTAGAGCAGTTTTTACCCCAGGGGCATAATTTCAACAGACAAGGTATATAAATATTGGGTTATGCTATATTCCAAATATAAATACTTCACGCCTTATTGTCAAGAAAAATACTTTTTTTAACATGCTCACTTTATGCAAAATTTCAAATTTTGGTCCCCTGGTGCAGGACTGTTTTTGACCCCAGGGGCAAAATTTTTCACAACAAACACATACTACAGAACAATCTAGTTTTGTTACATACCAAATATGAATGCCCTAGGCCATATAGTTAGGGAGGAGAAGACTTTGAACTTGCTCTAACTGAGCGTTTTTAGCAACTTTGGATCTGAGGGGCAGGGCCAATTTTTATCCAAGGGGTATAATTTTTGAGAACCTGGTAGAAAACCATGAGACAATGCTAAATAAATGCTATTGGCCTTGTAGTTTCTATAAGATTTACTAAAATTTCCTGTTTTAAATGCCGAGGTTACCAGAATTTTTCACCGAACGAAATCCCTTCAACAACTTTTGTAGAGCTTCACCAAAGGATCATTCCAGAAAAGTTTCAGCTTGACTGCCCATCTGGTTTTGGAGGGGAAATGACCGATCACAATAAGTCACCTCGCACTTTGTGCTTAGGCGAGCTAAAAAGCAAGTTCTTGGTGGGCAAGCTAATTACTGTAACTTCAGCTTGATTAAACTGTAGTTATGTTTAAGTAACCAAACTCCAAAATAATCAAATAAAATGTTTGGGGGTCAACATTTCACTTCCAATCCATATGAATGATTTGATTGGCTAATTTATTCCTTGATTGACAGAAAGAATCCCTCTCTTGTAATTTTATTCAATATGGCAAGAGTTAAAAGGAAAGTTCAAAACTTACTTTCTGAAGTCTATCTGCAGTGTATTTCAAATTTTCTAGGAAGGTTTTCTCCATTTCTTTAACATCATAATCTGCCTTACGACCAGCCATCACATGCATTCTGTCAAGAAATTATATGTAGTGATTATCAAACTCATGCTAAAGCACTTCCCTTTTCCACATAACCTTGCTTTTTTATGCTCCTCAAGAATGAAGCCTTGTAAAACCTTGAGAATAATGAACAAATTCCTTGTTACAATTTTATCAATGCCCATAATATTTCTACGCTACAAGGTAAAGATAACGCAAAGATTTTTGAAATTTCACCGACCCAAAATTGTTGTCTTCACACCCTTCAATTTGGACCAGACTAAAATTTTGTTGTGTCATAATAAGTTAATTTAACCCTTGTCATGCTGATTCAAGAACATTTCTGTTTGGCAGGAGGCATAGAAAAAGATCAGCCTGCAAATATGTGCAGTCTGATATTATCCTTCACTACTTGCTTGTCTTTCTGAAAGCAGAATTTTTCATCAGATCAATTTTAAAACTAAATATTGACACTGAAAACTAGACCTACAGTGCCACCAGCATGATTTTAATGCATTTCTGAAAAAGGATTTTATTCACTGTGGCACAGGTTAATGTGTGTCATTAGCTTTCTGTTCATGAATACATGTCATGTCATCATGAGTTCAAAACACACTATGATGAAAGTACCTGCACCTTGTTGGTTGATGTGTTATTTCATATAATTATACCAAACATGTACTCTGCAGTAAAGTTCCATCAACTCTATGTAGTAACTTTTAACATATGATTTTATAATGGTGGGAAAGGGAGAAGAAAAACTTTCTTCCCTTTTGTTTTCATAATAAGCTTTAAAACTAAATTGTGAGAAATGGAAAATTTGCTTGTAGCAAACAATTTCTCATGTGTTCTGCCCTGTATGGTAGTATCATTTTTAATTTCAACACTGTTGTCATCTTTCATAATGCTGAATTTTGACTAGTCTCAAATTTGTTGTCTGCTAATGGGTATTGAGCTGACTTTTCCCCCAAGAGTTAGAACAATTAACCCAATCTTATGTTTTTACTCTTGAATATATAGATTTTTTTAAATTGATTGAATGGCGTTTTATGCCACCCTAAGAGTATTTCAGTCATGTCGCAAAGGCTGCAGCACCTAACCATGGATCCCTTGTATTTCTCCAATCTAATACAACCTCATCCTTTTTGAGCCTCCAGCTGCACATCCCAGTTATGTTTACGATTATCCACCCATTGGTGTGAGACAAATGTTGGAAAGGATATTTGCCACGACTGGAGATCTAACCAGGGACCCCATGACTAGAAGCATTACAGTATTGTCATAAGGTACAGGTTTAAGTGGAACAACCCTATTTTCTTTACCTTTTACAGCCTAAACTCTTTGCATATATAATTGTCTTTTCAAGCTCCTTTCTAAACTCGACAACTCTATCTGGAAGTGCTGCAAGTCCAAGCTCCCCCTTCTCTTTAACATCACCTTAAAATATGGAAACCTTACCTATTATAAGACAGCAACATTTTAATCTGTTCCGAATTCAAACAAGAGGGTCAAATGGCTTTGTTTGTTTGTTGGTTTGAATGGGTTTTACGCCGCTTTCAACAATCTTTCAGTTATATCGTGGCGGCTGGAGCACCTAACAATGGAATCCTGGTATTTCTCACACCAGTACTACCATTACATCCCTTCCTAGCCTCCAGCTGCTATCTCACATAGGTCTACGATTATTGACCCATTGGTAAGAGACAAGTAGTCGGAAAGGATGAGTGCCGCCATCGGGAATCGAACCCGGGACCTCTAGAATGATAGTCCGACGTGCTACCAACTGCGCTATGACGGCGGCGGGTCAAATGGCCCAATATTGCTAACATGATTTTTTCCTCATGCCATCAAACATATATTTCTCTAAGTTTGATAGGAACAAGGTTTAAAGGACAGTAAAACTTACCAATAAGGCCCAATTTTACCTCATACAGAATGGGAGGTAAACATTTCAAAACAATTTTTTCTCATGACCAGACAATTTGATATTTTTGTTAAGTTTGAGAAAGATTGAGCTTAACATTTTGACCTGTAGTTTAAGAAAGAATAAAAAAATAGTGGCCTGATGAGTGGCAACAAGGAAATTGTCATTTAGGCCCTTTTTCCTGAGATATTAGAAAAAATGTCACCATATTTAATAGGGATCTTCCTATTGTACATACAAAAATTTACAGCAAATTTGAACAAGATTAAGTTAAAGTGGTAACACTGACTTGCTGTCAACATACAATAAAGTATCATAAAAGCTCACCTTGAGTTTTTAGTGCACAGGTTAGCTAAAATTTGCTGCAACACTTTGAAGTTGACAGAATTTGAATAAATTCTGACGGGGGGTGTAGAAAAATTGTGGTACATACCTTGATTATACATTACCTTTCCCTAACCTGTTAAACAGGTTAAGGAATTAAGGAATAACATGTTAGGGAACAAGAGCTGGTCACAGTCACGAGACAAATGTCCTAAAAGGACAGGGTCAAGCATGTGGCACTTTGATTTGTTTTGTAAACAAAACCACATGCATTTGTGATCTATACATCTGGGTTTTTAACAAATGAAATTTTAATACATATAATAATTTCTATAAATACAGAATGAAATCGAGAAAAGAAATTATTGACAGATTTTCCTGAGGTCAAAAGCAGGTCAAAGGTCAAGGTCACTGGGTCAAGGTCATGTAAAGTGGTCCACCCAATTAAGCATCTGTCCAAATATGGAAGCAATCCATTGCAGAAAAAGAGAGTAAATACAATTTAACCATTCAGGACGCAATTCAACCATTCTGGATGCCCTTTGACCCTAGATTGTGACCTTGACCTTTGAGATATGAACCTGGGTCTTTTTTGCAACACGTCGTCTGAAGGTGGTGAACATTTGTATGAAAGAAATTTGTACCTGCATGCATGATTTTAGAAGTTACAGAGCAGACACTGCAAAAGGTGCTGATTTTTTACCTTTGACCCCAGATTGTAAACTTGATCTTTGAGATAGGAACCTGGGTCTTTTTCGCAATACGTCGTCTGAAGGTGGTGAAACTTTGTTTGAAAGAAATTTTTACCTGCATGCATGATTATAGAAGTTACTGAGTGAACACGGTAAAAAGTGAAGATATTTTACCTTTGACCCCAGATTGTGACCTTGACCTTTGAGATAGGAACCTGGTCTTTTTCGTGACATGTCGTCTCAAGGTGGTGAACATTTGTATGAAAGAAATTTGTACCTGCATGCATGATTATAGAAGTTACAGAGTGGACATGACAAAAAGTGCCGATTTTTTACCTTTGACCCCAGATTGTAAACTTGATCTTTGAGATAGGAACCTTGGTCTTTTTAGCGACACGTCATCTTATAGCAGTGAACATTTGTGCAAAGTTATATTGAAATCCAGAATTGCATGTAGAAGTTATAGAGCAGACACGAAAGCAGGACAGACGGACGGACGGACAGATTACTATATGCCTCCCTTATGGGGCATAAAAAGCTTATAGAGATATTTTCCTCAGTTTTTGTACAATACCTTCTTGAGGCTTATGAGTCTGTGCAAGAAACAAGAACTAGAGACGCTTGAGGGCCTGTACCACTCCACAGGCCTGAATGTACTGATTAAGCCAATGGCATTTTCAGGAATTCATTACTACTAATTGGATATTTTTGCATCGTCTTTTTTTCAAGAGAGAAGGACCTGAAGACTTATTAACAGGTTCATGAATTCGCGAGCAAAAAGAGGTTTAAGGTCATAATATGCGTTTGCACTTATGCCCTTAAGGCACTATTGCATCAAATTATTAATACGATACTACTCTACCAAATTGCCGAAAGATGTAATAATATCCCATGTCAAAACAGGTGCAATTTTTTTATTTCCGCACTGAGTTATTAATTTAAAGAGCATTTTCAGTTATTAATACATCTACATATACCCCGGGTCTCCAACTTCGATAGAATTGACATGCTTGTTTGGATCATTTGAAGGGTGTCAAGGGCACACAATTCAATGTGTTGATTAATGGATTGATTGTATAGGGTTTTATGTCCCACTCATCCACTGAGGTCTATCTGATTACCACATGACAAAAATTTAGAATGGTGGCCCCATAATCAAGGCAGATGCAGATGTCTTCAAGTTGATTTAATTTCAAAAATCTCATATATCTGGGTAGTATTTCTATTCATCTTATTACTGATAGGACCCTTAAATATAGTTATTTATCATTGAATCTTGAAAATGATGCATGAATCTTACTTTTATTACTTTCTTTTATTATTTTATTTTATTTATTTCTGCGCAAAAAAAAGGCCTCTTCCCAATTTCTAGAGGAAAAACCCTGCTTTTTCTTAATTGACGTCAAAGGGTTTCAGTTTCATATGAATGATTGGAGAAGTGGGGTTATAAAATCTAAGATGCCTGACACTAGAATCTTGTCCTTCACCAAATCTGCTAATTCAGTTAATGCAGAGGACAAAAGATAAAGAACAATGTTTTTGCCATTTGGATTTGGCAAATTTCTTTTTTCTTGACACTAATTCGTTTATACAACTCATAGGATAACCCGAGGAGGCATTTTTTAACATCAAAAGGACATGATTATTCGGGAAAAGGTTAAAAAGCCGTTCACAAACAAGACAACAAACCTGGCCACGAGTTTACCAGAACATGTTCAACTCCAGCCTCCCGTCTGGCTTTGCCGAGCTCCTCTGGGTCTTCCGCGTACGGAAAAGTACATTCTACATATTTAAACCCTGCATTTTGAGCTGCTTTAAAACGACTTGCTAATGTCGGCAGCTCTTGGAAAAGCATAGAAATGTTTGCAGCGAATTTTAGAGACATCTTTTAGTTTGTGTGCAGTCTTATCTACAAGAGGTCAAAGGTCAACCCTGTCACATATGGTTCCCGATTGTGCAAGTCCGATTCATCCAGATGATTTTCGAACCTTAAATTTTTGACAGGAAGTGATATAATTCAAAACGGCAAAGACGCAGCTTTAAAAAGGTATCTTCTGGCTACTCAGAGAAACAAATTTGGGGGAAATTTCCACACTAGATTTTTTTCTTTATTACTACAATGCTTAGCCCATTACCAGACAACAAAATTTCAGACTGGTCCAAATTCAAAGAAGTTGCTGATGACAATTTTTAGTAGGTGAAATTCTAAAAATCTTGCAGTAGAAAACATTATGGATAATGAGGAAATTGCATCATTTTCAACAATGTTTTCAAGTCTTTTTCTTTGGGGCTTCCAAAGGCAAGATTGTGCGGAAATGGGTTAAACCATTACCACCCTGCAAAATTTTAGATAGGTCCAAATTCAAAGATGTTGCAGACGACAATTTCAAGTTGATGAAAATTTTTTGTCATTTTGGGTGGAAAATGAAGTAACTGCTTGTAACAAGCAACTTCTTCATTTTCCACAATGGTTTCAAAGACTTCTTTCTTGAGGGGCGTAAAAAGGGGAATTGTTTTGGAATGGGTTAAGTAGCCAATCGAACATCTTATTTTACATCAATATTTTGAGTTGAAGCAACAAAGCACTTCAAGCCTAAATAAATGATTGGATAATTGAATTTTGTATTGACAGTAGCAATCTGTTGCCTGTGTCCAATCACATGACAAAAAGACCATCTGCAAAGTACAAAGAGTACATGTATTAACTCTGCCAATCAGATTTTGCGTTTTGATGAGAATGATAATGCTTATCTTTTAATAACCCATTACATACTTTCCTAGCAGGTGTAAGGGTATAGTTGAGACTTCTGGTCCAGCATACAAAAGGATTAGCATAAGGTACATACTTTTTTATTGAATAATTAAACAAAGGATGAAAATTAAGGAATATAATAATAGTTTATTAAAATAATCAAATTTAACAAAATATACATTAAAAATGTCATTGTATTTGATTTAAATCCTAATGCTATATGGTTAGCTGGTTAAAGAATCAAAAACAACATTAAACATCTATGACTGAAGAACAATCATACTTTTTTCATATGACACTGACAAAAGACACATGTTTTAATATTGACTAAAATATATGAAAACAGAAGGTAATAAGTCACAATGAAACATATCTTTAACATTTAAACACTATCAACAACAAGAAATCTAAGCCAAAACTCACTAAGAATACCCTTGCTTACTCTACCAAGTAAGCTACATTGAAAATAAACTTTTCCCCCAATGGAACATTTTTAGTAGGACAAAAATACAGCACATTACCATGCAATGTCCGAAATTCTACCCACTTGAAAATCAGAATACTTGTAGACCTCAATTTGGTTTGCACCATGTAAGACCCCCTAGTTGAACCTCCAATAATTGTTGCTAAGAACAAGATGAGTTTGTGACACACCATGCCCCTGTAACAGCCCTTTTTTTGGAAATGTGACCTTGATAAACTACCTTGACAGATGACCTAAACCTTACAGCCAAGAGATGCCTATAAATCAATTGATTGAATGGGGTTTAACACCACTTTTAACAGTATTTCAGTCGTATTGTGGCGGCTTGGGCACCTAACTATGGATTCCTGGTATTTCTCACACCAGTACTACCACTACAATTCTTAGCCTCCAGCTGCTATCCCACTTATATTAGGTATACGATTATCCACCCATTGGTAAGAGAAAACTGTCGGAAAGGATATGTGCCACCACCGGGGATCGAACCTATGACATTCCATATGTCTATCAATTAAAGGAGCATTTGTCCAAAATAGGAGCCATTTAACTTGAACGTTATTTTAATAAGAGCTAGATGATTAAGTTTTTTGTTTATGTTTTGCAGACAAATGGACAGACCAACAGACATATTAGACAACAGTTAAACAATAAACCTCGATCTTTCAATGCATGGGGCATAGGCATAAAAATACGAAGAAAATGTACCAGTGTACCAGGCAATGTCCTAAAATAGCTAAGTTTTAAAACAGGAAGTTGACAACTTGCCGACCTAAATTTTGTATGAGACATGTAGGACACCTAGTTGAACCTCCATCAGGCCTGCTAGCAGGTCAAAACAAAAATAAAGTTTTTTATAAAGGCTCCTATGTATGAAAATAGAGGCCTTTTAGTGTAAAATATGAAACAAGAGGACCATGATGGTCCTAAATCGCTCACCTGAGGCATCTCCAAATTACAGTACTTTTTAGTATAAAAAAGGCACAACTTATAAAAGATATATAAGATTTTGGGCTTTGTACAAAACAATCCAGTAATGTTTTACAATAATAATGAATGCCTTTGGCTTTATAGTTTAATCCATTACCAAACTATCCCAGAATTTTTCACCCTCAAGCAAAACAGGTTTGAAAAATACATAGTGAGAAAGGGAGTGACAAGCAATTTATCCATTTCTCACAGTGTTTTCTACCTGAAATTCTTTGTATTTAGATTTCAATCAAACTCTAATTACTGTCTGCAAATTCAATGGCTGTAATTTTAGCAACCTTGATAGAGAACAATCTGGATGTACTATACATCAAAATATGAATGCATTACAACTTATACATGAGGAGAGGAAGATATTTGAACATGCTCTTATTGAGCGTTTTTCATATCTTTGGATGCCTTGGGAAGGGCCATGTTTGTCCAAAGGATATAAACATGGTAGAGAACAATAATGTTATGTTTTTAATGTAAATGCTCTAGAGCCTATGTTTAAGAAGAATTCTTTCAATGCAATTTACACAATTTTCTCAAAGACATTTTTTATCCTAAGAGCATACTTTCCTGTTATATAGTACAAAATTATTTAGTCATGCTACATTCCAAATATGTATGCCCTTCACCTTATATTTCAGAAGGAGAAGACTTTTGATGATGCTCTAATTGAGCGTTTTCAAAAAATTTTGACCTCTGGGGCAGTGCCATGTTTTATCCCAGGGCTAACATTTTAGCTAACATGGTAGAGAACCATCTGGTTATGCTATATACAAAATATGAATGCTTTAGACTTCTCCTTACAATGAAGATTTTTTTTTTAACATACTCAAATTTTGCGTTATTCCCAATTTTTGACCCCTAGTGCAGGGCCGTTTTTGACCTGAGGAAGACAACTTTTAGTGATATAGTACAAAACCATCTAGTAATGCTCCATACCATATATGAATATCCTAGACCTTATAGTTTAAGAGGAGAAGTGTTTTGAAATTGCTCTAAGTAAGCATTTTTCCAAACTTCGGACCTCTAGGGCGGGGCCATTTTAGACCCCAGAGATTAAATATTTAAAAACTTGGTAGAGAACCATATGATTAAGCTCTATATAAAATATAAATGCCTTTGGCCTTGTAGTCTGTGATAAAAAAGACAACATAGATTTTCTAAAATTTCCCATTTTCATATGCCACGGTTACAAGAATTTTTCACAGAATTAAATTCTTTTAACAACTTTTGAAGAGCTTCAACCAAGGAACATCCCTGCAAAGTTTCAGCTTGATTGGCCTACTGGTTTAGGAGGAGAAGATTTTTAAAGATTTTTACAGCTTTACTAAAGATTCCCATTTTCACATGCCGCGGCAGCCAGAGTTTTTGACAGAATTAAATTCTTTTAACAAGTTTTGTAGAACTTCACCCAAGGAACATCCCTGCAAAGTTTCAGCTTGATTGGCCTTCTGGTTTAGGAGGAGAAGATTTTTAAAGATTTTAACAGATTTACTTAAGATTCCCATTTCCACATGCCGCGGCAGCCAGAGTTTTTGACGGAATTAAATTCTTTTAACAACTTTAGTAGAACTACACCTAAGGAACATCCCTGCAAAGTTTCAGCTTGATTGGCCTACTGGTTTAGGAGGAGAAGATTTTTAAAGATTTTTACAGCTTTACTAAAGATTCCCATTTTCACATGCCGCGGCAGCCAGAGTTTTTGACGGAATTAAATTCTTTTAACAACTTTTGTAGAACTTCACCCAAGGAACATCCCTGCAAAGTTTCAGCTTGATTGGCCTTCTGGTTTAGGAGGAGAAGATTTTTAAAGATTTTAACAGATTTACTTAAGATTCCCATTTCCACATGCCGCGGCAGCCAGAGTTTTTGACGGAATTAAATTCTTTTAACAACTTTTGTAGAACTACACCTAAGGAACATCCCTGCAAAGTTTCAGCTTGATTGGCCTACTGGTTTAGGAGGAGAAGATTTTTAAAGATTTTTACAGCTTTACTAAAGATTCCCATTTTCACATGCCGCGGCAGCCAGAGTTTTTGAGGGAATTAAATTCTTTTAACAACTTTTGTAGAACTTCACCCAAGGAACATCCCTGCAAAGTTTCAGCTTGATTGGCCTACTGGTTTAGGAGGAGAAGATTTTTAAAGAAATTGTGGACGGACGGACAGACGGACAGACGGACAGACGGACAGACGGACGGACGGACGACGGACAACGACCGATCACAATAGCTCACCTCGCACTTTGTGCTCAGGTGAGCTAAAAATAAAGAGTAAATAAAGTCTATTTTCGACGAAGTTCTCATTTCTTAATTAAACCCACAGTCATACCAAACCCTAACACTAAAGTTTGATACTGAACATATATTTCATGCCATCTGCATTAATAGAGATACTACAAATTTTTAATTCTTTGACAGAAACAACGCAAAAAGCTGTAGCAATGTCTTGTATTTCTTGGAAAAATGCCAAGCTAAAAAACAATACAAAACCCCCCCAAAAAAACCAAAGGACCATGATGGTCCTAGATCGCTCACCTGAATTGTCTGCTGATTAAAAAAAATGCAACTAGAGACAACTAACTATAACCAGTTTCATGAAGATTGAGCTAAAACTGAGTCTTCTATATTGTACTATATTGTACACAAAGAAATTGTCATTATGGCCCCTTTTCCTATGCTTTCCTATAGAACCTTCCCATAATCTATAAGGTTTATCTTTATGACCTAACAATTATCCTGACCAAGTTTCATGATGATTGAGCAAAATTTATGGCCTCTAGAATGTAAACAAAGAAGGTGTCATTAAGGCCCCTTTTCCTGTGTTTTCCAAAAGAACCTTCGCATAATCAATAGGGTTTATCCTTGTGACCTAACAATTTTTCAGGCCAATTTTCATGAAGTTTGAGCCAAAACTGTGGCCTATAGAAACTAAACGAAGATATTGTCCTTAAGACCCATTTTCCTGTGATTTCCAAAAAACCTTCACATAATCAATAGGGTACATCCTTATGCCCCAATCATTATTCTGGCCTAGTTTCATGAAGATTGAGCCAAAATTGTGGCCTCTAGAGTTTAAACAAAGAAATTGTCATTTAGGCCCCTTTTCCTGTGTTTTGCTGTAGAACCTTCCCATAATCTATAAGGTTCATGTTTATGACATAACAATTATCCTGACCAAGTTTCATGATGATGGAGCCTAAATTATGGCCTCTAAAATGTTAACAAAGAAATTGTCATTAAGGCCCCTTTTGATGTGTTTTCCTATAGAACCTTCGCATAATCAATAGGGTTCATCCTCATGACCTAAAAATTATTCTGACCAAGTTTCTTGAAGATTTGGTCAAAACTGTGGCCTCTAGAGTGTAAACACTTAAATTGATGCTGCACGCCGGACAACAGAAATTCAACGATCACAAAAGCTCACCATGAGCACATTGTGCTCAGGGGAGCTAAGAATAATGATAACAACACTTTACAATCAAATGGAATGTACAGCACCAACAAAATATAGCTGTTACTGGGATATTTTAACTAATTCCCACAAAATCTCTCCTTTTTATGCCCCTCAAGAAAAAAGCTTCGAGAAATATGGTGGAAAGTGAATGTATTGTTTGTATCAAGAAATTTATTCACTATTCACAATGTTTCTATCCATAAAGAAGGAAAAAAATAAATTCCATCAACTTGAAATTGTCTGCAGCTTCTTTCAATTTGACATGTCTAAATTTTTGTGTTGGAATGGGTTGACCCAGACCTTACCTAATCAGATGTATTTCTATCAAGAGGATCATGATAGCCCTTAACCCAGTACCAGATGACAAAATTTTAGACAAGTCCAGATTGAAACAGTTTGCAGACAACTTTTCAGATTGTACTAAACTTGGAAAATAAGTGCAAAATAGGGTAGAAAAAATTGTTACCAGCAGTTTCTCTATTTCCCACAGTTTTCTATGATCACATTTTTTCAGGGTTTCAGGGTAAATCAAAAAACCCAAACTCACATCTTATTGCTAACTCACTAACAATAACAACTAAACAAACATTTTCTACTGGTAGCGCAAAGATTGAGCCAACACTGTTGCCAACAGAATGGTGACAAGTTAAATGCATTATTGCATTACCAGATGACAAAATCTTAAGACTAGTCCAAATTCGAAGAAGTTGCAGGCAACAATTTTTAGATGATGAAAATTTGAAAATCTTCAACTTATTGGGAAGAAAAATTGAGGATAATGAAGAAATTGCTTCTAACAACCATTTTCTTCATTTTCCACAAGTGGGATTGTGTGAAAATGTGATCAGCTTCTTCTTGCTAGTTATTGGACAAATTGCCAATATTTTTAATGGGGGGTCTGCAACTTTGAGAAATAGCAGTGTTTTGCCTGATGTTGACAGCTTAGGTTAGCATGCAACAAGAATGGATAATGTTATTGAAAGGGGAAAAAAGGTTTTAAAGAAAAAAAGACATCAAGAATATGTAAAGGTTAATCTTAAAAGGGTGAATCAATGTTTCTGAAACCTAGACAAGAAAAAATACCTAGTGTCGAAAAATTACACTAAAACGAAATTTAATACTTTAAGGTGAGTCAGGTATTGTCTTTGTGGTAATCTAATGGGCCTAAAGTGGCTTTTTGTGGTTATATCTGAAAGGTTATTTTTAGATATCACGGAATTTGGCTCTCAAAATCGATTGACCTCAAATGACCCAAAGTTAACTGAAGGTAACAAACTTACGAGTGAAACAGCCAACATCCTAAATCATATCACATGAAAGATTGATTGATTGAATGGGGTTCAACGCCTCTTTTAACAGCATTTCAGTCATATCTCAGCGGCCGGAGTACCTAGCAATGGATTCCTGGTATTTCTCATACCAGTACTACCACTATATCCTTTCCTGGCCTCCAGCTGCTCCACTTTGGTTTACGATTATCCAACCATTGGTGAGAGGCAAATGTCTGAAAGGATATGTGCTGCAGCCGGGGATCAAAGCCCATGACATCCCATTGTTGAAGATTGGGAGTGTGATGTGCTACCGACTGCCCTTTGACGGCGGCCTATCACATGAAAGGGATAGCGCAAAACTACTGTAAGTGTTTATATTCTTGTTAATGCTTACGACAGTTTTGGACTGATCTTTACAGAATTTAATACCGGCTAGCAAACATAACTCCTGATGAAGTAACGATGACGTTGGCTTGATGTAATTTAAACTTAAAGCAATAGCCTACCTAGGTTACTAGGGAAATACCCTGCTTTTTTTCTGATAAGCGACCTCAGATTTTTGCAACTACTTCTCGGAATATTGTATTCAAATGGTATATGAAAGGAAAAAAAAAAAATTAAAATCTGAGACATGAAAAACATTGATACCTACCTTTAACTCTTTCCAACCCAGTGATGCTTTTAAACGCCCCAAGGAAAAAACTTGCGAAAACAAAGTGAAAAATGAAGAAATAGCTTGTTACAAGCAATTTCTTCATTTTCCACAACGTTTTCTACAAAGAAAAAGACGAAAAAAACCAAAAAAACCAAGAGGGCCGTTGGCCCTGGGGTGCTCACCTGAGATGTAGGCTCCTTTTCTTTCAACAGTCTAATTTCATGTTAAGGTTAGTATTATGATACACTTGGGCAACACTTACATATAAAGACTATGAACCTTGGGATCCAAAAGTCTAAATTTCAAATTTCAAGGCTTTAGTGCTGATTTGAAAGAAGGAAGATCAATATAATGATACTTCATGCAAAATATCAAGGCTCTACGCCTTCTGGGTCAGGAAGAGAAGATTTTTAAAGATTATTTTAAAATTTCACTTTTGTTGCCATAACAACCATAACAACCAGAGTTTTTAATGGATTTCAATTCTTTTAGCTATTTTTAAAGGGGACCACCTAAGGAACATTTCTGCCAAATTTGGTTCAAATCAGGCCAGTGGTTTGGGAGGAGATGTCATTTCAAAAATGGTTCTTTATTTCTATATAACCCCCCCCCCCCTTGGGCTTTGCCCCTGGGGACCTTAGGATCATGATTTTAGATATTTTGAAAGAGATCAATATACTGATACTTCAAGCAAAATATCAAGGCTCTACGCCTTCTGGGTCAGAAGGAGAAGAATTTTAAAGATTATTTTGAAATTTCACTTTTGTTGCCAAGGCAACCAGAGTTTTTAACGGATTTCAATTCTTTTAGATATTTTTGAAGGGGACCACCTAAGGAAAATTTCTACCAAATTTGGTTCAAGGTGGCCCAGTGGTTTGGGAGGAAATGTCTTTTAAAGAAATTGTTGATGGACGCCGGACCGACGCCGGACAAAAGGTGATCACAATAGCTCACTTGAGCACTTCGTGCTCAGGTGAGCTAAAAATCATCAAATGAAATTGTCGTCTGCAGCTTCTTTCAATTTTGACCAGTCTAAAATTTGATTGTGAGGGAATGGGTTAAATGACCAAGCTGACTATAACCAAACACACTTAAATTTTGTAATAACAACCAAATAAAGTAAAGTTCTGCTGCAAAATCATTCAATCATAACAATTGTGACAAGCAATTTCTTCTTTTCCACAATATTTTCTACCTACTGAATGATTATTTTTCAAATAAAATTATATTTAAACTGTTGTCTGCAAAACCTTTCAGTTAGACTGTTTGGACAGGTCTAAAATTATGCAAAACAAGACAGGGTTAAGACAACGCTCATGTGATAAAATGATTGTATAATAGTAAACTCAAAATCTGAACACAGTAGTTTGAACATTTTTTGTGGAATACTGTTTTAAAGGAGATAGATAATGGAAGTGAAATGAATCAGTTAAATATCTTTTTTTGTAAAATGTGCAATATTACAGTAATGTAATATCTATCCACATGAGCGAAAACATTTTCAATAATATGATAATGTCATTTTGCAATCTGTGTAATATGATTCCCAGAAGTTTTTAAAAAATAAAATTCAGGAATGTGGTTAAAAACTTACTCACTTCAGAGAAAAACTTTAAAAGTTTTCATTATACGGACATACTATAAATGGAAACTTGGCTATAACTGAAGGTTATTAATACACCAGTGTCTCTATGTCATAGAAAAAACATTTTACCACTGGTATAGAGCTTCTAAGAAACTCTAAGAAAAGTCTATGGACCATAACCAAAATGAAACATGCACATCTCTGGTTGATCCTGAATGCACATATGAATCATATCCATTCAGTAGTAAAAGAGAAAAGGAGTAGAAAGAATTTTCATTAAACGCTATAAGTATATTAAAGTAAATGGATTGCAACCAAACTATGAATATGCACATCTCTACTTGAAACCAAATCGATCTGTAATGTTTGAATGAAATCCATGCAGAATTGTTGAGAAATTGACAGGACAAGTAAAAGCTACAGACAAACAAACTGACCAACCAACATGCTGACTCCTATATACCCCAAAACAGAGGTTTGGTGGCAATAATTAGCACCACCAAAAATAGAAATTGTCGCAAAGTGGATTAATACCCCGAACAGCGCTTGTCCATATACAAGTGCTATCTGCCAAAGGACTGTAACACAAAATGGGCTTTTTAATTAAAGGGCCATAAATCAGTCAGAAACAAATGGACCATAACCAAAATAGGATATGCACATGTCTGACATATACTGAGTCTTTCTTTGAAATTTGAATCAAATTCGTCCAATGGTTGCTGAGAAATTGAGCGGACACGATTTTTCACCAAAGGGCCATAACTCCATCAAAAAACAATGGACCATAACAAAATAGAATATGCACATCTCTGCTTGATACTATTTATATCTGAAGTTTGAATAAAATTCGTCAAATAGTTGCCAAGAAATTGAGCAGACACAAAAAAGCTACAAACAGACGGACCGACCGAAAAGCTGACTCCTATATACCCCCTAAACATAGTTTTGGGGGATATAAAAACACATATTTTATTTGAATCAATATTCTATTTCAGGAAATTTTATACAGAGTAAACCATGGATCCATCCTATGGAATTTATAGAAATTCATCCATCTATCTCAGTATATTTTTCACAGTATACTGTATACAGAAATGAGCCTACCCACAAAAGCAAGATCTTCATTCCAATCAAAATTCATTCAAGCTATCTAATTGAGGTTCTTCCTTGCATCATTTCTGTACCATTAAAATCCACTATAAACCATATTTTGGAATAAGCCCTGCCCATGCAAGCTAGGTTCTGATAAAAATTTCATAATGGAATTTGATGAAAGGTCCTTCAATGATAAATGGGGTCTAATGCCACTTTTAACAGTATTTCAGTCATATTGTGGTGGCTGGAGCACTTATGTTATAAGCCACTATAAACCATATTTGGGAATTAGCCCTGCCCATGCAAGCTAGGTTCTGATAAAAATTTCATAATTGAATTTGATGAAGGGTCCTTCAATGATAAATGGGGTCTAATGCCACTTTTAACAGTATTTCAGTCATATTGTGGTGGCTGGAGCACTTATGTTATAAGCCACTATAAACCATATTTGGGAATTAGCCCTGCCCATGCAAGCTAGGTTCTGATAAAAATTTCATAATTGAATTTAATGAAGGGTCCTTCAATGATAAATGGGGTTTAACGCCACTTTTAACAGTATTTCAGTCATATTGTGGTGGCTGGAGCACTTATATTCCTAGTATTTGTGACACCAGTACTACCACATCATCCTTTCTGAGCCTCTAGCTGCTCATCCCACTTAGATTTATGATTATCAAACCCATTGGGAGACAAATGTTGGAAAGAATATTCACAAAAGCAAATGTTTGATCCGAAGACTGCATAACTTTGATTCCTACAAGAAACAAACTGTGCTATTGCCGAAGTAAAGGGCAAGCCAAGAAAAACAAGGTGCCAAATTGTCACAAGATACGCCCGTCACACTGCTTAATATTAACTGGGGGTTTGAATAGAACTGAGGTTATTTTGAATGAATTTTTTTTGTCAAACAAAGTATGAAAAACAACAAAGGGCAATAACTCAAAAAATAGGCACGGTAGAGTTATGGTTCTTGTGCACTGCACTCCCCCTTGGTGAGATCTATACACCCATGAAATTTCATGATTCTAGCTATTATACTTTTAGAGATATACTCCGGACAAGATTCAAGTATGAAAAACAACAAAGGGCAAAACCTCAAAAAATAGGCTAGGTAGAGTTATGGTTCTTGTACACTGCACTCCCACTTGGTGAGCTCTATCCATCCAATAAATTTCATGATTCTAGCTATTATACTTTTAGAGATATACTCCGGACAAGACTCAAGTATGAAAAACAACAAAGGGCAATAACTCAGAAAAAAGGCAAGGAAGAGGTATGGTTCTTGTGCACTGCACTCCCCCTTGGAGAGATCTATACACCCATGACGTTTCATGATCCTAGCTGTAATAATATACTCCGGACAAGATTCAAGTATGAAAAACAACAAAGGGTAAAACCTCAAAAAATAGGCTAGGTAGAGTTATGGTTCTTGTACACTGCACTCCCACTTTGTGAGCTCTATCCATCCATGAAGTTTCATGATTCTAGCTATTATACTTTTAGAGATATACTCCGGACAAGACTCAAGTATGAAAAACAACAAAGGGCAATAACTCCAAAAATAGGCCAGGTAGAGTTATGGTTCTTGTGCACTGCATTCCCCCTTGGTGAGATCTATACACCCATGAAATTTCATGATCCTAGCTATAATACTTTTAGAGATATATTCCGGACAAGATTCAAGTATGAAAAACAACAAAGGGCAATAACTCCAAAAATAGACCAGGTAGAGTTATGGTTCTTGTACACTGCACTCCCACTTGGTGAGCTCTATCCATCCATGAAATTTTATGATTCTAGCTATTATACTTTTAGAGATATACTCCGGACAAGATTCAAGTATGAAAAACAACAAAGGGCAATAACTCAAAAAATAGGCAAGGTAGAGTTATGGTTTTTGTACACTGCACTCCCGCTTGGTTAGCTCTATCCATCAATGAAATTTCATGATTCTAGCTATTATACTTTTAGAGATATACTCCAGACAAGATTCAAGTATGAAAAACAACAAAGGGCAATAACGCAAAAAAAAGGCCAGGTAGAGTTATGGTTCTTGTGCACTGCACTTCCTCTTGGTGAGATCTATACACCCTTGAAGTTTCATGATCCTAGCTATTATACTTTTAGAGATATACTCTGGACAAGTTTCAAGTATGAAAAACAACAAAGGGCAATAACTCAAAAAATAGGCCAGGTAGAGTTATGGTTCTTGTGCACTGCACTCCCCCTTGGTGAGATCTATACACCCATGAAATTTCATGATCCTAGCTTTAATACTTTTAGAGATATACTCCGGACAAGATTCAAGTATGAAAAACAACAAAGGGCAATAACTCAAAAAATAGGCAAGGTAGAGTTGTGGTTTTTGTACACTGCACTCCCGCTTGGTTAGCTCTATCCATCAATGAAATTTCATGATTCTAGCTATTATACTTTTAGAGATATACTCCAGACAAGATTTAAGTATGAAAAACAACAAAGGGCAATAACGCAAAAAAAGGCCAGGTAGAGTTATGGTTCTTGTGCACTGCACTTCCTCTTGGTGAGATCTATACACCCTTGAAGTTTCATGATCCTAGCTATAATACTTTTAGAGATATACTCCAGACAAGATTCAAGTATGAAAAACAACAAAGGGCAATAACTCAAAAAATAGGCTAGGTAGAGTTATGGTTCTTGTACACTGCACTCCCACTTGGTGAGCTCTATCCATCCATGAAGTTTCATGATCCTAGCTATTATTCTTTTAGAGATATACTCCGGACAAGATTCAAGTATGAAAAACAACAAAGGGCAATAACTCAAAAAATAGGCCAGGTAGAGTTATGGTTCTTGTGCACTGCACTCCCCCTTGGTGAGATCTATACACCCATGAAGTCTCATGATCCTAGCTATTATACTTTTAGAGATATACTCCGGACAAGATTCAAGTATGAAAAACAACAAAAGGCAATAACTCAAAAAATAGGCTAGGAAGAGTTATGGTTCTTGAACACTGCACTCCCTCTTGGTGAGCTCTATCCATCCATGAAATTTCATGATCCTAGCTATTATCCTTTTAGAGATATACTCCGGACAAGATTCAAGTATGAAAAACAACAAAGGGTAATAACTCAAAAAATAGGCTAGGTAGAGTTATGGTTCTTGTGCACTGCACTCCCCCTTGGTGAGATCTATACACCCATGAAGTTTCATGATCCTAGCTATTATACTTTTAGAGATATTCTCCGGACAAGATTCAAGTATGAAAAACAACAAAGGGCAATAACTCCAAAAATAGGCCAGGTAGAGTTATGGTTCTTGTGCACTGCACTCCCTCTTGGTGAGCTCTATCCATCCATGAAATTTCATGATCCTAGCTATTATACTTTTAGAGATATACTCCGGACAAGATTCAAGTATGAAAAACAACAAAGGGCAATAACTCAAAAAATAGGCCAGGTAGAGTTATGGTTCTTGTGCACTGCACTCCGTATTGATGAGAAGAATATAACTGCCAAGTTTAAAGTCAATTGGACTTAAGGTGACAGAGTTATGCTCCGGACAAAGAAGTGGACACCGCCGGACAACCGGACGCCACGGGTGATCCCATTATACGTCCCGTCTTCGACGGGCGTATAAATACTAGACAATTTAATTGAAACCCATTTAGCAGCTTTTGAGGAGATGATTTTAACCCTTGTCATGCTGAACCCGGAATATTCCGGTTTTGGCAGGAGATGTAGACCAAGATCAGCCTGCACATAAGTGCAGTCTGATCTTGGTCAACACCTCCTGCTTGTAATTTACTTTGCAGAGTTGATGTCTAAATTGATTTCTAAAAGAAATATTGATTTTTGAACACAAGCTCTATCAGTGCTTTCGGCCCTTTGATTTTACAGCAATACAGTAAGGTAATTTATACAGCATGACAAGGGTTAAAGTATATACAATATATCAATTATGGAAATTATTCACTGGATCAAAAGTCAAACCAACATATTGTAGGTCAGTAGATTGGATCAGCTACAAGTTAACAAATGACAAAATTTAAGACTCGTCCAAATTCATTGACGTTGCAGACGACAATTCTTAGTTGGTAATTTTAAAAAATCTATGTGCTTTTTTAGAAAAATCATTGTGGATAATGAAGAAATTGCTTGTAACAAGCAATTTCTTCATTGTCCACAATGTTTTCATAAGCTTGTAAGCTTCGTAACAATGCGTATCAAAAAGCATCGTTGTGTTGAAATTGGTTAATTTTACTATGTATGAAGTGTAGACACTAATCAGCCTGGACAACCACTCATTGGACATAAAAAAAGAACCTTCAAGTCAGCGTTTATCTATTCAGCTCATAGAGAAGTATTGATCAGTCAGTCAGGATGAATTGGCTGATCAAGGTCTTCACTTGACTGTTAAAAACAGGTTCATATTTATAAGCTTTCTTTCTCATTCATTATAAAAGGGTTTTTTTAAACAAGAGGATCGTGATGGTCCTATTTCCTTCACCTGAGTATGATAATTCTAGGCTTTATGGAGTTTGAGTTTTTTAAAGATTTCCATCTTTATCACTTTGTACAATACTGAATTTAACAACAATTCTGATTATAATCTAAGAGTGATAGTTTGATTTACTTTGATAGACCACCATAAGGCAAAACTAGAAGTAAAAATAATTTTGAAAGCACTTGGACTAATGATTTCGGAATAGATGTGTGGATTTTTTCCTCCTCATGTCTCCCTGTAAAATCTAGGATCCCACAACATAGGACTAATTTCAATCGTTGAGCTACAATTCAAAGTTAGCTAGCTTTACCGCCATAAAGCATTTCTACATGAGAGATATGAACACTCTTGTTCTCATGGTCTTGAAAAAGAAGAATCTTGATGATTTTCTCTTCATATCTTATTCAAAGAACAGGATCCAATCTAAAAGCATTATTTTGAAGTATTTTGGTAAAGGGCCATAAGGTTGTGTGACTTGCAAATTCTCAAAAGCTGTAGGCTTTGTAGTTTGCTTGATTTCTATATGTTTTCCTATGTACTTCACATCTAAGATATATGATTATATAAGTTGGAGTATTTTGGTAGAGGACCACATGCCAATGCTACATACAATGTTTTAAAGCTCTAGGCCTATTAGTTTTGGAAAAGAAGACAAAAATTTCTTTCTTTAAATTCCAAGTAAAATCTGTAATCTACAGATACAAAAAAAAAGTTAACTCGAATGGCTCTTTATTCACAATGTTTTCAAAAGCTTTTCATTACCTAAACCATCAGAAAATCATTGGCATAATTTCTAAATTTAATATCAAAATGAATGTATGTTTCTATATTATTGATATCCTTTGTGAATAAATTTGCACTTTAACATCATGTGCTCTTCAAAAAATGCTCCTTATTATGTTAATATTGTATATTTTGCTGTAAGAATGCTAATATTTAAGCAATAAAGGAATTTATTCCCAAGTATAATATGTAATCCAACAATATGGGCTAATTTTCAGAGTAGAGTAATTCTTTCAAGTATTTCAGTAGAAGGCCACAGCTGATGAAATAAACCAAATATCAAAGCTCTAGACCTTACAGTTTAGAAGATTTTTACGGATTTCTTTCTTAATTCCTATATAATTCTAGGACCGCAGAACAAAGGGCTAATTTTCAGGGTAGAGTAGTTCTTTGAAGTATTTTGGTAGGCCATGATAATTACCGAATATCTAGGCCTTATGGTTTTCGAGACAGATATTTTTAAAAAAAAATCCACTTGGTTGCCAGAAACAAAGAGGAGTTATAAATTCCATTTATTTGAACTATTTTGAAAATGACCAAATGATCATTTCTGTGAAACTATTTGAATTCCCATGTTTAGTTTGAGAGGAGAAGATTATTTAGTAATTATGTACATACAGCCAGACATCAACATTTACCTATCACTAAAGCTCTCCCTAACCACTGTCCTCAGGTGAGCTAACTAGGATTTAAAGGCTTGCTATTTGTATATTATTCAGTTATAAGATAGCAATAAAAAGATATGAAAACAACTACATATCATGTTAAAGCAACTAACCAAAATAAAATTACTAAAATATTCAAGGCATTGACTATAAAATGTACAACAATACATTATTTGAGACCTAAGATATAAAATCAATTTGAATCTATTCATTTAAATCAACAACCATCAAAGTTCTAACTACTTCTCAATAACAAAGGGCATTAAAAGCCCTGAAATTTCTCCTGAGAACAAAAAGTTACAACATTTGTAATCAGTACAAGCAATCTAATAAGATAATGGAAATACATGAAGCATAAAATATATGAAATTCTTAACAGTCTTAATTTGATAGTGACAAATACAGAAGTGTTTGGTTTCATCATTTTTCTTATAAATATGACACCATATGGTAAATAAACATTAATATAGTTGTGAAAGGTTAGGTCAATGCTCATAGAAATGTGTAATTTGACATATCCATTCATTAGATCTTTACAAGTCAACAACAGAATTACATAATCAATTCACAAATTGTTGGCCATGCCCACTAAGCTCTGACAGGCAGTTCTACTTCAATTTTAACCCTTTCCTGTTTTTTAAATTTTAGACTGGTCCAAATTGAAAGATGTTGCAGACGACAATGAAAATTGGGTGGAATTTGAAATGAAACCATCCTATTTGGTAGAAAACATTGTGAAAAAAGGCAAAAATTATCCACAATGTTTTCTCAAGTATAAAATCACAGGGATGTAAAATCCCGGGTTTGTACAGGAAAGCGTTAAACAGCATTATTTTGCAAAATTGATAGCCAGTAACTTTTGACAAATGAGTGAAATGGTTGATTGGCAACCTAAACATTGAACATAACAATAGGCTCCTTCAAGGAACATTCATGCTAAGTTTTATCCAAATTGGCTTTCATGATTTCTCTTAGTCTGTTAGATAAGCCCTGTCCTCCCACAACCCATTTTGTCAAAATCAAAGTTTCTCAAACAAGTTTTAAAAGAGTTACCAAACATTTTTGCCAAGTTAAAATGTTTGGTCCAGTGATTTAAAAGGAGAAGATTTTTTAAGAATTATTTCATGATTTCTCTATGTGTGATAAGCTCAACCCTGCCATGCCCCCATTTCGTTTATGATTTTTAAAGAAACTGTTGACAATGGATGACACCTACAGATGAAGGCCAACAGATACTGAGTGATTCTAAAAGCTCCCTTTGAGCATGTTGTGCAGAGGTGAGTAAAAGGAAAAATTGCTTGAACTTACCCTCATACATTCAACAAAAATATCTTATGTTCTTAAGACAATCTTTGCAAGTACTTATATCAGTTCTTCAAAACTAAATAAATTTATTATTAGTAAATTCTCCTTCTCTCACAATGTTTTCCCAAACTAACTGCTTTGATGTATCAAAATGAGAGAATAATTTGATAATGACTTCAATCATTTCCACTTAATCACTCCTTTTTAATACCCCTCAGGAAAAATGCTTTGGAAACATTGCGGAAAATGAAGAAATTGCTTGTATCATTATCCGTTGCGTGGGAATGGGTTAATCTATTACCAAACAACAAAATTTAAGACTAGCCCAATTTGAGAGAAGTTGTAGATGACAATTTCAAGCCAATGAAAATTTTACAAGCAATTTCTTCTTTTCACACAATGTTTTTTCAAGTATAAAATAAGTATGACATAAAATCCTGGGATTGTACAGGATAGGATTAAGATAGAAAGATTTGTGAAATGGCCATGAGCTAAACTTAACAAAACACGACTAACATAACAACTGGATTAATTTAAAACAATTTGAGCACCCTTTGGCTTGAACGTTTCTACAGTGTGATACCTAATTCTTGAACCCACTTCAAACCTTCCTCTGTAGTTCCTGAAAGATAAGTAACCAAAGATTTAGACATATAAGGAAAGACAAGATGTCGTTGTGAAATACTAGTGTAAGTAATGATGGTATTGTAATTCTGATAATTGACACTGATAGATGATCTTCACCTTGTGATGGGCAGATGTGTAATAAATTAAGCTATGGTACCTACATGCCAGATACAAATATTGAATCTTGAATAGTTATAAAGAATTTATTTTTGATTAAGTTTTTCAACAGACAGATGGATTGATAGACACAGGTAAAACATAGTTAAACAAAATTCTAACATTTTTTAAAACATTAGGAAAGTTTAAAACTGAAATTGTTTGAACAAGATGTGTTTGTGAAACACCATGCCCCCAAAACATGAATTCTTTAGAAACAGGTGATTTTTATTGTTTTTTTCTTTGTTTTAGGGAAAAGGGTTAAATTTTGGCCTTGACCTTGATGAAATGACCTTCCCCAGTTGCGCCTTGTTGAGACCTATCTACATACCAAATATTAGCAATGTAACTTTATTAGGGATGAAGCTATAGGAAAATGTTTAGTTGGCAGGTTAAGTTTTTGAGTAATGTCTTAGGGAAAGGGTTAAAATTTTGACCTTGATCTTGATGAAGTGACCTTCCCCAGTTGCACCATGTTAAAAGCTAACTTCATACCAAATATTAGCATTGTAACATAATTAGGGATGAAGTTATAGGAAAATGTTAAGTTATCAGGTTAAGTTTTTGAGTAGCATTTTAGGGAAAAGAGTTAAAATTTTGACCTTGATCTTGATGACCTTCTCCAGTTGCACAATGTTGAGACCAATCTACATACCAAATATCAGCATTGTAACTTAATTAGGCATGAAGTTATGGGAAAATGTTTAGTTGGCAGGTTAAGTTTTTGAGTAATGTTTTAGGGAAAAGGGTTAGAATTTTAACCTTGACCTTGAAGAAAAGACCTTCCCCAGTTGCACCTTATTGAGACCTATCTACATACCAAATATTAGCATTGTAACTTAATTATGGATGAAGCTATAGGAAAATTGGCAGGTTAAGTTTTGCAGACAGAGAGACAGACTGACAGACAGACAGACGGACGGACGGACACTGGTAAAACAATATGCCCCCGATCTATCAATGCGGGGGCATAAAAAGATAAAATGGGAGTTCCCTCAACACGAAATTTGAAATAGATTGAATATATGGTTTCTAAACTGGAAAATAAATTCTGCATCACCAATTTCTTCTTCCCACTTGAAAGTTTTTGTCGTCTCAAAATTGGTTAAACCATAATCATCTGTTCGTTAATATTGACTTCTGGTTTAGGAGAGAATTATTTCTATCTTGTTTGAAAGTAAACTGTAAATTGACAATCATGCTAGCGCTATCATCATGAAACACAACTTTATTTTTTAACTCTACTCAATAATTGCATACATGTATTCAGAATTGGTATACATGTCATTCTTTTCCAAAATTCATCTTACATAACAAAGATGTTAAACATGATTCCCCTGTATTAACATTTTTTTTTGGAAATGTGACCCTAATCTCATCCCATGACCTATGGTATCTGCAGATGAATATCAATATGATCTGCCATCAAGCCAAATATGAGCTCTGAATCTTGAATAGACTTGAAGAAAGCATGAAAGTATTTCTTTTGGTTTTTGGAGGAGTTTGACCTTGAAAACTGACCTAGACCTTGTTGCATGAACAGGCTTAATGAAATTTTTAATGTAAAGTTTTGTACAAGTTTGACCTTGACAAGTGACCTTGACCCATGAACTTGGTGCCTGCAGATCAGGGCTCTGGAAATTTTGAAATTCAAATCGTTACGGGACAATACCAGCCCCCCATCCCCCTGATGGCAAATATGATTACCCCCCCCCCCTCCTCTGCCAGTAAAAAGTGTAAACCCCTTACTCGTACGTAAAAGGATTCATTATTCATTCAGTACTAACCTTCTTTCAAATTTTATGAAGATGATTATAATCTTCAACGAGAGGAAGATAGATGAAAACAACTGACAGATCTGACTTTCATTTTGTTTTTGAAAATTTGGCAGTGTATAAAATGCTATTCCGGTAATATATGGCAGTCTAGGAAGTTCCAATATAAATTACGTTACTACTATTTCCGGGTTTTACAGAATATTTCCATGACGTACGCCCCCCCCCCCACCGCCGATTTAATTATAGTAATGATATACTTTAATTTAACACAGTCATTGTGATTTTCTCTCAACACGAGCCTCTGTTGATGAAAAGCACAGCTGACATCACAAAAATGTTGTGTCAGTCTATTCTACTCCATGGGATTGCAGAGTTGTGACGAACATAAGAAAGACCAAAGAGACAAACTCTAGTTGGTTGCCCACATGTTGCACTATTTTCCCAGAGTAGAATTTGTGCACAAATCTCAGTTATCTATTAATTGTAGTTGATTTACGATTTATTATTTTCGGACATTTTCCACCCTTGAAGTAAGATTTCATGGTTGGTTGTTTCTTTGATTTTATTGACGGAACTAGCGATACTAATAAGCAGTTGTTTTTGTTTACATTCAATTTATCTGCATTCTGCAGATTTCCTCTCATTGTTTGAATTCTGCTACGTTTCTTACCGTGAATGAAAAACTATACAACATTTATCAGTGACGTGACTTTTTATGCAAATTTCAAACTCGGTCTCACATGCTTACTTGTGATAAATTAATTTCATAAAAGTGTTGTGCTGAGCTATTCCGACTTAATACAAAAGGCAACTGAAGTCTGTTCATGTCTCAATTTATATACTCATCCTAAATGATAGTCAAAGAAATTAGTCTCACGAGTAATGGCAGGCAATAATAGATGTCCATTTTGATAAGACTTTAAGTCAAAAATGATTCTCAATTGCAAATAGTTTATAAAACTCGATACCTAAAGTTTGGTCAAGCATGAAACTGTGGCTAACTGCACATTAGGTCCATGTGTGGATGGGCACTTGACTGGCTGGTGGGTAAACTAATTATTGTTTTTTGGCACTTTTGTTAATCCCTTAATCTTTGGCTTCATGTGGATTTTGATAGACGGAGGGTGAGTTTATCAATGATTTAATGTGTTATTTTTGGGATTCCAATCAGTCTGGCAATTCAAATTTCTGTCCAGACCGGCAATTTACTGCATTTCCGGAGCTCTGCTCCAGATGTGTATAAATGAGATCCATTGTCATGCCAAATATGATAATGTTAAAGTAAATGTAAATTTTAAATATTTAAAACAGAACAACAGACACACAGACAGACAACAGAGAACAAGATGCCCCAATCTTTCAATTACAGGGTCATAGAAAAGATAACACAAAAGTTTTAAAATCCTTATTAGTTTTCCTTTATATTAGCATTATTCTTATCTAACAATAAATTTAATGTAAAATGGGTTATTTCTTTTAATTTGTATCACAATTTAATTTGTCTTCTGCTGAGCCATTCAAATTTATCCATTCTAAAAACTGTTATATGATAATTAGTTTAGATGCCCTACCTCTAGGTTTGTACTCGCATCCTATAAAACCATCATATCCCATGTCTTCTAGAAGTTTGAAAATATATCTATAGTTGATTTCTCCATTTAAATCTGGTTCTCCTCTGTCTGGTACCTGAGCTATTTGTATATGACCTAGAAAAATAAGATGTTCATGATGGTCCTAAGTTGCTCAACTGAGTCATCTGCTGATTAAAAAAACATTTTTTGTATAAAAAAGACTCCACTGGACCAAAAAAGATATAACAAATATATGATTTTGGGAATAGTACATTGATTGATTGATTGATTGAATGGGGTTTAATGTGGCTTTTAACAGTATTTCAGTCATATTGCAGTGGCTGGAGCACCTAACAATGGATTCCTGGTATTTCTCACACCAGTGCTACCGCTACATCCTTTCCTAGCCTCAAGCTGCTATCCCACTTAGGTTAACGATTGTCCACCAATTGGTGAAAGAAAATGTTGGAAAGATTATGTGCCACCACAGGGGATCGAACCCATGACATCCCATGATTGAAGATTAGGAGTCTGACATGCTACCGACTGGGCTATGACGGCAGGAATAGTATAAAACCAATAAGTATTGCTACATTCTAAGTAAGCATGCCTTGGGCTTTAAGGTTTAACCCAATACCAAACAATCCAAGAATTTGATTCCCTCAAATAGATTTTGTAGGGACTTGCTTTCACAAGCCATTTCTCCATTTCCCACAATGTTTCCATCCTAAAAACTACTTATATTTTAATCTTAATCCAATTAGAATTGCTGATTGTAGTTTCTTGTATGATTAAGTCTATAGTTTTGCTTCAGGTAAATGGTTAATGGCATAACTTCAACAGACATGGTAGATAGCTACATTCCAAATATAAGGACTTTTAAACTTGCTCTAATTGAGTGTTTGGATCTCAGGGGAAATCCCCTGGATAAGTCTTTTGAGAACTTAGTAGAGAACCATGTGATTATGCTATATATAAAATATGAATATATAACATTTTTACATTGGGAGAAGAAGATACAGTCAACACTCCTTGTCTTAATTTTTGCGGGTTGTAAGAAAAAGCTCAAAATTTCACCATTAAAACTGAAGTTTTTGCCAGAAGTCAGAATTCTGGCAGAATACTACAAATATAACAGGTGTCGTCATTAGTTTTAAAATTCAATTAAACCAAGGGCTGTTTTTGACCCAAGGGGCATATTTCCAACTAACATGGAAGATAACTTTTGCGTTATGTTACATTCAAAATATGAGTGCTTCCATACTTCCAAATCATAAGATTTTTTCCAACTTGCTCATATTAAGCAAAATTACTAATTTTGGGAACCTGGAGCAAGGGCAATTTTTGACTGCAGGAACATAAAATTTGATAACATAATACAAAACCAAATAGTTATGTTTGATATTAAATATGAATGTCCTAGGCCTTATATAGCTTAGGAGCAGAAGACTTTTGAACTTGCTCTAATTTAGCATTTTTCAAAAACTTTGGATCTCTGTGGCAGGGCCAATTTTTATCCAAGCCTAGGGGTATAGTTTATGAGATTGTGATAGAGATCCATGTGGTTATGATGTATATGAAATATGAATACCTTTCGCCTTGCAGGGTTTTTTTTTAAAAAAAAAATCCAAAGATTTACTTCAATTTCCCATTTTCATTGAATTAAATTCTTTCATAACTTTTGTAATACTTCACACTAAACATTCCTGCCAAGTTTCAGCGTAATCAGCTACTGGTTTAGGAGAAGATTTTCAAAGAAATTTCAGTCTTACAGACAGATGTATGGACAGACCACAGAGATAGGCCAATCAAAATTAGCAAACCTTGCACCTTTAATAACCCTTAAAAAAAATTATGCCTATTAAGTCCAAAATTTTCAACTGATTAAAATCTTTTCAAAAATCTAATTAACCCATTACCAGATGACAAAAACTGGTCCTTATTGAAAAGGAGTTGCAGATGACAATTTAAATTTTATGAAATTTTTTAACTTTCTGGGTAGAAAATATTGTGCACTAGAGGCACTTGAGCTCCTGAATCGCTCTGCAGTCCTGATTGAATGATTTATCAAATGGTGTTTTCAGGAATTCAACAAATCACATTCATCATAAGTGTCAAATAAATCTTGTCAATGAAACCTTTATAATTTCATACTGTTCATTGTTTTACAAAAGTCAATTCATTTACTAAGTTGGATAAAAGATGTATTTACAAATTTTCAAAAAAAAAGCACAGTATACCACATATGGATGTAAACCACAAACATAAAACCCTTGTTTTCAACCAATCAAGATTAATTGACTGAATCAGAAAAAGAGTCACCAGAGGATCATTCCAGTGAAATTTGAAATCCATCAACTGGTTTCTGAGATAAATATTTTCAAAGCTTTCACCATATATGAAAATTAGCCTCTAAAAACTGTTGTCTACAACTTCTTTGAATTTTTTACCAGTCTAAAAATGTGTTGTCTGTCAATTGGTTGAATATGCAAAGGTAATAAGTTTGATTGTTGGCAAGCCTGGGTATTACCAGCAGTATGACCAAAGTCTATATTTGTTACATTTTAAAGATGATTTCTTTTGATGTGATGGGTCATAAAATATAACTTCAAATAGGAAACATGCAATTCCCTTTACCTGTATACGGTAGATATTTTTTCAAATTCGCTGTTAAGTCCCCAGAGATGATTTGAGCATGATAGAAATCCTGAAAGAAATCAATTTCATGTAAACAAGAGCACTGCCTTTATGTTGTGGGTACTGGATAGTGGATCAAGAACCACTCTCTCGCACTTGGTTCATTCACATTCAACTCTGTAATGGGCTGAGTAAATAGTCCGCTAATGCGTCATCATTTCATAGCACACCTTAAATGATGTCCATTTAAAACACGTCGCATGAATATGACATGTTTTTCCGTTAGCAATTCTGATAATTTCAAACAAAATTAGTTCATTAGTTTACAGTTAAATTATCAAGTTTTAATGCACATATAATGTATCTTGAATCAAATTTATTGGGTCCTAACTGTTTTATTTCTCGCTAATCCAAAGAAAACGTAATGTATCTTCCATTACTTAGTTTGACAAGAATCTTGTTATTTAGCCCATTGTTGAGGTAATTGGTGAGAGTAACAAACGACAACTCTGCTTGGAGATTGGATTAACAATCTGAGTTGGAAAGGGGCATAATTCAAACAAGAGGACCATGATGGTCCTAAATCGCTCACCTGAGGCATCCGCAAATTACAGTTCTTTTTGTATAAAAAAGACTTAACTTGAGCAAAATAAATAAAACAAATATAAGATTTTGGGCTTTGTACAAAACAATCCAGTAATGCTTTCCAAAAAAAATGAATGCCTTTGGCTTTATTGTTTAATCGATTACCAAACTATCCCAGAATTTGTCACCGTCAGGAAAAAAAGGTTTAAAAAAGCATTGTGAGAAAGGGAGTGACAAGCTATTTCTCCGTTTCTATTTACAAATTCTTTCAATGCGATTTATGCACGTTTTTTATCCTAAGAGCATTTTTTCCTATAACATAGTACAAAATTGTTTAGTCATGCTACATACCAAATATGAATGCCCTTCACCATATATTTCAGAAGAAGAAGTCTTTCGAAGTTGCTCTAATTGGATGTTTTCCAAAATTTTGGACCTATAGGGCAGTGCCATGTTTTATCCCAGGGCTAAGAACTTAGCTAACATGGTAAAAAACCATTTGTTCATGCTATATACCAAATATGAATGCCTAAGACTTTGTAGATTGGGAGGAGAAGACTGTTTAACATGGTCTAATTGAGCATTTTTATGAACATTTGACAACCAGGGAAGGGGTAACCTACAGCATAATTTTAATCAAAATTGATAGATAACAGCCAGGCTATGCTACACTCAAAATATAAATGCCCTCCACCTTAAAATGAAGATTTTTTTAACATACTCTAATTTTACGTTTTTCCCAATTTTTGACCTCTAGTGCAGGGCTGTTTTTGACCCTGGGAGGACAACTTTAAGTGATATAGTACAAAACCATCTAGTTATAATACATACCCAATATGAATATCCTAGACTTTATAGTTTAAGAGGAGAAGTCTTTTAAATTGCTCTTATTAAGCATTTTTCCAAACTTCGGACTTCAGGGGTGGGGACATTTTTGACCCAAGAGATTAAATTATTAATGACACGCCTAGTGTTTGAATTTACAACATCGGTTTGATTGCTTGGTCTTACTGTTTGTCATTGAGATGATCAATGCCTTAGGTCATTGATATTTTTTAAAACAATAGTGAATAGGCACGCTCCTCGGTATCCTTCAGTTACAAACCTTGAAGGTGGTGCGATTGAAATATCACACTGTTTCACTCTCGGCGTTCTTAATTTTTTTCAGTCCCCGGTAGGACGTGTTCTTAAAGTAATGCGCGACCGTGAAATTAGACAAATTGACTTGAGCCTAATTTATATATCACTCCATAGTTTGCTTGTATCCGGAGCTCGTAGAGGATAGTGGCTTCAAGATAAAAACGCAAAAATGTTCATAGAAAACAATCAGTCGTAGTTGCGATGTTTTCGCTAAATACAGAAAATACGTGAATTTTAAGTGTAAATGTCACAATATCGGAAGATATCATCCGAAACGGATAGATAATATAAGTAGATTAAAATAAAATACCGTTTTTTTTTCCGAATTTCTTTCAATAACCCGAAAATTTAATGCCATTCTGTATGATCAAACACACAGCAAAAAGCTCGTCATCAAATTTGAAGTAAAGGTTTTTCGGGTACAGTCTATTTTATTCTGAGGGAGGAAAGGTGATCAAAGGCGCCGCCGCCAGATGTTCAGCTATTTATGGGAGAGTTTCCGTTGTTGACACGTGCCAGACACATACCTCGTGTAATTCTTGCTGACCAAATTTTTTACTCTTGTTGTTATGAAACCAGGCATTTCACCGTCTCGGATATTTTTCGATTATTATGACCTTCATTTTTACGATTTAAAATTAGCCGCTAGATCTACATGTATACGTGCAACTGGTCGGTTTAAATTCCCGATTTGTAAATGACTAGGTTCAGACAGAGTTCTTTGTCGATTTATTGTTACCGTATTTTTAACAATGGTAAAGAAATTAGACCAAGTCCATTACCGCGAAAAAGGTTCGAAGGTCGATCCACGTGACATTTTCTGAACGCTTCAGTAACCCCAGGTGTTCAACAACTCGTCTGTCTCCAAGATTTTATCCCTTTTGTCTACGGATGGAAATATTTAAATCTGAGTAAAAATAAATTCAATTAGATTAATGCCGACGACTATCATAATAATAGAACATGTTTCGGGTAAAAGGTCTAGCTTCTTAATATTGGGAGAAAGAGAACCACAATTTGTAGACCTGTAGAAATTTACGGATTATTCAATCCTGATAGACCTGGAAGGTAAGGATAGAATTTAATTCTCCGCACTCTGAATTTCGTCGGTTTCTGCTAAAATCTCGTAACTGCAGTTGGTGTTTTTCATTTCCCGACTAGTAACTTGTATAGAATTAAACTTGTTACAGGAGTTTTATCAGGAATTATCGGATTTTTAATTCCGATTCCGACGGCTGAAAATTTCAGTTACGGCGGGGGGGGGGGGGGGGCAGCGTTATAGCATAATAACTCCACTTCTTCCGCTGTTTCATTTCTTGGACCCCACCAACAGCGTTATAGTGGAGCTGCAGTGTATTTAAGAACTTAGTAGAGAACCATATGATTAAACTCTATACAAAATATAAAGGTCTTTGGCCTTAAAGTCTATGAAATAAACAAAGATTCACTAAAATTTCCCATTTTCATATGCCCCGGTTACAACAGTTTTTCATAGAATGAAATTTTTTAAACAACTTTTAAAGAAATTCACCCAAGGAAAATCTCTGCAAAGTTTCAGCTTGATTGGCCTACTGGTTTTAGGAGGAGAAGATTTTTAAAGATATTTAAAGAATTACTAAAGATTCCCATTTTCATATGCCGCAGTTACAACAGTTTTTCACAGAATGAAATTCTTTTAATAACTTTTGAAGAAATTCACCCAAGAAAAATCCCTGCAAAGTTTCAGCTTGATTGGCCCACTGGTTTAGGAGATGAAGATTTTTAAAGATATTTAAAGCATTACTATAGATTCCCATTTTCAAATGCTGCGGCAACCAGAGTTTTTGATGGAATTAAATTTTTTTAACAACTTTTGAAGAAATTCACCCAAGAAACATCCCTGCAAAGTTTAAGCTTGATTGACTGATCACAATAGCTCACCTCGCACTTTGTGCTCAGGTGAGCTAAAAATTCATTAGGAGCAACCTTTCTTCATAGTATATGCTGCTCTTTTGAATGTGGATATATATTCCAAGTTTCAAATGAGTGCCCTTAGTAATACCAGGAATTTTACGAAATGTCAGAGTTTTTGAACAACAGCGCCTACAATGACAATGACAAGGCTGTATACATAATATTCAATTGACTTGCTAAGCTAGTTTTCCTTCAAAATGAAAAGTTTACCATAAAGCTATCTAGTTCTTTTTTCTTTAAACCAATTAGTTAAGAATTTTTTATGAAACAAATTTACATTGTCAAAAGACAAAATAAACATCCTAACTCCAGCTTTTTCAAAATGAAGTTACCCTAATCTGGTCACTCAACAATACCTTAGGGCGTCTAAAAGAGTCATTGAGTGGGAATGGGTTAAATGAATTCCAGTTTGCTTATGTAGGGTTTTAATCTCAATTTCAACAGTATTTCAGTTTTATGACCCGCCAAACCATGGCTTCCTGCAAATACCAACACTACATCAGATCTAGGGCACCAGCTGCTTATCCTCTTAGAGGCACTACTTATTATTCTGCCATAGGACAGGACAAAATGATGCATGCTGAAATAACTTTTCTCAAATGTTGAAAAGAATCTTGACTGATCAGGGTTTTGAACTCACAAACCTAGGATTGAGAGTGAAGTACATTACTGACTGAGCTAACCTACTCAGTTTCAATAAGTTGATTGATTGCTGCAGTCAATCAAAAAATCAATTGACCAATCAAATAATTCATTGAGACCGAAATAATGCAGATAAATATCTAAGCTGAGCTTCCTGTCAAAGCCAGTGGGTGTAGCCATGGAATCAGTGGACATGGCCATCAGAGTCAGTGGGTGTAGCCATGGAATCAGTGGACATGGCCATCAGGGTAAGTGGGTGTAGCCATGGAATCAGTGGACATGGCCATCGGGGTAAGTGGATGTAGCCATGGAATCAGTGGACATGGCCATCAGAGTCAGTGGGTGTAGCCATGGAATCAGTGGACATGGCCATCAGAGTCAGTGGGTGTAGCCATGGAATCAGTGGACATGGCCATCAGAGTCAGTGGGTGTAGCCATGGAATCAGTGGACATGGCCATCAGAGTCAGTGGGTGTAGCCATAGAATCAGTGGACATGGCCATCGGGGTAAGTGGATGTAGCCATGGAATCAGTGGACATGGCCATCAGAGTCAGTGGGTGTAGCCATGGAATCAGTGGACATGGCCATCAGAGTCAGTGGGTGTAGCCATGGAATCAGTGGACATGGCCATCAGAGTCAGTGGGTGTAGCCATGGAATCAGTGGACATGGCCATCAGAGTCAGTGGGTGTAGCCATGAAATCAGTGGACATGGCCATCAGAGTCAGTGGGTGTGGCCATCAGAGTCAGTGGACATGGCCAGGAATCTGTCATTAATCAATGTTTGATCTTGAGCTGTGATTGGTCCTACTAAGATCATACTATGCAAAATGAATACAAGAGGCCAGGCCCATAGGACCTTATTGGTCACATGAGTCCAAAGAGCATAAAAACAGATTAAAGTCCACCAGGGTATGCAACATACCAAATATCAAAGCTCTAGGCCTTTTAGGGAGAAGAAGATTTTTTCTAAAGTTTTCACTTTATAACTATATAAGCCTATGTTAAACTTGTGATGTCCAGAAATGGGCTAATGATGACCATAGGGCTATTTACAAAGCTCTAGGCCTATCTGTTTGAGAGAAGATTTTAAAAGTTTCACTAAATAAACCTATGTTTAACTTGTGATGTCCAGAAATGGGCTAATTATGACCCTGTGACCCTAGGGCCATAATTTATACAATCTTGATAAAAGTCCACCAGATGATGCAACATACCAAATATCAAAGCTCTAGGCCCTCCTGTTTGGGAGAAAAAGGGTTTTGAAATTTTCACAATATAAGCCTATGTTAAACTTGTGACTTCCAGGGATGGGATGATTTTTACCCTGGGATTATAATTTATGCGATATTGATAGAGGTCCACTAGATGATGCCACACAGGGCTCCGGAAATCCGATAAATTGCCGGTCTGGACCGAATTTTGAATTGCCAGACCGATTGGAATCCCAAAAATTACACCAAAATCGGTCCGAAATTTTTATCAAATTTCACTTCGAAATACTGATAAACTTGCCCACCATCTATCAAAATTCACTTGAAACCGAAATAATAGAAGGGTTTCACATGTTACCTGCTGATTAAGAGATAAACAAGTGTCAAAAATCGATAATTAGTTTACCAGCAGGTAAGTCAAATGCCCATCTGCACGTGGACCTAATTTGCAGTTTCACGCATGACCGAACTTCAGGTATCGAGTTTTGCAATAGAGGATCGGTTTGACTTACACACGGTCGAAGTCTTATAAAAATGGATATCTAATACTGCGTCGATTTAGACTGCCGTTACTCGCGAAACTAATTTCTTTTACTATAACATGAAATGCGTATATAAATCGAGACATGAACAGGCTTCAGTTGTCGTTCGTACAAAGTCGAAATAGCTCAGCACAACGCTTTTATGAAATTGAATTATCACAAGAAAGCGCGTGAAACTGGGTTTGAAATTTGTAAAAGAAAAAGTCACGTCGTTAATATATGTTATATAGTTTTTCATTCACGGTAAGAAACACAGCCGATGGAATTCAGACAATTTAAATATAAACGAAAACGGTAGCTTAATAACATCGCTAGTTCCGTCAATAAAATTAAATCTTACTTCAGGTGTGGAAAATGTCAGAAAAATAAATCGGAAATCAACTAAAATAAATAAATGACCGAGATTTGTGCACGAATTCTACTCTAGGAAAATAGTGCAACACGTGGGCAACCCACTGGAGTTTGTCTCGTCGGTCTTTTTGATGTACGTCACGACTCTGCGATCCCTTGGGGTAGAATGGACTGACCCGACATTTTTGTGACGTCAGCTGTGTTTTTCCATTACCAGACGCTCTTGTTGAAAGAAAGTCGACATGACTGTCTTAACAGAACTTTGGGTAACTAGCTTATGAAAATGGAAAAGTATATCAATACTATAATTAAATCAGCGGTACTCGGGGGGGGGGGGGGGGGGGGGCAACTACTGAATGAATGATGAACCCTTTTACGTACAGGAAAGGTGAAAAAAGACGGGGGTATTCGTTTTTGTCGGCGGAGGGGGGGGGGTTCGGTTTGACCGGGGGGGGAGGGCAATTCCCGGACCGATTTAAATTTCCAAATTTCCGGAGCCCTGATGCCACATACCAAATATCATAGCCCTAAGGCTACAGTTTATACAATCTTGATAAAATTTCACCAGATGATGCTACGAATGTAGGACGTTTTGGCCAGGATGTTTTGGCCAAGGACGTTTTGGCCACCACTTTTGAAAAAAGGACGTTTTGGCCAAATTCATTTTAAATGTACTTATTTTAGATTATTAAGCCAAATTACTAGTATTTCTTACTAAAAACAACTAGTATTATGAAATAATAAAATTTGAAAATTGTGATTTTGATTTTTTTTACTCAATTTTTTTCTTAAGCATTTTCTTCTTTTGTCTTAATATTCGGAAACATTCAGCAATATCTCTTCTCTCAATATTTTCCATGATACAACATACACATTTTCCAATTTTGACATTAATTATGTTTTTGTCTGAAACCATTTTCAGATTAGAGCAGTCACAGTCTGAAAATGTATTGTTGATAAAAAAAAGACATTTAAAAGTACAATATTGCACAGAAAAATTGAGGTAAAGGAGAAAATGCTGAAAATTAGTTTTTTTGGGAAAGAATTTTCCAACGGTCATCTATGTTTTTCTAACTATCAAATAGTAAATCTTTGAAATGTCCACAACTGAAGCTTTCAATAAAGAAGAGTTTATATGTCGCTTCCCATCATCAGAGTCAAGGCTTGGATTGTCTAATGATAGCTAATTTGAGTACAGGTTTAAATGCTATTAACATAGCTTTGCATCTTCATATCTGACTAAGAAAATTAAAGTTTCATTTATGTATTCTCTTTGTTTCTTCTTATTAATTTACCATTTTCAAATTGATGAGAAATTGGTGGAAAAATGTTCTTTTCCTTATTTTTCTTTGATGTTTTCCAAAGTTTCGAGTACTAGGGTTGTCAAAACTAAATTATCTTGAAACTGTTATTCAATGGGAATGATTAATGGGAAAATGCTGGTTATCTATATATTTACTAAGAAATAAAACAACCATTATAATCCATAGGAGAGGAGAAAACATTTGTGAAAGATGAAAAAAATGCTCAAATCTATAATAAGTACATTTGAAATGAATTTGGCCAAAACGTCCGTTTTTCCAATAGTGGTGGCCAAAACGTCCGTGGCCAAAACGTCCTGGCCAAAACGTCCGTGGCCAAAACGTCCGTCCTCCTGATGCTACATACCAAATATCAAAGCTCTAGGCCCTCCTGTTTGGGAGAGAAAGATTTTGAAATTTTCACAATATAAGCCTACGTCAAACTTGTGACTTCCAGGAATGGGATGATTTTGACCCTGGGATTATAATTTATGCAATATTGATAGAGGTCCACTAGATGATGCAACATACCAAATATCATAGCTGCAGGTTTTTTGGTTTAGTAGAAAAAGATTTTCAAAATTGTCACTATGTAAGCTTATGCACCCCACCACCTTTGCTCTCCCCCCAGCACGGCCATTTATTGACAATTTTTTTTTCTTGCACAAACTTGATAGTCCTTGCGCTAAAGACTCTAAATACCAGATGTGAATCCAATCCAACAGCCGGTTCATGACAAGAAGATTCTTTAAATGTACCCTTTTTGGCCCCTTATGGAGCCCCACGAGGTAATAACTCCATGATGTGTACAAATCTGAAGAGCCTTCCCATAAGGGTGCCAAGTTTGGTTGAAATCTGTCCACGGGTTTTTAAAAAGAAGTCGAAATTGTAAAAAGTTAACACATGACGCACAATGCATAACGACAGACAAAACACAATCGCAATAGGTCACCTAAATCATTTATCGTATTGATAATTTCACAGGTTTATCTGTGAAATCATCAAGTGATAATCTACTGAGATATCTTATTAACCTATCATTAAGCATTGTATATCAATTTTCCTTTATATACCCAAATTTCTTATTGAGTATTTCTCATCAAGGACATGACTTTGACATAACTGAACTTAAGCCATAACTAGATGTCAAAATTTTAGACTTGTCCAAATTGAAAGAAGACAAATTGAAGACAGCATTTTTTAATTGATAAAAATATAAAAATCTTTTTCTTTTCCGGTAGAAAATATGGTGGATAGTGAAGAAACTGCTTGTAACAACTGCGTTTTTAATGTTTTAAAAATATTGTGGCATATTAAAGCAGTGTTGTGTTCGAATGGGTTAAAAGAGATAATAATTGCAAGATTTAATAACATACTTACAAACTGAAGTTTCAAGTTTGGATGATTTACTTTTTTGATGTATTCTACAGCTGAAAAAGTTAACAATGAAAGAGTGCACTTAACTGAACCCATTATCAAAGTATAAAATTCCAGAATAGTCTTATTTCAAAAAAGTTACATACTAAAGTTCAAGTTGTGATAAGATTGAACAAGAGGACAATTATGGTCCATAATTGCTCACCTGTTAAATATAGTACTTTTTTGTATAAGAAAATAGATGTAACTGGAACCAAATAAATACAACATTGCGAAAAGAGGAAATATATTAAGATTATATAAGTATTTAGACAGCTATTGCAAAGTTAACCCACACACTGACAATTTTTGGCAACCCTTGAGAAAAATAATTTGGAAAACATTGGTTCAAGCAACTTCATTTTTTCACAATGTTTTCTACCAAAAAAGTTGAAAAAATAAAAATTACATCACTTTTAAACTGTCCTCTGCACCTTTTTTCAATTTGGACTAGTCTAAAAAATTTCCATCTGGTAATGGGTTAATTTACAGAACTGTTAAAGTTGACATAGAACATTGGAGTTTGAATAAATTCTCAAATGAGTAAGAAAAAAGGTTTTTATAATCTTAGACAAGAAGAGATCTGTGTGAATCACTAATGCCAACAAACAGCAATTTTTGTTTTTTGAATTTGACTTTGATAGATAACCTTGACCTTAATATCAGTAGATCCATATTTATAACATCTGTCATCATTTCAATCATGAGCATTGTCAGGAGTGTGCAAGCATATTTTTAACGCAATATTGAAAATTTGGAAATAGTGCAAAATAGATCCCAAGGATAAGTCTTTCTATACTGGAAAATTATCCTGATGTTTGCATTGGACAGCAGAAAGTATAGTGGTAAACCCTTTTCTGTTTTTCAAAATTTTAGACTTGTCCATTTTAAAAGAAGTTGCAGACGACAATTTAAAGTGAGTGCAATTTGAAAAGTAACTAACCTATAGGGTAGAAAATATTGTGGGATAAGAAGAAATTGCTTGTTATAAGAAATTTCTTCTTATCCCACAATATTTTCTCAAGTATAAAAACTCAGGGACTTAAAATCCAGGGATTAGCCAGGAAAGGGTTAATGAAGACAATGCTGGAATACAGCATTTTCTTCATTACCAACAATGTTTTCTTAGAATTCATCTCTTTGTTGTTTTGCAGACAAGTTCATTCTACCTCTGGCCTATAAGAAAATCTTATCTTACTTTTCCAGGACAAGGGGAGAAAATCCGCATTTCCGTACCTTTGAAAAGGATAGAAGTAAACTGTGTACCACATTTCATGACCTTTGAAATACCATCCTCACTAGATTCAGAAAGTTGAAAGGTACTTACATACCAAATACTAGACTCACTGAAATACTACCCACTGAAATACTTCTCACTGAAAATGATTAACTCATTTCCAGATGACAAAATTTTAGAATGGTCCAAATTGAAAGGAGTTGCAGACAATAATTGAAGGTAAAACTGGTTAAATCAATTTCTTCATTTTACCCAATGTTTTTTCAAGTGAAATTCTTCAGGGGCATCAACAAGCATCATTGAGTGGGAATGGGTTAATATAAGTCTAGAATTTTTTCACCTTCCAGATGTAAACCAAACTTACCCGTATGAAGATTATTTAGGAAATAATTTGGACAGGTGATTCTGGAATTCAAAGGCTCAATCAGGCACATTATTCCCTCCTGAAAAACAATAGAAACTGACTTTTAATTGTTGAAGCACTTTATATTAATTTATCTTCATTAACCACATACATTCCCTCTCTGTGCAAGCAATTAGGTTGTGCAGACAGAACAGTAATGGTGGTCAATGTGATTCATGAATGTGACCTCAAGCCTTTTTGTACTTTGTACTTAAAATGTGATACAAGATGAAGATATACTTGTGCAAAAACTAATAATCAGGAAAGGATTTTAGCAAAGTAATTTGAAAATATGAGAGATATACAGTCTAACATTGAAATCTGAGAGTTTAAGCCATTTCCACACAATGACACTTTTAACCCATTCCAACACAGCAAAATTTAGACTGGTCCAAATTGAAAGAAGCTGCAGACGACAATTTCAAGTTGATGGAATTTTGATTTTTTTCATCTTTTTGGATAGAAAACATTGTGGATAATGAAGAAATTGCTTGATACAAGCAATTTCTTCATTATCCACAATGTTTTCAAAAGTTTTTTTCTTGAGGGGCGTAAAAAGGAGGGATTGAATTGGAATGGGTTAAACACCCCTCAATATGAGAGCTTTGGAAAACAAGAGGCCCATGAGGGCCTGAGACGCTCTACTGGTTATCAAGTTTTCCATTAAAGAAATCTGATATTTAAGGAAGTTAATTGCTCAAAGAAGAATGCATAAAGAAAAAAAAAATCCCCTTTATCATTTTAAGCAACAATCCTCAAGGCCCCTTTTCCCATGTTTCATGACGGATCCACTCCATTTCCAAAAGAAAGTTACCTTATGACCCTACAATCATTCTGTGAATATTTCATCAGAATCTGACAATAATTGTGGACTTAATCACATAAACAGGATTGTTTTGAATGAAAATCAATAAGGCCCCTTTTCCTGTGTTTTCTGATGGATCAATTTCATTCCAAAAGGAACTTTCCTTACAACCCGACAATTGTCCTGTGAAATTTAAAAGACAATTTAATAATGATTGTGATCTTCATCACATACACAAGAATGTTTTGAATGATAATCTGACAGGCCCCATTTCCTGTGTTTCAAATGCCACAATTATTCCATGCATCTTTGAAGAGAATCCAATAAAACTGTTGACTTTATTGTGTTAACAAAGATATTAAATTCAAGTTCTCATAGGGCCCCTTTTCCCGTGATATTTTACTGTTGGTTTTATCATTCTATGAAAGTTAAAAGTGAATCCGATGAAATATTGGAAATTCATTATGTTTACTAGAATATTTAAAAAAAAAAAAAAATCATAAGTCCCCTTTTTACATGATAGTTGATGGATTGTACCCAGTTCTGAAAAGAACCATCTAAGTATTTGTACAATCATTCTGTGAAATTTTGAAGTGAATCCGGTGAAATCAAGGGACATCATTGTGTTAACCAGAATATTTAAGAGAGTTTTTTTTATAAGGCCCCTTTTTATGTGACCCTTGCTATAGTCAGATCCACTGTCAAAATCAACAATTGGAATGATGGTACAATCAATCTGTTTAATCTGTGGAATTTATTGTGTTAATGAGTTTATAGTGAAATATTCATAGGGCCCCTTTTCTCATGATACTTTACAGAACAAACCAAATTTCAAAAGGAACAATTCTAATGAAGGTAGAATCATTCTTTAAAAGTTAAAGAGAATCAATGAAAACAGTGGACTGAACTGTGTCAAGAATTTTTGTAACTAAATTTTCCTAAGGTCCCTTTTCCCGTGAAACTTAACAAATCAGACCCAATTGTAATAATGATGTTTTGTAATAAAATTTTTATAAGCTCCCTTTTCTTGTGTCACTTAACCAATCAGACCTGATTTACAAAGGAACAATCCAAATGATGGTACAATCATTCTATTAAAGTTTGAAGAGATTCTGATAAAGACTGAGGGCATTGTTGTGTTTATGAGGATTTGGTAATACTTTTTCATACAGCCCCTTTTCCTATGATACTAGAAAGATCAGGTCCAATTTGGAAAGAAACAATCCTTATGATGGTACAAACATTCTGTGAAAGTTTGAACAGAATCTGATGAAAACTGCAGACTTTATCTTGGTGTCAAATTTTTAAAATAAAATTTTCATAAGGCTCCTTTTCCTGTGATACTTGAAGGATCAGGTCTCATGTCAGCATCAACAATCGTGATTTTTGTACAATGATTCTGTGAAGGTTTGAATAAAATCCAATGAAAGCTCTGGACTTGGTTACAAGGATTATAGATAAAATTCTCTAAAGGCCCTTTTTCCAATGATACTAGACAGATCACGCCTAATTTGAAAAGAAAGAATCCTTATGATGGAATAATCATTCTGTGAAAGTTTTAACAGAATCTGATGAAAACTGTTGACTTTATTGTGGTACAATGATTTTAAAATTAAATTTCATAATGCTCCTTTTCCTGTGATACTTGACAGATCAGGTCTAATGCAAACATCAACAATCATTATTATTGTACAATTATTCTGTGAATGTTTGAAGAAAATCCGATGAAAGCTCTGGACTTGGTAACAAGGATTTATAAATAAAATTTTCATAAGGCCCCTTTTCCTGTGCTTCTTGACAGTTCAAACCCTGTTATGAAAAGAATGATAGTTATGACCTTCCAATTATTCTGTGAAAGTTTCAACAAAATCTGATCAAAGCTGTGGGCTTTATTGTGTTAACAGGGTTTTATTAATTGAATTTTCATATAGCCCCTTTTCCCATGTTACTTGATGGATCTGAACCAATTCCAAAGGGAACTCTCCTTACAAAAGTTTAATTATTCTGTTTGAGTATAAAGACAACCCCATCTCATCTGTGGCATTAATTAAGATTTTTTTAATTGAATTTTCCTAAGGCCCCTTTTCCTATGTTTCTCAATGGATCAGACCCAATTTGAAAGGAACAATCCTTATGATGGTACAATCATTATGTGAAAGTTTGAAGTCAATCAGGTGAAATCTAGGGCCATTACATGTTAACTTTTTTTTATTAAATTTTCATAGGGCCCTGTTTCCCATGAAACTTGAAGGATCAAACCTACTTCCGAAAGGAACAATCCATTAAATGTAATAATCATTCTGGGAATGTTTGAAAAGAATTTGTTGAAAACTATGGACTATATTGTGTTTTTGAGGACTTTTTCAATCCAGTTTTAATCGGGCCCCTTTTTCCCGTGGTCCTTGACTAATCATACCAAATTTTGAAAGGAACAATTCTTATGATGGTACAATCATTCTGTGAAAGTTTGAAGTCAATCAGATGAAAACTGTGGACTCTAGAGTGTTAACAAAGATTTTTGAATTAAATTTTAATAAGGCCCCTTTTCCCATGTTTCTTGAGGAATCATATCCGATTCCAAAAGGTACAATCCTTATGATGGTACAATCATTCTGTGAAAGTTTGAAGAGAATCCTTTGTAAATTGTTGACTCTAGATTATTAATGAGAATTTTTTATTAAACATTTCATAAGGCCCCTTTTTCCTGTGTTTCTTGAAGGATCATACCAAATTTCAAAAGGAATGATCCTTATGTTAGTACAATCATTCTGTGAAAGTTTGAAGGGAATCCAATGAAAACTATTGACTCCAGAGTGTTAACAAGAATTTTTTAATTAAATTTTCATAAGGCCCCTTTTCCCCTGTTTCATGACAGAACAGACCAATTTTCGAAAGTAATGATCCTTATGTTGGTACAATAATTCTGAGAAAGTTTGAAGAGAATCCGAAGAAAACTGTGAACTCTATCGTGTAAACAAGGATTTTAAATGGAGTTTTTAATTGAATTTTCATAAGGCCCCTTTTTCGATGTTTCTTGACGGATCATACCCAATTTCGAAAGGAACAATCCTTATGATGGTACAATCCTTCTGTGAAAGCTTGAAGAGAATCCAATGAAAACTGTGGACTCTATCGCATAAACAAGGATTTTTTATGGAATTTTTATTAAATTTCATAAGGCCCCTTTTCCCATGTTTCTTGACGGATCATACCAAATTTCGAAAGGAACAATCCTTATGTTGGTACAATCATTCTGTGAAAGTTTGAAGAGAATCTGATGAAAACTGTGGACTCTATCTCGTAAACGAGGATTTTTTAAATTTTCATAAGGCCCCTTTTCCCTTGATTCTTGACAGATCATACCCAATTTCAAAAGGAACGATCCTTATGATGGAACAATCATTCTGTGAAACTTTGAAGAGAATCCGATGAAAACTGCCCCTTTTCCTGTTTTTCTTGACGGATCATACCCATTTTCGAAAGGAATGATCCTTATGTTAGTACAATCATTCTGTGAAAGTTTGAAGAGAATCTGATGATAACTGTGGACTTTATCGTGTTAACTAGTTTTTTAATTGAATTTTTAATTAAATTTTCATAAGGCCCCTTTTCCCGTGTTTCTTGACGGATCATACCAAATTTCGAAGGGAACGATCCTTATGATGGTACAATCATTCTGAGAAAGTTTGAAGAGAATCTGATGATAACTGTGGACTTTATCGCGTAAACAAGGAAAAGTTTAACGGACGGACGAGGGATGGACGGGACGGGAAAAAGCCATCGCTATAGCTCTAGTGGCCTTAGGCCAGTAGAGCTAAAAATGTGGAAAAAGAAGAAATTTCCTCATTATCCATAACACTTTTTTATCCTAAAAGATAATGATTTCAATGGTTTCATGAACTTAAAATTGTCATCTGCAACTTCTTTGAATTTGGACTGGTCTACAATTTTATTGTGTGGTAATTGGTTAATAAAACACCAAAATTGACTGTTCCTGATTATTCAAATTCACATGTAACAGAACAAAAAGAATACTGTCCAGTTGATGTAGTTTAATCACTGTCCAAAACTATTTGTTAAAATTTCAATAAGTCTGATTGCTCATACATAATATCATGTCATAACTCTATTAATGATTAATCAAATATCCATCTTTCCTTTTTCATCTGGAAGCACTTAACCCTTTCCTTTACAATCCCTGGTTTTTACGTCCCTATGATTTTATACTTGAGAAAATATCGTAGAAAAAGTGATTGGTTGTAACAAGCAATTTCTTCTTTTTCCACAAGATTTTCTACCCAACTGAATGGTTATTTTTCAAATTAAATCCACTTTACATTTTTTTCGTCTGCAAAACCTTTGAATTTTGACAGGTCTAAAATTTTGCAAAACAGGAAAGGTACCCAAGTGCCTTTATTACTACCCTGAATTTACTAATTAACCCGTTTCCTCTGAAGGCAGTTGTGCCTTGGTAAAGCCATAATGAAACCTAAGGAACATTATTAAAACAATTTTTGTAGACGGAAATGCCTTGTAAATGCATATGTTATTCAAAACTTTAATCTCAATGGTTTGTCCAGATAATATCTTTCAAGATTTTATTTCTTTGAACTAAGGTAAAAAGGGGAAAACAAAGGAAGAATTCAAGCTGGACCCTAGATGCATTTTTTTCACATTTTTTGTAGAAGGCAACCTGATAAAAGCTCAGACCTCGGTCTATGCCTCCTCATTTGACAAGAGAATTTTAAAGATTTTTTCTTTGTTTAATTATAAAATAGTATAAAGTTTTCTGTTGTCATGGCAATCAGAGTTTTTGACAGAATTTAATTCTTTTCAATAGATTAATACAGCTTCACCAAAGGATCATCTCTGTAATGTTTCAGCCCATTAGGCTTTGTGGTTTGGGAGGAAAAGATTTCTAAAGAAATTGTGGATGGAAGCCAAACAGCGGGTGATCACAAAAGTTAAACTTGAGAGTGTTGTGCTCAGATGAGCTAACTAGAGACACCTGTATTGCTCCCAAAGCCTGAACTTTTTTATTAAGCAAAATTTAAATCAAGCCTGTTTTTTCATTATCCTTTCGAGAAAAAACAATAGGACCATGACGGTCCTTAATCACCCACCTGAATCATTTGCCGTAAAAAATGCAACCGGGGCTAAATAACTATAACAAGTTTCATGAAGACTGACCCAAAACTATGGCTTCTAGTGTGAAAATCAAGAAATTGTCACTAAGGTCCTTTATCCCATGTTTTCCAATACAACATTCACATAGCGTTTTCGACAGGGTTCATCCTTATGACCTAAAAATAATTCAGATCAAATTTCATGAAGATTGAGCCTAAATTGTGGCATATAATATAGCATTTGCAAAGAAATTGTCACTAAGGCCCTTTATCCTGTATTTTACAATAGAACCTTTCTGTAACCAATAGGGTTCATCCTCATGACCTAACAGTTATTCTGGCCAATTTTTATGAAGACTGAGCCAAAATTATGGCTTCTAGAGTGTGAACACTTAAATTGTTGATGCCAAGTTGTGCTCAGAAAAGCTAAAAACTTTTAAAAAATAGGAAAAATGTAGAAATAGCTTGAAATATGTTCATTGTCACTGATGTTTCCCAGTCTATAAGACAAAGTTTTCAAAAAAAATCACAAACATGAAACTGTCCTTTGCAACCTATCTATCATTTTGTCATCTGGTAATCAGTTCAAGTAGAAAATGAGTGTCCTTTTTTTTTTTAAAGGATAAGCTCATTTGTAATCACTTCCAGTCTAAAAAAGTTACAAAGGAAGCAACTGATATGCAACCATTAGTCTAGCAGCATTAATAACCATCCTTTATTCTATTTTGCAGAATTAGGCAAATTTAGTTCATGATTTTGACAAATCAAAATTTATTAAGGAGTCTACCTCAATTCAACCAAGGAAAATCCAGATAAAATTATGTTGACATCAACTTGATACTGTATAAGAAGAAAAACCTCAAAGATTTGACAATTTACTATATGTAGATATAAGCCCCCTCCCATAATAGCCATTTTTCGAGTCAGCCCAATTCATGTTTCTTGTCAGCTGAATTAGTTCAGTTGGTAGAGCCCTTGACTTCAAACGTCCAGATTGCAGGTTCATTCCACTGGCTGACCAAACTTACTAATTGTTTTTCAGGCAAGATGTTAAAGCAAAGTGCTACCCATTATGCATCTTCAAGAACCAGATGGGGCTCACTGTAATTTTGTCCTGTATCCTTACACTATCCACTGTAGCAACTATCTCCTGTACCAACTAACTGGGGGCATTGCTAATATAGGTATACAGTGCTCCAGATAAGGTCCGTTTTTCCGTAATTTACAGACGTAAATTGGCTGGTTACGCATATTTTTCAGCGAATTGCCGTACAAGTTACGGACCGTTAATCATGTGTACGGACATTATTAGGTACGAACGCGTAAACAAAGGGGAACTTTCTCTTGTAGCCATTTCATGTTATTACTCGGCTATTTCAGATATTGCCGAAAATCCCCGTTACTTTTTTATTGCCTACCCTAATTACCGATCGATTTTCCGTCTCTTTCCGTGACATTGGAATGCAGACCGTGGGAAAATTCTTGTCAACAAGGACGGTACCTGGTATTGAATCTCTTTCTAATTTAATGTCGTGAGCGATGTGAAACCAGGCGTTCCGACTGACTAAATCGCAAAATGTCAAGACAGAAAACTGACAAGTTTTTTTCAGTCGTCTACGGACAAATCTCTCCCAAAGCCAGAAGAAATCATAAGACCAATTATAGTGGAAAGTATTTGCTCCATCATGGAGAAACATTTTCGAAGTTTAGGGCGTAATACGTAAATACTGATTCACTCACAGCAGTTTGGTTCTTGCCGGTTTTGACATCTGTTTGAAACGAGAAATCAGTGACGATTCTGAATAGAAATGGTTTCTTGTTTAATTAAATGGAATTTGTGATACAAAAACGAAAAGAAAATAAATTAAAAGTTTTGTTGCTGAGAAGAATGTAAAATTGATTCCGGATGATTCATAGAAGTTAAAGAACAGTTTGGGTGTCTAATACGGTAGATACTCGTATTTATAAAATGTCATATTGTCTAATTTTCTTCAAACAGAGCTATAGCTAAGATTTTGATTTGCAGTTACTGACTGTAATTCAATGTTTGATGAGCAATATACCTGTTTATATAAATTACTTTTAGTATAATATATAATCAGGACAATTGCTTTGATAGCGATCAATTGGCAACATAGAAAAGTTCTAGCGTTCTTACTATATTCTAACATTATGGTGTAAATGTTGACCATCTCTGTGTTGGGTTAAAGAGCTCAGTTTTGATTAAAAGGTTACTTGATAAACAAAAGAAACAAAATTTGATATTCCTTCTGTTTATTAGATACTAAAAGTAAGCTGGTACTGATCCTCATATCAAGTACTGATTTAAAATTATTTGGATCAGTACAGTACTGATGCCTCTTGAAATTATCTGGAGCACTGGGTATATGCTACAGTAGCTATGTTAAATAAATGGAAATATACATCTGACCAAATTTTTCAAGAAATCTTATAATAGGTCAACCATGAATCATTTCTGTGAACTTTGTTTACAATCAAGCCAGTAGTATTTGAGGAAAATATTTTCAAAGTTTTCACAATATATCATATATGGAAATTAGTCATGACCATATAAGACATGTTTTAAATCTCATCAAAATTTCCAGAGAGAAACTGCTAAAATATCATCCATGTGCAATTTGATTGAAATCCAGCTAATATTTTCAAAGTAGATTTTTAAAGAATATTTTTACAGGAAGACTGATTGATGAATAGGCCCAAAAAGGGCACATCACACTGCAACTCCACTATAACACTGCAGGTGGAGTTCAAGAAATGAAAACATCGGAAGTTGTGGAGTTATTATGCTATGAGCACCCGTTAAATTGTGATAACACTCCCACATTAACTAAAATGTAACAAATTTAATTTGATGGATGTTACTAGTCCGAAATGAAAAACAAAAATTGCAGTTACAAGATTTTAGCAGGAACCTAGACATGGCTTATTATTATTGATAGTCTTTAGCATTAATCTAATTAAATTATAGTTTTTAATCAAAATAAGTATTTCCATCCTAAGACAAAAGGGTTAAAATCTTAGCTATATCTCCTTGAGACTGACGAGTTGTTGATCACCTGAGGTAAATGATGTGTTGAGTAAATGTTATGTGGATGTACCTTCAAACCTCTTTTGCGATAGTGGACTTGGTCTTATTTCTTTACCATTGTTAAAAATATTGCAACAATAAAATAAGCAAGAACTGTATCTAAACCTAGTCATTTAAGAATTTGTATTTACATCAATCAGGTACACTTGTACAAAACTGGATTAACTTTGGAACAGGTAAACAGAAAAGTCATAATAATAGAAACAAGAGAACCATGATGGTTCTAAATCGCTCCCCTGAGTATGATGGTTTATGGCTTTAAGATATAGCAAAGCCCTCTGTCTAATTATTTTTGAGAAGATGTTTAAGGATTTCTCTTTTAATCCTAGGTATATTGATGTTGCCATCATATAGCACTAATTACTTGAATATGGTAAAGCTTTGAAGTATAGACATCAATACATACCAAGTATAAAAACTGTAAGCCTAATGGTTAAGGAGAAGAAGGTTTTCAAAGATATCATTATTTATTCCTAACTAAAATTAGGGATTGCACAGAAAAGGGCTTATTGTTTTAAGTAATTTGGTAGAGGGTCAATGGCTGATGATATGTACCAAATATCAAAGCTCTAGACTTTATGGTTTGGGAGAAGAAGATTTTCAAAGATTTCCTTCTTTATTTCTATGTAAAATCAGGGATTGTCCAGAAAAGGGCTAATTTTCAGTATAAAGTAATTCTTTGAAGTATTTTGGTAGAGGGTCAATAGATGATGATTTGTACCAAATATCAAAGCTCTAGACTTTATGGTTTGGGAGAAGAAGATTTTCAAAGATTTCCTTCTTTATTTCTATGTAAAATCAGGGATTGTCCAGAAAAGGGCTAATTTTCAGTATAAAGTAATTCTTTGAAGTATTTTGGTAGAGGGTCAATAGATGATGATTTGTACCAAATATCTAAGCTCTAGGCCTTACATCTTTCGAGGAGAAGATTTTTTAAGTTTTTCACATAGGACGATGACCGATCACAATAGCTCCCCCAGAGCACTTCGTGCTCAGGGGAGCTAAAAAAGTCACTGTATCAACCTTCTGTAAAACTTGTGATGTCCAGACATGGGCTAATTCTGTCTCCGGGGCCAAAATTTATACAATCTTGATAGAAATTCACCAGATGATGCTACATACAAAATATAAAAGATCTAGGCCCTCTTATTCGAGAGAAGAAGATTTTTGAAATTTTCACTATATAAGCCTATGTTAAACTTGGGATGTTCGGGAATGGGCTAATTTTGAATCTGGCGTAATGATTTATACAATATTGATAGAGGTACACTAGATGATGCCACATACCAAATCACCACCTTTGCCCCCCCCCCCCCCCCCCCCCCTAGCATGGCCATTTCTTGACAGATTTTTTTTTTCTTGTACAAACTTGATAGTCCTTGCCCTAAAGACTCTAAATACCACATGTGAATCTAATCTGACAGCCGGTTCATGACAAGAAGATTTTTAAAGATGTACCCTTTTTTGCCCCTTTTAGGCACCTTATTGAGCCCCAAGGGGAGATAACTCCATGATATGTACAAATCTGATGCACCTTCCCATAAGGATGCTTCCTGCCAAGTTTGGTTGAAATCCATCCAAGGGTTCTAAAGGAGAAGTAGAAAATATAAAAAGTTAACGCACGATGCACGACGGCGGACAAAACACAATGGCAATATGTCACCATGACCTTCGGTCAGGTGACCTAAAATATATGCAAATGTGATTAGCTAGAAGCATCACTAATCCTTTGTTTTGTTTACTTTTCCATGTTTGTGGAGTAATCATATAAGTATTTACTTGAATGTTCCAATTTCGAAATTCGAAAAGCCAATAATAATCAGAGACAATGCAATTACATGAATAGCTGTACGACACTCTCCTTATAGCAGAGATAAGGACTGGCAATAACTTCTGAAAGCCAAATAGAGAAGTGTAAAAGCAGTTCAAAATTACCTTACCTCCTGCAGTCTCTCAGCAGCAAATCGTAAATTATCGAGGAAAGTTTCTTCCATTTCTTTTAAATCACACCGCGATGTTCTGCCTGCCATTATATGCATTCTGAAAAGGTTAACCTTTATTGATTTTTCCTGGCATTATTTTACCTGACAACAAAATTCTAGACTTTTCTTTCAAGGCATCAACAACTTAGGAATTGATAGTCCTATTAAACCATTTCCCAAACAATCCTGTGTTTTTATCCTTAATGAAAATGCAGAGTAGAAATATTTTGGACATGAAATCTATTTGTAATACAGTCCCGCCCCCCTACTGCCACATTGAAACAGAAAGTTTCACCCTGTGACCTTGACTTTCAGTGGATTGATTTGAAAATTTTGTGACCCTATCTCTATTATGTGTCAAGTGGTCATCAAGACAAGGTTAGGTCTAACATAGGTGGTTATAACAGAGTTCAAGGTCACCCTGTGACTTTGTCCTTAAGCTGATTGATTTGAAAATTTATAAGGATAACCTATACTTTGTGCTAATGTATGTGCCAAATTAGGTAATCCTAGCTCTGTTATGTGCTGAAAGCATATCCGAGAAAGTTTTGGGTCTAGCCTCTGACCTTGACCCTCAATAGGTCACCCTGTGACCTTGACTTTCAGTGCATTGATCTGAAAATTGTTAGGTAACATCTTCACTCAAAGATGATTGCCTGTCCAAATTTTGTGACCCTAGCTCTATTATGTGTCAAGTGGTCATCCAGACAAGATTAGGTCTACCAAAGGTGGTTATAACAGAGTTCAAGGTCACCCTGTGACTTTGTCCTTAAGCTGATAGATTTGAAAATAGATAGGGATAACCTATACTTTGAGCTAAATGTATGTACCAAATTAGGTAATCCTAGCTCTGTTATGTGCCGAGAGCATATCCGAGAAAGTTGTGGTCTAGCCTCTGACCTTGACCCTCAATAGTGATTGTCTACATCCAAAGATAAATGTCTTTGCAAATTTTGGTGATCCCACTCTGTTATCATGTTATCATCCGGACAAGGTTTGGTCTATGGAAAGACTGACAGACTGACTTGAGCAAGGTAATATACACCAACTTTATTGAAGTTGTGCATATGACAAGCAATTCCTTTATTATTCACAATGTATTCTATCCTAAAAGACAAGGAACTTAAATTTGCTTTCTGAAACTTCTCTTCATTGAGACCAGTCTAAAATTTTGATGTCAAGTAAATGGTTAAGAAACAAGAGCATACATATGCTCACTCTTGAGAATTCACAAGTTGTGAACCTGCAAAATTAATCATTTGCATTTTTTCTTTGCATTAGTATAATCAAGGTTTTAACCCTTGTCATGCTGAACCCGGAATATTCCGGTTTTGGCAGGAGGTGTAGACTAAGATCAGTCTGCACTTATGTGCAGGCTGATCTTAGTCTATACCTCCTGCTTGTACTTTTCCTGCCAGAGTTGTTTATGAAATCCATTTTTTAAAAGAAATATTGATTATTGAACAACAAGTTCTATGAGTGCTTTCAGCCCTTTGATTTTAAGGCAATTCAGTAAGGTAATTTATACAGCACAACAAGGGTTAACATGACTAAGTGTTTCAAATTACATCATTTACAACTAAGTAACTTTCAAGAGAAAGTGGATGGAGAAATAGGTTCCTCATGCAAAATGACTTTGTCTCCTGGGGACTGGGGAAACATGATTGAACTTTGAAATCCGACATTTACTAACATTTATGTGTATCATTTTTGTTAGTTTGGCCTCTTAAACAAGGTAACTACAGCTTATTCAAGTTGTTGTTATGAAGTTTAGGTCAGTCGAAACCATAAATTTTACTTTTTTTATTACATGTTAGTGGCCATAAATTTTACAAAAATAACAACTTTAACCCATTCCAACTCAAGCCCTCCTTTTTACGCCCCTCAAGAAAAAAGCTTTAAAACAATGTGGACAATGAAGAAATTGCTTGTAACAAGCAATTTCTTCATTATCCGTAATGTTTCTATCCCAAAAGACGAAAAAAAAAAAAATTCCATCGACTTGAAATTGTCGTCTGCAGCTTCTTTCAATTTGGACCAGTCTAAAATTTTCTTGTGTGGGAATGGGTTAAAAATTGAAGAGGAATTTCCTGTCAGTGTCAGTGGGACTGGCCAGTGGGGATCCAACTGTAACACCCATTTGAAATAAGCATCAGGGACCATAATACCATTCTAAAAGTGTTATTTCTAAATGAAATACTATGTTGTGTTCACTAACTAAAGTCATCTCAACAAGAAGATTTCACTTAGTACCCCACAACACAGGATTTGGGGCTGAACTATTGAAATGTTTAATTATTGATTTTTCATCTGATCAAAGTTTTTACAAGAATTATGACCAAAGTGGTCATCCAGACCAAAGGTCATAAAATCAAGGAATCACCCCTGTCAGTCAAAAGAAAAATAGACTAATCAAATAATCCATTTTGACATGAAATGAACTTTGAACTATGTCATTGGTCAACCTTTATTTCAATGGTCAATATTTATGTAAAGCATTTCTGTAGGTTTGGATACTTAGATATCATAACTATAACTTATTCAAGCTTATATTTATGACACTTATGACAACAACCAGCAATTTTTTTCTCGTTACATGCTACTGACTAAACATTTTGCAAAACCATGCTGTTTCATTGCTAGGTCAAACTTCCTGTTAGCAGCCAGTTTGCATGGCCAGGGATCCATCAATTATGCTCCTGTATCTGTAGCCCTGTAAAAAAAGGACCATAATGGTTCAATATTGCTCACCTGATTAACAATTTCAAACAATGACACATTGAACTAAACTGTGCCTAGATGAACCTAAAATGGACCTTGTGCTCAGACAAGCTAAAATACTAACAGTTTTTATTATTTTCCTAAAGTGCTCAAACTAACCTTTTACAGTTAAGACAATTTGCATAATCAATCGAGAGCTCTAACTGCATTCTGAAGTCCTGGGCCCTGTCTGGTAATGCCGCAAGACCAAGTTCTCCTCTTTCCATTTTACCTGGAAAATGGAACGCCATTTTTCAATTCAATAGCAGCTATAAATTGTGAACTGTTTATACATGTATGGATTATACATGATTTGGAGGCACATAGTTTTCTGAAGAGAAAACAATAAAATAAAATCAAGATGAAAAATTGTCACAAAATACGCCCGTAACACTACTGGTTGTTGACTGGGGAAGGGGATCAAAATTTAAGTCTAATTTCAAGAAAGAGTAACAATGATAATTTACAATGATAACTTATGATTCTGGTGTTTTTTCTTGTTATCATGAGGTTTTGAAAACCATAGGCTGTCACACCATGAGAAATTTAAAACAAATTCAAATGTGAAAAACAACAAAGGGGGGTAATTCAAAAAGTATGCCAGGTAGAGTTATGTGACCTGCACTTCCCCTTGGTGATATCTACCCACTCATGAAGTTTCATGATCATAGCTATTACACATTCAGATATATAATCCAGACAAAATCCAAGTCTGAAAAACAACAAAGGGCAATAAATCTCAAAATATGCTAGGAAGAGTTAAAGTTCTTGCACACTGCACTTCTCCTTAATCAGATCTATCTATCAATGAAGATTCAAGATGATAGCTGATATACTTTCTGAAATATGCTCTGAACAAGTTCCAAGTATGAAAAACAACAAAGGGAAATAACTCAAAAAATAGCTAGGTAGAGTTATTGTTTTAATGAGCTGCACTTCCCCTTGATGAGATCTATCTAACCATGAAGTCTCATGATCATAGCTTGAATACTTTTAGAGATCTGCTCCGGACAAGATCAAAGTATGAAAAACAACAAAGGGCAATAACTCAACAAATAAGCCAAAGGTAGAGTTATGGTTCTTAAGCACTGCACTAATCCTTGATGGGATCTATCTACCCCTGAAGTTTCATTATCATAACTTATATACTTTAAGAGATATGCTCTGAACAAGATCCAAGTATGAAAAACAACAAAGGGCAATAACTCAAAAAATAAGCCAAGGGTAGAGTTATGGTTCTTGTGCACTGCAATCCCCCTTTATGAGATCTATCTACCCATGAAGATTCATAATCATTGCTATTATACTTTTAGAGATATAATCCGGACAAGATCCAAGTATGAAAAACAACAAAAGGCAATAACTCAACAAATAAGCCAAAGGTAGAGTTATGCTTCTTGTGCACTGCACTTCCCCTTGATGAGATCTATCTACCCATGAATTTTCATGATCATAGCTTGAATACCTTTAGAGATATGCTCCAGACAAGAACTAAGTAAGAAAAACAACAAAGGGAAATAACATAAAAAAATAAGCCAGGTAGAGTTATGGTTCTTGTGCACTCGTTTCCCTTGATGAGATCTATCTACCCATGAAGTTTCATTATTATAGCTTATATACTTTTAGAGATATGCATTGAACCAGATCCAAGTATGAACAAAGTATGAAAAACAACAAAGGACATAATTCAAAATATATGCTAGGTAAAGTTATGGTTCTTGTACACTGCACTCCCACTTGGTGAGCTCTATCCATCCCTGAAGTTTCATGATTCTAGCTATTATACTTTTAGAGATATAATCCGGACAAGATTCAAGTATGAAAAACAACAAAGAGCAATAACTCAAAAAATAGGCTAGGTAGAGTTATGGCTCTTCTTCACTGCACTCCTCCTTGGTGAGCTCTATCCATGCATGAAATTTCATGATTCTAGCTATTATACTTTTAGAGATATACTCCGGACAAGATTCAAGTATAAAAACAACAAAGGGCAATTACTCAATAAATAGGCCAGGTAGAGTTATGGTTCTTGTGCACTGCACTCCCCCTTGGTGAGATCTATACACCGATGAAGTTTCATGATCCCAGCTATAATACTTTTAGAGTTATACTCTTGACAAGATTCAAGTATGAAAAACAACAAAGGGCAATAACTCAAAAAATAGGCCAGGTAGAGTTATGGTTATTAAGCACTGCACTCCCCCTTGATGAGTAGAATATAACTGCCAAGTTTAAAGTCAATTGGACTTACGGTGACAGAGTTATGCTCCGGACAAAGAAGTGTACACCGCCCAGACAACTTGACGCCTGGACGCCACGGGTGATCCCATAATACGTCCCGTCTTCGACGGGCGTATAAAAAGTATTATTATTCTGTTTCAGTATAAAGACAACCCAATGAAATCTGTGAATCTGTGTTGACTTTATTGCGGTACAAAGATTTTAAAATAAAATATCATTATGCTCCTTTTTCTGTGATACTTGACGGATCAGGTCTCATGTCAACATCAACAATCATTATTATTGTACAATTATTCTGTGAATGTTTGAAGAAATCCAATGAAAGCTCTTGACTTGGTAACAAGGATTTATAAATGTTTCTTGACAGTTCAAACCCTGTTATGAAAAGAATGATAGTTATGACCTTACAATCATTCTGTGAAAGTTTCAACAAAATCTGATTAAAGCTGTGGGCTTCATTGTGTTAACAGGGATTTTTTAATTGAATTTTCATATAGCCCCTTTTCCTATGTTACTTGATGGATCTGAACCAATTCCAAAGGGAACTATACTTACCAAAATATAATTATCCTGTTTGAGTATAAAGACAACCCAATGAAATCTGTGGACTTAAAAGCATTAATTTAGATTTTTTTAATTAAATTTTTATAAGGCCCCTTTTCCTTTGTTTCTCCATGGATCAAACCCAATTTGAAAGGAACAATCCTTATGATGGTACAATCATTATGTGAAATCTGGGGCCATGATATGTTAACATTTTTATGCCCCCTCATCGATGAGATCAGGGGCATATAGTTTTACCGGTGACTGTCTGTCTGTCTGTCTGCAAAACTTAACCTGCCAACTAAACATTTTCCTATAACTTCAACCCTGATTAAGTTACAATGCTAATATTTGGTATGTAGATAGGTCTCAACAAGGCGCAACTGGGGAAGGTCATTTCATCAAGGTCAAGGTCAAAATTTTAACCCTTTACCCGTTTCTAAAGAATTCCCGTTTCGGGGGCATAGTGTTTCACAAACACATCTTGTTTTATTAAATGTTCATAAGGCCCCTTTTCCCATGATACTTAATTGATGAAACCCACTTCTGAAAGGAACAATCAATTTAATGGTATAATCATTCTGTGAATATTTGAAGAGAATTTGTTGAAAACTGTGGACTCTAGTGTGTTAACTAGGATTTTTTTTAAATCGAATTTTCATAAGGACCCTATACCCGTATTTCTCGACGGATCATACCCAATTTCGAAAGGAACAATCCTTATGATGGTACAATCATTCTGTGAAAGTTTGAAGAGAATCCAATGAAAACTGCGGACTCTATCGCGTAAACAAGGATTTTTAATGAAATTTTGAATTGAATTTTCATAAGGCCCCTTTTCCCATGTTTCTTAATGGATTACACCAAATTTCGAAAGGTATGATCCTTATGTTGGTACAATCATTCTGTGAAAGTTTAAATACAATCTGATGAAAACTGTGGACTCTAGAGTGTTAATGAGGAATTTTTAATTAAATTTTCATAAGGCCCCTTTTCCAGTGTTTCTTGACAGATCAGACCGATTTTGGAAAGGAAGGATCCTTATGATGGTACAATCATTCTGAGAAAGTTTGAAGAGAATCCAATGAAAACTATGGACTCTATCGCTTTAACAAGGATTTTTAATGAAATTTTGAATTGAATTTTCAGAAGGCCCCTTTTCCCATGTTTCATGACGGATCATACCAAATTTAGAAAGGAACAATCCTTATGATGGTACAATCATTCTGTGAAAGTTTGAAGAGAATCAGATGAAAACTGTGGACTCTATCATGTAAACGAGGATTTTTTAATTAAATTTTCATAAGCCCCTTTCCCTGTGTTTCCTGATGGATCTGACCAAATTCCCAAAGGAACAATCCTTATGATGGTACGATCATTCAGTGAAAGTTTAAATACAATCTGATGAAAACTGTGGACTCTAGAGTGTTAACGAGGATTTTTTAATTAAATTTTCATAAGGCCCCTTTTCCTGTGTTTCTTGACAGATCAGACCCATTTTTGAAAGGAACCAACCTTATGATAGTACAATCATTCTGAGAAAGTTTGAAGAGAATCCAATGAAAACTGTTGACTCTAGAGTATTTATGAGAATTTTTTAATTAAATTTTCAAAAGGCCCCTTTTACTGTATTTCTTGATGGATCATACCCAATTTCGAAAGGAACAATTCTTTTGATAGAACAATCATTCTGTGAAAGTTTGAAGAGAATCTGATGAAAACTAGAGTATTAATCGGGATTTTTTTAATTGAATTTTCCCGTGTTTCTTCATGGATCATACCCAATTTTGAAAGGAACGATCCTTATGATAGTTCAATTATTCTGTGAAAGTTTGAAGAGAATTGGATGAATACTGTGGACTCTAGAGTGTTAATGAAGATTTCTAAATATATTTTTTCATTTGAATTTTAATAAGGGCCCTTTTTCCGTGTTTCTTGACAGATCATACCCGATTCTGAAAGGAACAATCCTTATGATGGTACAATAATTCTGTGGAAGTTTGAAGAGAATCCAATGAAAACTGTGGACTAGAGGAAATATATAAAGAAGCTGTAAATTTGGTAAATCTTTTTAGCTTATATTATTCAGGAAATAAGTTCTCCAAACTTGGATAAGTATCATAAGTATTTTTTAGTCCAAATAAAAGAACCAGTATAAAATTTCTGCTCACAGTAATCAATTATGGACCTTTTGATTGAGAAGCCTCTCGACTATGGGCTAGATAAAAACATTATAGAGTCAATGGACAAGTTTAACCCATTCCCACACAACAAAATTTTAGACTGGTCCAAATTGAAAGAATCTGCAGACGGCAATTTCAAGTTCATGGATTTCTTCTTGGATAGAAAACATTGTGGAAATGAAGAAATAGTTTGAAACGAGCAAATTCTTCATTTCCCCAAATGTTTTTCTTGAGGGGTGTGTGTGGGAATGGGTTAAGTGAGTGATGAAGGTCAATTTACCTACAATTTACCCACCCGTTTTATAGCCACCCTGTAGTATCCTGTATTCGATCACCTTAAGCTATAAATTTGCTCAAGTGCACTTTTACAATGATAATTAGTCTTTTTGTTTCATTTTGAATATTACAGTATGAATGAAAAATAGATTTGAAATGAATTTCGTACCAAAAACTACACTCTTTTTGTATATATTCACTGGTCACAGAGATCCAATTTCAGTCTCTCACAATCAAGCACCTGGTAATATACATGTACATACAAGGATCAATGTCACACTTGCAATATTGGTGAAACAGACTTGAAAATTAATTTTGAGTTATTTCCCATCTTTCAATCCAAATTTCAAAAAGCAACTACATGGCAAGAGCATGGGGGGCGATGGGGGCGTTTTTGCCAGGGCGGTTGCAATGTCCCGGACCGATTTCGATTTCCAAATTTCCGGAGCCCTGTATGGGAGACTGCTTGAATATGGAAAATCGAGCATCTAGTAGTGATCCAAATGTCGCAGTTTTGAACAGATATAGCCTGTAGTCTCCCATATTCGATCACCTTAAGCTATAAATTTGCCCATGCACACTTACAAAATGATAATAAGACTTAGTGAATTAAACTGAAAGAAACATATTCAACTAGAATAGTGCAGTATGAATGAAAAACAGTTTTGTAAAAAATTTTGTAACAAAAAATACTCTCTTTTTGTATTCATATATTGGTCATGGAGATCCAAATTCAGTGTCCCATAATCAAGCACCTGAGAAACATACATCCAAGGATCAATGTCACACTTGCGTCATTATTGATACAGACTTGAAAATTTATTTTGAGTTATTTCCCATCTTTCAATCCAAATTTCAAAAAGCAACTACATGGCAAGAGCATCTGCAAGAAGAAAAAACAATGAACCCCACAATATTTATAAGGAATAAGAAACAAGAGGCCCATGAGGACCTGAGACGCCCTACTGGTTATCAAGTTTTCCGTTAAAGAAATCTGATATTCAAGGAAGTTAATTGCTCAAAGAAGAATGCATAAAGAAAAAAAAAGGGGCTTTATCCCCTTTATCATTTTAAGCAACAATCCTCAAGGCCCCTTTTCCAATGTTTCATGTTTAATCTGTGGAATTTATTGTGTTAATGAGTTTATAGTGAAATCTTCATAGGGCCCCTTTTCTCATGATACTTTACAGAACAAACCAAATTTCAAAAGGAACTCTAATGAAGGTAGAATCATTCTTTAAAAGTTAAAGAGAATCAATGAAAACAGTGGACTGAATTGTGTCAAGAATTTTTTTAACAAAATTTTCATAAGGCCCCTTTTTCCGTGAAACTTAACAAATCAGACCCAATGTACAAAGGAACAATCCTAATGATAGTTTAAAGAAAATGATAAAGACTGAGGACTTTATTGTAATAATGAAGTTTTGTAATAAAATTTTTATAAGGTCCCTTTTCTTGTGTCACTTAACCAATCAGACCTAATTTACAAAGGAACAATCCAAATGATGGTACAATCATTCTTTTAAAGTTTGAAGAGATTCTGATAAAGACTGAGGGCATTGTTGTGTTTATGAGGATTTGGTAATAATTTTTCATACAGCCCCTTTTCCTATGATACTAGACAGATCAGGCCCAATTTGGAAAGAAACAATCCCTATGATGGTACAAACATTCTGTGAAAGTTTGAACAGAATCTGATGAAAACTGCAGACTTTATCGTGGTGTAAGGCTCCTTTTCCTTGATACTTGAAGGATCAGGTCTCATGTCAGCATCAACAATCGTGATTATTGTACAATGATTCTGTGAAGGTTTGAATAAAATCCAATGAAAGCTCTGGACTTATAAAATCCAATGAAAGCTCTGGACTTGGTTACAAGGATTATAGATTAAATTCTCAAAAGGCCCCTTATCCCATGATACGAGACAGATCACGCCTAATTTGAAAAGAAAGAATCCTCATGATGGAATAATCATCCTGTGGAAGTTTTAACAGAATCTGATGAAAACTGTTGACTTTATTGCGGTACAAGGATTTTAAAATAAAATTTCATTATGCTCCTTTTTCTGTGATACTTGACGGATCAGGTCTCATGTCAACATCAACAATCATTATTATTGTACAATTATTCTGTGAATGTTTGAAGAAATCCAATGAAAGCTCTTGACTTGGTAACAAGGATTTATAAATGTTTCTTGACAGTTCAAACCCTGTTGTGAAAATAATGATAGTTATGACCTTACAATCATTCTGTGAAAGTTTCAAAAAAATCTGATCAAAGCTGTGGGCTTTATTGCGTTAACAGGGTTTAATTAATTGAATTTTCAGTTAGCCCCTTTTCCCATGTTACTTGGTGGATCTGAACCAATTCCAAAGGGAACTCTTCTTACAAAAGTATAATTATTCTGTTTGAGTATAAAGACAACCCCATCTCATCTGTGGACTTACAAGCATTAATTAAGATTTTTTCAATTGAATTTTCCCAAGGCCCCTTTCCCTATGTTTGTCAATGGATCAGACCCAATTTTAAAGGAATAATACTTATGATGGTACAATCATTATGTGAAAGTTTGAAGTCAATCAGTTGAAATCTAGGGCCATGATGTGTTAACTAAGTTTTTTTTATTAAATTTTCATAGGGCCCCTTTTCCCATGAAACTTGATGGATAAAACCTACTTCCGAAAGGAACAATCCATTTAATGTAATAATCATTCTAGGTATGTTTGAAGAGAATTTGTTGAAAACTATGGACTATATTGTGTTTATGAGGACTTTTTCAATCCAGTTTTTATCTGGCCCCTTTTCCCCGTGGTCCTTGACTGATCATACCAAATTTTGAAAGGAACAATTCTTATGATGGTACAATCATTCTGTGAAAGTCTGTAGTCAATCAGATGAAAACTGTGGACTCTAGAGTGTTAAAAAAGATCTTTGAATTGAATTTTTAATTAGGCCCCTTTTCCCGTGTTTCTTAACGGATCTGACCCAATTTTGAAAGGAACGATTCTTATGATGGTACAATCATTCTGTGAAAGTTTGAAGAGAATCCGATGAAAACTGTGGACTCTACCGCTTAACAAGGAAAAGTTTAATGGACGGACGACAGACGGACGGACGCACTGACGCTGGACGGGAAAAAGCCATCGCTATAGCTCTAGTGGCCTTCGGCCAGTTGAGCTAAGAATGAATATCATTTTGAAATATTCTGGGGAAAGGAGAAATTGAAAAACGTTGAGTGATGTTGGCTCGACTGACGAAGGTGTATACTGACGGCACAATTTAAAGTGGTCTCTCCTAAAGATTAAAAAGTCTAACCAATTTCAACAAACCATATTCCAGCCACAAGTTTATCGGTATATTCTTTTCTTAGATTGACCTTGACCCATGACTTACATAAGTGATGAGATGTAACTTCATGCTTAATATGAACACTGCACCTTGGATATTTTGGGAGTTTAGCGGTTAAACGTCTCATCTAAAATATATTTAGTTTGTTAAGTTAGTCAGCCCAAAGCTCGCACCAATGATTTTGAGGTTTTAAGTCTGTACCCAATGAGCTAACAGGCCGACAAACTCTGCTTAAAGGAATATTAAAGCATCTTTGTATAAAGCTTTCAACTGATTGATATTTCCATAAGTTTGAAAGTTCAATGTCTAATTGCCGAGAATCGATAGGATTACAGGCCATAATAGGTATATTCTAAATTAGAATACAGCTTATCAAATAGGCTTGATAAGCACTTGCCTTAAACTGTATGCACCCCCAGGGGTAAAATATTGCATCACAAAGTTTGGGAGTGCACTATTATATGAACAGGACTCTTAGTATACCCTTTCCCAAACGATGATAATTGATGTCTTTTGATGAACCTATTCTGCTAAAGCTTGGGGAAATATTGAAGCAAAGGAAGAACATGCAGTTAAACAGTATTTTCTGCCCTTTTCCTCAATATTTTCCACTTTCTCAAAACAAATTTTAATTATGACAGGAAATCAAATTTGGGAAAGAGTTACACCAAAGCCTTAAACAATATAGAACAGAACATCAAGCTTTGGTACTTTACAGATCTATACTTATCAAACGGCCCGCACCGTTCTTGGTAGAGTTGTTGTTCGTAGTCGGTGTACGTAAAAATAAACCACTGTAATATTCAGTACACAGGGTTTTTATTAAGTATTTGGACAACAGATTTAATTTGGAAACCAACGGATTGGCCGGGGGTCAAGGGGGCGGCCCTAGGCAACGCCCTAGTAGGGGGCCCAGGGGGGCGAGCCCATTGGCCTAAAAAGAATTGGGGCATTTCTCAATCTATTTGAAGAGCTCTTCTTAGTGTTTTACATTGCAGATTTTCTTACATCTTTTCAACATCTAATACTGTTGCCGTTACTCGTGAAACTAATATCTTTTACTATAACATAAATCAGACATGAACAGGCTTCAGTTGCCGTTCGTACAAAGTCAGAATAACTCAGCACAATGCTTTTATGAAATTAATTTATCACAAATAAGCGTGTGAGACCGGGTTTGAATTTTTTTTTTAAAAAAAAAGTCACATCGTTAATATATGTTTTTCATTCACAGTAAGAAACATAGCCGATAGAATTCAAACAATAATTGGAAATCCGCAGAATACAGATAATTCAAATATAAACAGAAACGACAGCTTAATAATATTTCTAGTTCCGTCAATAAAATTAAAACTTACTTCAGGGGTGGAAAATGTCCGAATCAACTACAATAAATAAATGACCAAGATTTGTGATCAAGTTCCACTCTAGGAAAATAGTGCAACACGTGGGCGACCCACTCAAGTTTGTCTCGTTGGTCTTTTTGATGTACGTCACGACTCTGTGAACCCATGGGGTAAAATGGACTGACCCGAGATTTTGTGAAGTCAGCTGTGATTTCCATCAACAGACGTTCGTGTTGAGAGAAAATCGACATGACTGTTAAATTAACAGAATTTTGGATAACTAGCTTATGAAAATGAAAAAGTATATCTTTACTATAATTAAATCGGCGGTACTCTGTAAAACCCGGAAATATTAATAATATGATTTATTTGTCTATCTAGTTTTACAACATATTAGAATTTCGTGCCGTACATTGCCAGAATTGCAATTTATACTCAGCCGAATTTTCAAAAACAAATGAAAGTAGGATCTGTCAGTTGTTTTAATATCTATCTTCCACTCATTGAAGATTATAATCATCTTTGAAACAATTGAAAAAGAAGGCAACTACTGAGTTAATGCTAAACCCTTTTAAGTACGTGAAAGGTGAAAAAGGCAGGGGTATTCGTTTTTTATCGGCGTGGGGGGCGTTTTTGCCGGGGCGGTTGCAATGTCCCGGACCGATTTCGATTTCCAAATTTCCGGAGCCCTGTATGGGAGACTGCTGGAAAATCGAGCATCTAGTAGTGATCCAAATGTTGCAGTTTTGAACAGATATAGCCTGTAGTCTCCCATATTCGATCACTTTAAGTTATAAATTTGCCCATGCACACTTACAAAATGAAAATAAGACTTAGTGAATTTAACTGAAAGAAACATATTCAACTAGAATAGTGCAGTATGAATGAAAAACAGTTTTGTAAAAAATACTCTCTTTTTGTATTCATATATTGGACATGGAGATCCAAATTCAGTGTCCCATAATCAAGCACCTGAGCAATATACATCCAAGGATCAATGTCACACTTGCGTCATTGTTGAAACAGACTTGAAAATTTATTTTGAGTTATTTCCCATCTTTCAATCCAAATTTCAAAAAGCAACTACATGGCAAGAGCATCTGCAAGAAGAAAAAACAATGAACCCCACAATATTTATAAGGAATAAGAAAAAACAGTATAAACCGGGTAATGCAAGAGTTTTAGGGGATAATTTGCATTTCTTTGATAAATTTTATACACTGACATTGAAAAATATTGATTTCTTACAATTTGCACTTTGTCTTGAGATACAAATATTAACTGCCAGTAGGCAAAAATGAATCTGATCGACTATGGGAGACTGCTCGAATATACAGGAAATTCGAGTATGTGACATGTTGGATTATCAAAAAAGGTCTATGGTTTCTTTGCTACAGCTTATCTGGTAAAAACAGCTTGTTTGGTAAAAATTATTTGTTTTAACATTATGTTTTAGAAAACTAACCCCATGGATAGTCTTATTAAATGTATAATAAGCTGATAAAAGCTGTAATTAATACAAAACCTGGCCAACTGTTGATAAGCACCAGCTCCAGACCTGCCTCTTTGCAGGCTTCCCCCAACTCTTCTGCACCTTCAGCGTACGGGAATGAGCATTCCACATATCTGAAACCTGCATTATAAGCCGCCTTACACCGACTTGACAAGGAAGGTAGCTCTTGAAAAAGCATAGAAATGTTTGCGGCAAACTTCAATGGCATATTTTTTGCAAAAAGTCTTATCTTTTGAGGTCAAAGGTCATATTTGCGAAATTGGTTCCCTAAATAAAAAATAGACGAGAAACTTTCATTTTTTTAATGGTATGTACTAGACTGGTAATACTGTAGACTTTAACATCAATCGGAACACACTCGGTTACACTCCTGTCCGTTTTTGCCTCATTAAATAAAGAGCAAAAAGGGCCCACTTTCACAATCTGTAGCTCCTCCCAAAAGTTTCGTTGGGCCTTAAATCTTAGTCCGTCTTAAAGAGCAGTCTTTGATCTTGAATTACAGGCCAGGAAAATGGTATCATTAGGGTTAAAGTTTTTCGCAAATCTTCATTCTGCACATCAACCCATGAAATTGTTTAGGCTCGGAAGTGAAAGTCTTGTAGGATACCACCTTCAAATGTCAGTTTCTACAAGGAAATAGTTCCCTGATTAAAGCTTTGAATCACATGCATGACATGCAGCAGTGATCTCTCACTCTGTAGAACCTAACATCAAGCAACTTGCTGTTGATTAAACGTTAAAACAGCATGACAAAAGGAGGAGATCAAATTTTCTTAATGGACTACTTTAGGGTACAACCACCCGGAAGTAATTCCGGAGTGGAGTTGACCCACTCGGTAATTCCCGTAAGCGGTAAGAGAGATGTTCCGAATGACTTTAACATTAGACCGGTACCGCCGTCGACTTTAGCAAAGCCGACAGGTAGATCCCAAACGACTGCATCAAGAGATTGGCTGATGGACATTTAATGACGTATACCCAAACATCGAATCTGATTGGCTAATGGATTGTTTGTAAACAATATGGCGGAAGCAGAATGCCTCATATATTTTACATGAAAAGTATTACATTTCAAGGGTTTTCTCACACACAATTTCGAATGTTCATGTATAAGATAAGCACCAGCTCCAGACCTGCCTCTTTGCAGGCCTCCCACAACTCTTCTGTACTTTCAGCGTACGGGAATGAGCATTCCACATATCTTAAACCTGCATTATAAGCCGCCTTACACCGACTTGACAAGGAAGGTAGATCCTATCTATCTATATATACTGCCCAACTCCCCTTTCGGGTATTACTGGCAGGTGCGCGTCTGTGCTGGAATAAAAACTGTTAGACATTTGTTAGGGTGCAAAGTTTTAAAAGTATTGTGAGTGTTAGATTAAAAGAGCTGATAAAACATATTTTGGTCATTCAGGGACGGCTCACTATCTGAAAAGAATCAAGACTCTTTTTGAATGCTGCAATATCAGGTTGCTGTACAATTGTTTCTGGAAGGCTGTTCCATAGTATCACTGTGTAGGGAAAAAAAGAATATTTAAAGTAGGCTGCATTTGTGTGGATCTGTCTGAAAGATGCTGTGTGCATATGTCACTGGTCTTTCAAGATAAGCTGGTACTGGCACTGCAACAAAATTGTTAACGATTTTATAAAACATGGTGACTCTGGAGATGTCTCGTCTGTATTGGAGAGTTTCCCAACCAAGCTCCTTCTGCATGCAGGTAACACTGTCATAATAAGAGAAATTATTTTGAACCCATCTTGCCGCTCTACGTTGTACTTTTTCCACTTTGTTGATATAGGTTTTTGTGTAGGGGCTCCAAACTGTTGATGCGTATTCTACCTGGGGTCTCACTAAAGTTTTATACGCTATTTCTCTGATCTTCTTATTTTTGGTCTGGATGTTTCTGCGGAGAAAACCTAAAGTTTTATTAGCATTTGATGTTATATTGTCAATGTGTTTGTTCCAGGAAAGATCTCCAGATATTGTAACTCCAAGGTATTTGGCATTGTCCACAGTCTCTAGTACTTGTCCATGTAACCTGTAATCAAAGGAAATCTTTTTCTTCTTTTTAGTAATATTTAGGACAATGCATTTGCTGGGGTTAAACTCCATTTCCCACTTTTTCTCCCACTGCATTAACTTGTCTAGATCTTCTTGTAGGGTCAAACAGTCTTGTCTGTTGTTAATAGCTAAGTAAACGGCAGTGTCATCTGCAAACAAACGAACTTGGGATGTAATGTTATTTGGAAGGTCATTTATATACAAAAGAAACAAAAGAGGGCCAAGTACAGATCCCTGAGGTACTCCAGACGTGACTGGTACTTCTGATGAGCATCCACCTTCTAAAACTACTTTTTGTGTTCTGCCAATTAGAAAAGATTTAATCCACAAAAGGGTAGCGTTGTTAACACCATGTTCCTGCAATTTATACAAAAGTTTTAAGTGGCTAACTTTGTCAAAAGCCTTGCTGAAGTCTAACAAAACTAGATCAGTTTGTTTTCCTTCAGTCAGGTTTCTAGCAAGATGGTCGGTCAGTTGAAGTAGCTGGGTTTCGCATGAACGCCTTTCTCTAAAACCATGCTGCAAGTCATAAAGGATATTATTTTTATTAAAATGTTCAGTTAGATTTGATGCTACAATATGTTCTAGAACTTTACACAGTATACATGTTAAAGATATAGGTCTGTAATTTGCAGGATCTTCTTTGTTTCCTTTCTTGAAGAGTGGAGTCACGTTTGCTTTTGTCCAAACTTGGGGAAGAGTGCCTGTGTCTAGGGATTTCTGAAAGAGAATTTGTAAGATCGGGGAAATTTGATAACATAAGTTTTTTAGTACAAGAGGTTTGATGTTGTCTGGTCCTGCTGCTTTGTCTGGTTTCAGGTTGGAAATAAGTTTTTGTACTCCACTGGTGCAAATAGTAATGTTCGGCATAACTGGGTATTTGCTGAAAGAGGAAGAGAATACATTTTGTCTTATAGATGAAAGGCAGGACTGAGCCAAAGAAATTGGTGTCATTGGAGTGAAGACTGACTGGAACTGTTGATTTAGGATATTCGCCTTTTCTGTGTTGTCCGATTTGATGGAACCTGAAATTTTATCGAGAAGAGGGGCTACTCCGGTTGCGTCTAGCTTGGCATGCTTTATCAGATTGAAAAGTTTCTTATTGTTAAATCTTGTGGCTTTCTCTTTGTCTTCAGTGGTTCCATCTAGGCCTAAAATATATTCAATATAATTAATTTAGGAAACTTTTATTTGATTTTTGATGTTTCTTTTTAGAGCCTTGAGAGCAGTCTTCATCTTGTTGTTTTCTTCTTTCTTCAATCTGAAATAGAGTTGATCCCTTTTTCTGATAAGGCGTTTTATAGGCTGTGTAATCCATGATAGCGATCTCTTGTGGCCAAGTCGTTTTGTTGGAACATACTTCTCGATACCTGTGGAGATTGCATCTGAAAATTTTAACCAAATTTTTTCAACAGAATTAGAGTGATGATCTTTCAGAATTTCATTTTCAACTTGCTCCATGTAGATCCATGAAGGGAAAAATATTCATGACAAGGGACTTGTATAGGGAACAATTCATCTCTGCAAGCGGATTGCTGAAGGAAATAAGTTCCTTTTATTGTCCCGTGCCTGAAGAATTTCCCCCAAAAGCTATTACATGATTGTCAAACTTGCCCTTGCTATATCAACAATTTCCCGTTTTTCACAATTTAAGACTGATTTGACTGAAGAGGTTGCAGGCAACACTTAAAAACGGGTGCAATTTGAAAAGTAAACAACCTACAGGTTAGAAAATGTGGAGAAAGAAGAAGTTGCTTGTTAAAATTATTGATTTCCCCGATATGTTTCCCTAAGTAAAAAAAACAAAGGGACGTAAAGAGGGATTGTACAGAAAGGGTTAACCGATTCCTACTAATTGGCGCTCCAAAAAAGACAAGTGGAGAAATACAGTGGAAATAAAGATAATTAATTAAAACGGGGAATTCCCTAATTTTCAGTATTGTTTCCTACATAGAAAATTTAAATACTCTTATAATAATAAAACTTTAATTTGACTTCTATAATTCCTTTCGACTTTGACCAGTCTAAATTTTTGTCGTCTTGAATTTTGATCAGCATACCTATTTATATTTTGTTAATCTTACTTGATTATTTAGTCTTATGTCATGTTATTCAATAATTGTTAAACAGATAGATTTGAAGAGACATGAAGGGTATGAGTGAATGGTGAAGAGTGTAAGAAAAATACATAGATTATACTATTTTGTCAAAATGGGTAAAAAAATAATAAAACGCATAGGCATTGTTCATTTTACTGGGACATAATTCTTTGATGATTTGATACTGATAAAATACACAAGCTATTCCAACATTTGATCGGCTTTGGATAAAAATAATTGTTGGATACTTTACTGTAAACGGAAACTTGTTTCAAGTGAGAATTTTTTCTTTTATTCCAATGCTTTCTACCTTAATTGGCATCTTTTATCTTATTTTAGAAACTTTAAATTGTCATCCGATATCTGCATTTTTAAAAACTATATCCTATCCCGACCTTTGTTGTCTTGTATCAGTTTAACTGTTCTGTTATAATTGCCAAAATACTTCAAAAGGTGTGAAAAATAACTGATAAGATCGAGTAGCTTAATCCATTGTCACCTTTGCCCAGACAGTTGGTACATTTTGTTATATAATTAAATTAGTTTCTCCATTTGTTGTAATTGTTCATGGATTACCTGTCTGTAATGAAACTATCTTCATCCTGCTGAATAGGCCCAAGATTCATTTTCCTGAAATTCGTGATATATAATAAATATTCCCCACTTCCGAATTCGCATCAAGTCTGGAGTTATTTGCTGCTTATTTTTCAAAATTCTCGGATATATTGTAGTTGGTAACGGGTTCAATTCTGAATAAATACCCCCTCCCCGAAAAAAAGAAAATAACGATAAAAAAAAAACTAATTAAAATTCTTTGAAATAATCATTTGGTTGAAATTAAATTTTTCGAAATAATAAATGGGTACGAGTTGACTCCATATTTTTGCCTTTGGGTACGAGTTGACCAAATTTTGGGTACGAGTTGACCAAATTTTGGGTACGAGTTGACCAAATTGAGTACGAGTTGACCTGGGTACGAGTTGAATTGGGTACGAGTTGACTGGTAGCCCCGCCGTCGACTTTAACAAGGCTTAATTAAAGTTTGACTGGCGAGCCTGTCCTAATCTGACGATACTAGGACAGGTAAATACTAATGTAAACATCGCATTGATTCGTCTCTAGTTCTTATCTTTTCATTGGTAGAAATCTTTCGGTTTCGCTGATTGGCTGCGTTGTTTTACGCGGGTGCGTGTTGAATGAATCTAATGAGATGTATATGTAAGAAAGGAATATTGAAAAAGGATGGAAATTTCTGATGTTTTACGAGCTCTTGAGGCTACCACGTAATGACGGTCTTCCAGTGTCCATTCTTATTTTTTCTTCTTTTAATTTTTTTAAATTCTTTTTCGTAGCGCGTCGGACTGTCAATCTAGAGGTCCCGGGTTCGATCCCCGACGGCAGCACTCATCCTTTCCGACTATTTGTCTCTCACCAATGGGTCGATAATCGTAGACCTATGTGAGATAGCAGCTGGAGGCTAGGAAGGGATGTAATGGTAGTACTGGTGTGAGAAATACCAGGATTCCATTGTTAGGTGCTCCAGCCGCCGCGATATGACTGAAAGATTGTTGAAAGCGGCGTAAAACCCCATTGAAATAAACAAATTTAAATTCTTTTTCCTTCTGTACGTTCGGTTTTTTTAACCAATGATATAATCCGCGTGTCCTACAGTTGACGGCGACCTTTCTATCACGTAGAAAAATCTCATGAAATCGAAAGACACAAAATTAATCATCAAAACCATCAAACATGATAAAATCGTAGACGGTACCACATAAATCAGTTTTTAAATGCGTAACAACGTAACTTTTCCTTTTGCACATTAACTCTTTTCCCAAACAATCTTTATTGAGTTTTGTAATTTTTTCAAACTTAATTGATATCGTCACCTGAAAACGCTTTAAATTCAACAAGTTTGAACTTATGTTGCAATGTCATGGGTTAAGCTGTATCACAAAGGGTAATTTCCTTGGCAGAGAATTTTTTTTAAATCCAGTCGAAAGCAATATAAGAAAAGGAGGAAACTGGCGGTCTCACATTATTCCAAATCCATCACTTTTACTTGAATTGTAATCCTAGAAGTTATCGCATGAACAAATCATTAGAAGATTTTCGTACACCCAAAAGAAGAAGAAAGAAGAAACGGTTGATTAACGATTTGATTATAATCGAGATGTCAAAATTTTGTCGAATTTTCAATTAAAGGGGTCGCGGTTAAACATCATGTATATTCTGCAAAGCGTGGCCACACACGACTCTACCTTTTATCTCCTAGAACTGATAGGACCTTACAATTTTAAAGCCTTTGATCTTAAAGGCATAATAAACAAAGAAGTTTTTCCGATAATAAAGATTTCTTCTTGTGCCTTTAAATTTCGCATGTTTTTATTTTGTCTTGGATTAAGAATTATATGAATTATGATTCAATCAGTAACCACAGTCCGGTCCGTCTCAATGCCGTGCATAAAAAATGGAAAACATAGTGAAAAAGGAAAAATGTACTCTCACCAAAAGTGCCTTTCTTTTAATTACAATGCTTTAAGTCCGTTTTCCGCTTATAATTCAATTCAAGTTGTAAGTATTTAGAAGTCTACATCATTTTTCTTTATTAGTTTTAACCGTCTAAAATGTTTTCCTCGGGTAATTGGTTGAATTTCATTCAGAGTTAACCTATTACCACGCGATCCTGAATTTTGAAAATATGAATACATTTAGCTTTAGAAAACATTGCGAGTAAAATAGAAAATGCTTATAACGATAATGATCTCCTGTTCTCTTGATGTTTTCATCCTATATGAAACCTATTTTACAACAAAAATCAAAATTGGGCTTCGTCTGCATCTTCTTTGAATTGATAAAAGTCGTCTTTCAATAGGTGCTCACTTAATGGTCAGTTATTACACAATTCAACCCTTTGGAATATTGAATGACCATCATCGTAGAGAGATAATTTTTCAAAGGTTGAGATCGGTGCCCGAAGCAAATTAGAATGTCCAGATTTTCCAGAATTTCTAAATTAATGATTAAATTTTCTTATATCCACAGAATAGAGAGAAAGTGCAAGTATACGTGTTTACAACTAACTTGCAAAAGCATTACCTTCCCTGCGATCTTAATACATTGTCAATCTTTCATCATAAACATTTTTTTGTCTGAAAATTGTTTTTCTCTGCACAAGCTGATATTAATGTCATTGCATAACCTGGTTGAGCAAACTCGTCTGCTTGAGCAGATTGATCCGAGTACATGCATTGTTTTTGCATTACCAGTTATTTTGAATTTCGCCATACAAAGACAGTCAATTCACAAAAATTGGTGAAAAAAGCCCGATTTACTCCTTCTTCAAAATAGAAATTCTTGGACAATAAAAGTAGATATTTGAAATAATGATAAGAAAAACGATGATAGTAAATGAAAAATAAGCATTTATTCCTTTCCTGTTCAATCCCTGGTTTGTACGTCCCTGTGATTTTATACTTAAGAAAACATTGTAGGAAAAGAAGAAATTATTTATAACAAGCAATTTCTTCTTTTCCCACAATATTTTCTAACCTGTAGGTTTGTTACTTTTCAAATTGCACCTGATTTTAATCGTTGTCAGCAACTTCTTTTAAATTGGACCGGTCTAAAAATTCGAGAAATGGGAAAGGATTGACAATGCTGAAACTGATAATAATGAAAGGATATTGGCTTTTTTTTACAAGTTGGACCCATTAATGCTGGAGAGAGTAATAATGTAACGCTCGATCCAGACTGACAAAGGGTAACGGCTATTCTTATCAACACCGCACTAATACCGGACACTCTTTGATGTGGTAGTTTCTAACTTAATATACATCGCAGTCTTCTCAAATTCAATATGTAATAAAATGAAATCTTGCGGCTAAAGGTGTAAAGGTGAAAAAACGAAAAAATGTTGGTTAACAGGCATCGATGTCAACTATATTCTTTTACCGAAGGAAATCATTTCCTTCTATTAAATCCCGTTGAGTTGGGAATTCAACGAATACTCTTCTCGCGCATGCGCACTCGTTATGAGGCAGAAAACCGGCTAGTTAAATTAAGGTTTTCCTGTCCCAATATCGGAGAGCAGCGCAGATTGGACAGGTTCACCAGTCTAAATTAAAGTCGACAGTGGTACTAGTCTACGTAGATGGGACAAAGTCACCAGTCTATGAAGATGGGACAGGTTCTCCAGCCTAGGACAAGCTTTCAGTCCTTTTTATCCAGTCTAATTGCGTATTGATATGACACAAAACAATTACATTAAAAAACTATCAATTTATCGTTATAATTGATAATATGATGGTAACCATCAGAATTGAATAATTTCTAGTAATTACCATTTATCACATACACTAAAGTATGCATTTTGTATAATTTCAATTTGCAGCTTAAGCAAGAACTACTTTGTAGGTCACGGAACTATTTTAACCCACGCTACTTATTCAATCAGTTATTTGAAACGGCAAGGACTGAGTAAAATAGGTACAGAAAAATGACCGAAGACGGAAATGCAGCTGACCAGTCTCCTTACCAAAGAGAGCTGAAAGAGGAATTAGATAAGCTGAACACTGAAGAGTTTGTTCATGCGGCAAGGTTATTGAATGAAGGTAAATTAAGGAGACCTGCGATATCGTAGCCGTGCCTATCGTAGCCCTGTTTCTGAGACTTTTTCTATCTGCCCAACTCCCCTTTCGGGTATTACTGGTAGGTAACTATTTATCTACAGGAAATATCAAATCATCTCTATTTTTCAAATCTAGTATGAAAAATTACCAAAGAATAGAATTTGGAAGAAAGAACAATTTCCCTGAACAAGAAATGTAACCTGTCTAACCCCCGTGACTGCAAATATCAGCGCTTCCCAGATTCTTTATTCAATGGCTCCGTCTACCGATATATGCAAATCGCTAAACACTATGCCAGGAAATTTACTAATTTCAAATTTTGATAGCGAGTTTAGTTGTTATTTCAAAATAACAACTATTTATCACTTTCGAATCAACCACTTTTTAGCCCGGCTGTTTTTGGAGAAAACCGAGGTATTGTGATCACCTTTGCGTTGCTCGGGTCAGCGTTGTTGTTTGCGTTGGCGTGACAAACTTTAACCTTGGTCATATCTCTGTTGTTATTGAAGATATCCTCATGAAACTTGGCATGTGTATTGACCATCACAAGAGCTATCTAGACTATCAAGGGGGATAACTCTAAAAGCATTTTTGTAAGATTTATGCCCCTTATTTCGACAAAGAATTTTTGCATTATCCTGCACCGAATATTCGAGTGTATAGTTACAGCTCTAGTGAATAGTACAAACACAAGTTTAATACCAAAATTGACCTTAACCATTTATCTATCCATGTAAATAAATGTAAATCTAAAAAAAGTCGGATATTTTATGCTTTTAAGTCTCAATTTGCTTCACCATCAAAAACTGAAAGTTTTTCGGCCATTTTGAATCAAATGTCGGCCATTTTTGCTGTTTGACAGCGGGATCTCTTGAGATCTCGGGTTTCCCGCCAAAATGTCAGCAAATGAGAATTTAGGTCGCCATATTTGGAACACATAGTATTTTTTGAAAACAGGACAGTTCTGATAGAAAAAGAAAGAATTTTTATGAAAGTAATTAAAGAGTTAACTGAATTTGATAGATAAAATTAAGATATTGAAGATTCAGTATCTTTGAACGTAAAATTTTATTAATGCAGGGTTCTCCCCAGAAATTTTTGAAGGCGTAGTGGCAAATGCACGGTGTGTTGTCTGTTACCATCTTGGTATGACTATACATACTAAAGGTCATTAAAAAGGCTTTTTAGCTTGATTATTGACATCTTGTTGTTTTATTGAGAATTATTCTTGAATACTAGTAATATTCTTCAACTTTTTAATTATTATTTATCTACTCTGAGGCTTATTTTGATACCAACCAATTGTGACATTACTCAGCTTATTTCAACTCTTTATCCAATTTGTTAGAAAGGGCACTAAATTGTCTGATAAAAAAGGATGTGAAAAGGAAAGATAATGAAAGAATATACCCCAAAGTCTCAAAGGAATGAGTAAAAAAAAGTGTCAACTGCTTGTCTATCAGATAGGATTAGCTTTTCATGCTTGGCCATTTTATCAAGTCTGTCCAAAAGTCATATCCTTGAGAACTCTTTAAAAAAGCATGGAGTGTTTGATTGACAAAAAATGCCCTTCATCAGAAAAAAATAGAAATTATTATCAGTAATTTCAAAAATGTATTTATAAGGTTCATGGGTGAAATACCTGGTTTCATTTTCAAATTTTGCATCTTAAAGAGCTCCATTTGAAATGCTCATTATTTACCCATTCAGAAGCCTTTGGCTGTCTGACACTATAACTATTCTTCTAACAGTACTTTCAGCTATTTGATTTCTATAAGTAAATGAAAAATGTATAATGTATCAGCAGCCGAATCTTAACCTTAATTCTCAAATCATAACACGAAACTTGATCAAATTTATAAAACAAGTGTCTTTACTCTTATCTTCTTTAAGTGATTTCAGCACTTTGATTTTCAAAACAGGATTTTGTTTTCCAAATATTATAGAGTGAATTATCTTTTCCTGATTCTAAATAATTATCAAACCATTACTTTTTATAAAAAGAAATCCCTAATTGGTCTAAGGCATTCTTTTCTTGAAATGCTTTCAGCACTTTGATTTTTATGGGGGTATTATTTCTTTTTGGGTAAAAGACATGAGAGGATGAGATGTTATTAAATGATTACTACAAGTATAATAATATTTTTCATCAAACTTTTAAAACAAATTTATTGAAAAATGGGTTGAACAAACCAGGGTACGAATGTTTGAGATAATGCCCTCCATGTTGGATAAAAAATATATGGACTTATTCCAGAAGATACATGTGTGTAATCATTTAACTGAGTTGAAAACAAGAGCTAAGTATGACTAGGATGGCTTCTATACAAATCTGTCTCTATTATTTTGGCAAATCCTCGTAAGGAAAAAAGATCGCGAAAAGGGTATGTTTTCAGCGATCAATGTTTGAAATAAACTGACCCAATTAATCTTTCCTTCAAAAAATTAAATTTTAAACCACTATGGATTTAGTTTGATTGTTGTCACATCAAATAACCACATCCTTTACTTTTAGCTGGACCAATCTCAGCCAGAGTGCCAATTTTCCGAAACCGGGTCGCCATTTTGAATTCATTGTTTACATATTGATACCCATCATGCTTGGTGACTGACAGCGAGGTACCAGCGGGAAACGCGAGAAAAAAATCGATAATCACCAATTAGTAAGAGTGTAGGGGTCTTGTGGTATACAACACTATAGATAAAGAGCCTGTCCTGTCAGCGCTTCTGCAAACAATTTTAATCGTTGGCTTGACCCTTTCTTCAGCTGGAAATTAAGCCGTATCGGTTACCAAATTTAAGCATATCGGTGATCTGAAGGCGTATCGGCCAACTCTCTTAATTAATGAAGGTGTATCGGGGCCGATACGCCATATGGGCCTGGGGAGAACCCTGTAATGGTAGGTAAAAACGGATACTATGATTTTTTACGAGCACCTGTTTTGACAGCAAGACAATAGTAAACAACGTGGCGTAATAACAGATCACATGACCAAGCAAATGTCATGGCCGCCAAACTTAGAAAATATTTTATAAACTCAAAAGAAACCGGTATAGGAGTCTTAGCCCTCGCCAGCAGATTATCAGAAAGAGGGCTACGATATCTCGGCTACTGTGGGCGGTGCTCTTGTTTATTTGTAACCCAATTTCGAAACCTAAGGGTAGATGTACCCCCAAAATGAATAATCAGTGGGCATGCTCATATAATAATCTGGTTTACACAGGTGTACTTGTGTAAGAGTTCAAGGAAGATTCAATGGGGGGGGGATGAAAAAAAAATAGACATTTTAATTTCAAAATTATCTTCTAGGGCAAAAATATTCAAGCAAAAAGGTTACTTTTACATTAAAAAATTATTTTTTTAAATTATCGCACTAAGTCCCCTGGTGTTTCTTCCTTTCACACAATGTTTTACACATTTTTTCTCCTTAATGGGTGTCAAAAGGCAGCATTGTTTGGGATTGGATTTAAGCAAAATAAGTTTCAGATTTGGTAGAAATTGCTTGTTACTAGCAATTTATCCTTTTCCTAGAACATTTGCAATTCGTCGCAAATGTAAGACTTAGTGATAATGGGTCAAATCAGTCAATCTTGGCTGGTGAAGTGTGCAGGCACTGAAGACCTAGTTATTGCATCTTTTCTGTAGCCACATATTCTTAGTTGAAAGTTTTGTCTAATATAGCTCTTGCTTTACAGAGGTGAAGAGAGTTGAAGGGGGAGACAAATACAAAGTCGTTCCATTGATAGAGCTGCATCATAGCAAATCCACCAGTAATGCGGTTAAAGTTACCATTCCAGTGAAACAGTTCCCAAATGTAAGTAGAGGCAAACCTTAGCATGAACACTTTGCATCGAAATTTCCCTTATTTTTTCCTGCGTTCAATTTCTGCATTCTTTGTGTCAGGTTTTTAGCTCACCTTAGCACAACATGCTGAAGGTGAGATATAGTGATCAGTAAATGTCTGGTGTCAGTCTGTCCGCTCATAAAGAATTATAAAAGATTCTTCTCCTAAACCATAAGGCCTAGAGCTTTGATATTTGATACATATCATCACCTACTGGCCCTTTACCAAATACTTCAAAGAATTACTGTACTCTGAAAATTAGCCCTTTTCTGTATGAACCCTGATTTTACACAGGAATAGAGAAGGAAATCTTTGAAAATCTTCTTCTCCCAAACCATAAGGCCTAGAGCTTTTATATTTGGTCTGTATCATCACCTTTTGACCATCTACCAAAATACTTCAAAGAATTAACTTATTCTGAAAATTAGCCCTTTTCAGTGCAATCCCTGATTTTACACGCCGTCATAGCGCAGTTGGTAGCGCGTCGGACTGTTAATCTAGAGGTCCCGGGTTCGATTCCCGACGGCGGCACTCATCCTTTCCGACTATTTGTCTCTCACCAATGGGTCGATAATCGTAGACCTATGTGGGATAGCAGCTGGAGGCTAGGAAAGAATGTAATGGTAGTACTGGTGTGAGAAATACCAGGATTCCATTGTTAGGTGCTCCAGCCGCCGCGATATAACTGAAAGATTGTTGAAAGCGGCGTAAAAACCCCATTCAAACAAACAAACTGATTTTACAAAAGAATCTTTTAAAATGTAAAAGAGCTTTGATATTTCGTAGATATCATCACCTATTGGCCCTCTTCCAAAATACTTCAAAGAATTTATGTATTCTGAAAATAAGCCCTTTTCTGTACGATCCCTGATTTTACAAAGGATTAAAGAAGGAAATCTGAAAATCTTTTCCCAAATCATATGTGCTAGAGCTTTGATGTTTGGAATAAATCATCACTTTTTTACCCTTTACTATAATACTTCATAGAATTATTGTACTCTGAAAAGTAGCCCTTTTCTGTGCAATTACCGATTTTAGATAGGAATAAAGAAGGATATCTTTGAAAATCTCCTAAAGCATTACAGCTTTGCTATTTGGTATGAATTAATTTCTATTGACCCTTTAGTAAAATACTTGAAAGAATAACCTTATTCAGGAAATAAGCGCTATATAGTTGCATCATCAATATACTAGGATTAAAAGAGAAAATCCTTAAACGTCTTCAAATAATTGGACACAGGGCTTTGCTATTTTTATATATTATAAAGCCATGAACCACCGTAGTCATGGTCTTCTTGTTTCTAGGATTTCTTGGAAATACGGGGTATTTCACTATTGAGACATGTTTGACAATTCAAGCTCTTTTTTATGAAAAATTACAATCAATTTTGAAAAAAGAATGGAGAATTCCCCCCGTCCCCTTACCTAGATTATAGACTGTTGTATTTTTATGCTCCCCAAAGGCGAGCACATTTTTGCTGTCCATCTACCCGTCCTGATATCTCAACTACCCTTAGGCCAAATTGGATCAAACTTCACATGTGAATTACTTATGATATTGCGCTGAGGTACTTTTCCCGAGTTTTAAAAAGCTCCAAAGTAACAGGTCAAAGGTAAAATTGACCTTGTTCACAATATAGCTCCTTCAGTTATGGATGTATTTCAAAATAACTTGGCACAATTGTTTTCTATTGTGAATGGATATACTACATGGAAAAAAATTGGGTAGGTCAAGGTCACTGTTAGGTCAAAGGTCAAAATTGACCTTGTTCACAGCATTGCTCCTTCAATTATGGATGGATTTCAAAGTAACTTCTGGGTTCTCCCCAGAAATTTTTGAAGGCGTAGTGGCAAATGCGTTGCATAACAGTCTGTTAACATCTTAATACGACTATACATAATTAAAGTTATTACAAGTGCTTTGTAACTTGTCTAGTGAAATCTTAATTTTTATTCAGATCTATTCTTGAATAATATACTCCATCTTTTTCATTATTTCAACATGATTTCTCTACTGTAAGGATGATTTTGACTCCAATCAGTTGTTACATTACTCAGCTTATTTTAGCTCTCCATCCTATTTGTTAGAAAGAGCACTAAATTTTGTCATAAAAAAGGATGTGAAAAGGAAAGAAAATCACAGAATATACCAAGAAGCCACAAAAATACAGTGAGTCAAATAAAATCAAGGTATCAACTAATCAAATATAAAGTCTCAAAGGAATGAGTAAAGAAAAAGGTGTCAACTGCTTGTCCATTTGATATGATACTTGGCCGTAAAATCTTATATAAATTATGCAAATCATTAAACCTACATGCGCAAATTCTGAGAATTTTTTTAAGCTATACGTGCCCATCACGTAACCAGATCGTATCCAAAAATGAAAAAGATCTGTTTCTGCAATGAAAATATTACTTTGAGCGACGGCGATATAAAGATTGAAGCAGTCAAAAGGACAAGGTTATTTCCTTACTTGAACTCTTAGGTAATCCGAATCGATAAAAATTAGGAAATCCCTAGCTACATGTAATGCAGCGTGCTATTTTTTGCTTGAAATCGTTATGTGACCTGGCAATAATATTATCCTCGGATGTGAATGGGAACCATCATCGGTTCAAGGGAATTGCCGGGGGATTGTCTCGGCATTACTTGGCCGACACTATCTTTGTTAGGTTTTTTTTTCAAACAAACCCAATACATAAATATTGTTTTAGCAAGCAAATAATCACTTTATATGAATAACAACCAACACCAGCATGTCAAGTTATTTGATTATTTCTCCATTACAAAAAATCTGTACTTGAATATATATATAATTGGACGGTACAGCTTTATTTTAGCTCACCTAGGCACAATGTGCTCAAGGTGAGCTTTTGTGATCATTGAATGTCTGTTGTGGTGCATCAACAATTTTAGTTTTTACACTCTAGAGGCCACACTTCTGACTCAATCTTCATGAAAATTGGTCAGAATAATTGTTGGGTCATAAAGATGAACTGTTAATTCTGGAAACGTTCCATTACAAATCACAGAAAAGGGGCCTTAATCACAATTTTATTTGTTGACACTCTTGAGGTCACAATTTTGGCTCAATCTTCAGGAAACTTGGCAAGAATAATTTGTGAGGTTATATGGATGTACCCTATTGATTATGATACAGTTCCATTGGAAATTATGGGAAAAGGGGCCTTAATGACAATTTCTTTGGTTGCACTCTAGAAGCCATGATTTTGGCCCAATCGTCATGAACAATGGCCAGAATAAATTAATCCTTAGATCCCAAGAATGAATCCGATATACTCTGGGAAAGTTCTATTATAAAACACACAGAAAAGGATCTTTGGGACAATTTCTTTGTTAATACTCTAGAGGCAACAGTTTTGACTCAATCTTAATAAAACTTGGTCAGAATAATCTTTAGGTCATAAGAATAAACCTTTTAGAAAATCGGCTGGTTCTATTCAGTTATAATTTTATGTAAACAAACCTTAAATTGTGGTGGGTCAGAATTAATTAGATCTTATAATTTCAATTGTCATTGTTAAGCGCTTTGGCCTCGAGTAGGTTTTTCTTATTTATTTTGTTGTGTGTTTTAGGGGAAGATATGGCTTTAACCATTTGGCTGATTTGCACCAATTTTGTCAGGAATGTTCCTTATGTGACCCTTTTTAAAGCTTGTCAGAAATTTTGTTTTTTGAAAAATCAGGGTGTGGCAGGGCTTGGCTAATGAGACTTGGAGAAATCATTAAATAATTCTTTGAAAATCTCAACTTTAACTATTTGGCCAATTTGGACCCAATTTGGCAGGAATATTCCTTGGATGACAATTTCAAAATTCATTGGTGAAATTTTGATTTGTTTAAAAATGTGGCCGTGGCAAGGCTGTGCTTATGTTACCTGGAGAAGTCATTGAATTATTTCATTTAAACCATTTGTGTTGAAGATAGGGCTTAGTTCAAATTATTCTCAGGTGAGTAGTTTAGGGCCATTTTGGCCCTCTTGTTTTTGAACAACAAAAAAGAAAAAAAATGATAAGGATGCAAACTGAACGTTTCAGTTCAGTCTCATCTATAAAAGAGATTTGTTGCATTTGGTATGTAAATGAACAAACCATATGAGGTAAAAGTCTCACAACCAACTTATTTTCTTTCCACAGTATAACTTTGTGGGCAAGCTTCTAGGTCCAAAGGGTAATACATTGAAACAGCTACAACAAGAAACTCTCTGCAAATTATCCATTCTTGGAAGAGGATCCATGAGAGATAAAAATAAGGTAAGACTTACTATGACAGCCTATTTTTTTAGATACATTAACTTGGATCTTGCAATATAGGTGAAGCTGACTGGGAACTTTCTAGATATTGTGTTTTAACCCTTTCCCAATTTTTTAAATCTAAGATTGGTCCAACAGGGTTCTGCAGAGTGGGCGACTCAGGCAAAGAAGTCGCCTGGTTTCATAAAACTTCGCCCGAGTTGCAGATCAAAGCAAAGTTGAAGTCGCCTGGAAAATACGGGAAGTCACCTCTTTATGATAGGTTATCATCTCATTTTGCATAACGGCTATCAAATCAGGGCGAAGTTTTTTGAAACCAGGCGACGTCTTCGCCTGAGTCGCCCACTCAGCAGAGCCCTGACCTTTTAGAGTCTTGTAAATTGCAGAATACTCGTAAAAACTATGTACCTTTGTGTCCTTAACCATTTCCACACAACCCTGCTTTTTACACCCCTCGAGAAGAAAGGTTGGAAATATGAAAATGAAGAAATTGCTTTGAACAAGATTTTTCATTCATTTTCCACACTGTTTTCTATCTGAAAAGCCAAAGGTTTTTCAAATTATATTAGCTTGGTAATGTCGTCTACAACTTCTACCAATGCGTTCCTGTCCAAAATTTTGTTCTGGTAATGGGTTAAGATTTAATTAAGTCATATAGTTTGTCTCAAATGCATTTCAAATATTAAGTGAAACGACAACCGTATATGTACGTTAAGCAGCATTATGCCCAGGTTATGCACTTTCGCCATTGGTGCTAAAACATAACGGATGGTGTTCTTCCAAGGGTTTTCAGAAGAGGTGACAATTGTCCTTTTAGCTCTAATTTTTTATAGACATTTTCAAAATGAAAGAGATCAGGCTGGAATCCAACTTTCTGCTTGGAATCTAACTTTTTCCTAAATTGGATTCCTGGAATCCTACATTCAAAATCCTAGTGAGGGCCCTGGAGTTTTTTGTAATCCTGTAATATTTTTGTAAAATTTTGTCACAATATCAACCATTAACAAAAATAAGATTTGACAAAAACCGTCAAGATATAGTAGAGAAATCATTTTAGAATAATGTAAAAGATGAAGTATATTATTCAAGAATATATCTCAATAAAAAATAAGATTTCAATAAACAAGCCACAAAGGACTTTTTACAACTTTATGTATAGTCATATCAAGATATTAACAGACTGTTATGCCGCACATTTGTCACTACGCCTTCAAAAATTTCTGGGGAGAACTCTGTTTGGTATGTAGATAGGTCTCAACAAGGCGCAACTCAGGAAGGTCAATTCATCAAGGTCAAGGTCAAAATTTTAACCCTTTATCCCTTTCTCATCTTGTTCTCTACTGAGGTTGCTAAAATTACATCCATTGAAGTTGCAGACAGTAATTAGAGTTTGAGTTAAATCTAAATACAAAGAGTTTCAGGGTAGACAAAAAAGTACTGTATTTGCAGATGCCTCAGGTGAGCGAATTAGGACCATCATGGTCCTCTTGTTTCAGACCTATTTAGCCATTTGTCCCAACGGGTTTGCTTTTTTGGCAGATCCCTGCATTTAGTAGAATTTTGCCAATGACCCTTGTAACTTAACCCTTTCCTGTTTTGCAAAATTTTAGAACTGTCCAATTCAAAGGTTTTGCAGATGAAATCATAAAGTGGTTTCCATTTGGAAAATAACCATTCAGTCGGGTAGAAAATTTAGTGGAAAAGGAAGAAATTGCTTGTAACAAGCAATTTCTTTTTCTACAATAAATTTCTCAATCCTAACTTTATACGGATGTAAAATCTGGGATTGAACAGGAAAGGGTTAAGTGCTATTACATGATATTTTTGCTTTGTAGAAAAATAACTGTATATTAATCACTTAAATACAACTCTTCTGTCTATGTGAGTTTTGTTTTTCATTCAGGAAGAAGAGCTGAGAAAAGAAGGTGGCAAGTATGCTCATTTGAATGAAGAACTCCATGTTATGATAGAATGTTTTGCTGAGACTGTAGAATGTTACAACAGGCTGTCACATGCTGTCACAGAAATCAAAAAGTTTATGGTCCCTGTAAGATTTTTTTAAGATATTCAATGTTTTTGATATATTTTAAAGTTTATTCTCATGTATACAGCCGCTGTCATAGCGCAGACGGTAGCGTATCAGACTCCTAATCTTCAATCATAGGTTCGATCCCCAGCGGCAGCACATATTCTTTCAGACATTTGTCTCTAACCAATGGGTGGATAATCGTAAACCTAAGTGGGATATTAGCTGGAGGCTAGGAAAGGATGTAGTGGTAGGACTGGTGTGAGAAATACCAGGAATCCATTGTTAGGTGCTCCAGCCCAGGCAACATGACTGAAATACTGTTAAAAGGAGTGTTAAACCCATTCTATCAATCAATCTCTTGTGTACATTGCAGGGAAAGAAGAAAAACTGCAAACATGAATAATCTCAATATTTGTTAATTTCACTAATTGTAACATTTTACTAATCACATTTAACCCATTCCCACACAGTAACGCTTTCTGACACCCTTAGAGAAAAAGGCTTTGGAAAACATTGTAGATAATGAAGAAATTCCCAAAAATTAAATATTTTAAAAAGTTCATCAACTTGAAATTGATGTCTGCAACTTCTTTCAATAAAGACCTGTCTAAAATGTTCTTTTGTGGTAATGGGTTAACAAATCTTTTGAACATAGACCAATGCAAAATTTTAGTGAATTAATTCTATTCTTGTTTAAGGTAAAGTCTCTTCTAGATTTAATTCATAGAACATAGGTTTTCAGTACTAGGAATCAGAATTGTGAAAAAAGGCCTACATAAAGACTTAGTGACTTTAACCCATTCCCACAAGATAAAAATTTAGACTGGCCGAAATTGAAAGATATTGTAGACGACAATTTAAAGTTTATTAAATTTTGGATTTTTCAACTTTCTTGGTGGAAAATATTGTGGATAATGAAGAAATTGCTTGTAACAAGTAATTTCTTCATTTTACACAATCTTTTCCAAGTTGTTTTTCCTTGTGGGGCATCCAAAAGCATCATTGTGTGGGAATAGGTTAATAAAGGCAAATGTTCATTTTTTTCCCTAAGCTTTTTTTCTTGGGGGCGTCTAAAAGCGTCACTGAGTGGGAATGGGTTATAGGGATTAACCCTTTCCCGTTCAAATACGGGATTTTACGTTCCTGTAATTTTTAATCAAGAAAATATTGTGGGAAAAAAAGAAATAGCTTGTAACAAGCAATTTCTCCTTTTTCCACAATATTTTCTACCACATAGGATGGTTTCATTTCAAATGGCATCAAGTTTTCATTGTCGTCTGCAACCTCTTTCAATTTTGACTGGTCAAAAATTTCCAAAAACGGGAAAGGGTTAAAGAATTATGATATATGAAAGTCATTATCGAGGGAATCTGGAGGAGTTTTATTTGCACAAAAGAACAAAAACATGATTTATCTTGTACTGCTGATCTTGGACTTTCCAGGTAGGAAGTTGATATAGTCATAGATCAGCCTGAATTTAAATGCAGCCTTATGTTTGCCTTAACTGTTTGATTATCATTTTGTTCAACAGAACAGATTGATTTGAAATACATAGCCTGTGAATTGGTGTCTAAAGAACATTTATTATATTAAAAGATCCAGGATGATCAGGGCGGAAGACAACTTCCTCTTGATGACCAAGGAGCATTTTTCAATGGAGAACAGAGGATGGGTCGTCTCCCTGGTGGTGATGGTATGCTACCTCCTGGCCGTGGAGCCCCATTGGGTAGAGGTGGTCTGTTGTCAACGCCAGCAAGTCTTGCAGGACCAGGGGCTCCCCCTGCCAGAGGGGCCATGGTAAATAGTGGAAGGTATGGAGCTTACACAAGGTTAAAGATTGAAAGGAACATGGGCAGCAATACTGTAATACATGTCCTAACATGTGTAAAAATTCAATATGGATTAGTCAACCCATAAACCTTTCTTTAACCTTTTACCACACAAGAATATTTTAGACTTGTCCAAATTGAAAGAAGTTGCAGACGATAATTTAAACTTAATGAAATTTCAGATTTTTTCGTCTTTAGAAGGAAAACACTGTGTATAATGAAGAAATTGCTTGTCACAAGCAATTTCTTCATTTTCCACAATGTTCTCCAAAGCTTTTTTTCTTGGGGCATCTAAATGCCTCGCTGAGTTGAATGGGTTAAAGATTCCCCAAGAAATTAAGTTATGAATTTCAACCTTATTGGAAGTAAACCTTGTTTAATCCATGACCAGATTCCTCTAGGAAACCTTGATTGGCATGGTTTTATTGATGTTGGTAATTGACCAATTGAGGTTATCAAATCAAATCATTCATCTAGACTAGAGGTGAACATGAACACCAGCTTTGGCCAGCATCTATGTCAAGCATTTTTGTTTCAGCTGTTTTAGGAAAAAAAGGTATTGCTATGGTAAGGTTATCACTTATATATGTGTCATTGTTGTCTGAAAGGTCTTCAAAGAGACGTCGCTATGAAGGATACTTGGATTTTATCCCTTTTGTCTAAGGATGGAAATATTTACATCGCTGTAAAGCTAAATTCAATTAGATTAATTCTGACAACTATCAATAATGATAAAACATGTCTTGGGTGAAAATTCTAACTTTTAACCCTTTCCTGTTCAAACACGGGATTTTACGTCTTTGTGATTTTATACTTGAGAAAACATTGAGGAAAAAGAAGAAATTGCTTGTAACAAGCAATTTCTTCTTTTCCCACAATATTTTCTACCACATAGGATGGTTTCATTTTAAATTACATCCAATTTTCACTGTCGTCTGCAACCTCTTTTAATTTGGACGGGTCTAAAATTTTAAAAAACAGGAAAGGGTTAAATATTGGCACGGACCGAAAGAGAACCACAATTTGTAGACCTGTAGAAATTTAGGGATTATTCATTTCCGATAGACTGGGAGGTAAAGGTAGACTTTAACAATTCTCAGCACTCTGAATTTCGTTGGTTTCTGCTAAAATCTCGTAACTACAGTTGAGGGTGATGCTCCTTAAACTATCCTTTGTATATTTTGTACGAATTTGACAATTACGCTGTTGATCAAGTTAGTTTTGGGTGAGAAAACATGGTTGGGATTCTGTCGGGGGGGTGGGGGGAGATAGAAGTCTTCAATTGTGATTTCATAATAAGGAAAACTTAACAGACGAATCAGAGAATAACTTCAACTATCATACAAATTGTTAATATACAGTCCTGACTGCATTTGAGGACATTCAGGCCTTTGATTTGAGTTACTGCCCTTTGTTGTTTTAAACTTTACCTTTTTGTCTGAAGCATATCTCCTTAACCATAAGTGCTAGGAACTTGAAACTGTATACATTAATAGATCACAATGTGTAGAACTGTCATGTTCAAGAACGATAACTCTAGCCTGCCTATTTTTTGAGTTATTGCCCTTTGTTGTTTTAAACCTTGTATTATAAGAACCGTTACTCTCCTATGAATAATTTTTAGTCATTTTTAATTGTTGCACTTTGATTCTTTTCCTTCTATATTTTCTGTGCTGTATCATACACAAATTCTATCTTTATCAAATTCATTTCTACTTATGCAGAAGCCTTCAAATTTCTTTAAGCTTTTCGGTGGCTTATCGAGAAATAACAGCAGATTATCACTTGATAATTTCACTGCAAAGCAGTGGTGTTATGAAAACACTATACCCTGCTTTTGTTCATTTCTCTTTTTTCACATTATCTGAACAGTGCCCCTAAACAAATCTTAATGACGTTGCCTAGTAATCACGAACAAAATGAGGCGCTTCAGGTAATTTTGTCTCAAATTTTTCACTTTTTTTGCAGAAAAGAAAAAGATTAATAGTTTGTTTTTTGTGCAATATCAGTAAATCTTTCATTTCATGAACAAAAACAACAAAAACCGTATTTTCACTCTGCCACTCTTGAAAATACAGCTTTTGTTGTTTACTCAATGAAAGATAAATGGATCTAACATTGGAACAAACAATTATCCTCTACATGGTTTGCACAGGTCTTGAAAACCCTTGAATTTGATCTTAGCCTTATGAAACCCTTGAAAACTGACCTGAGCCTTATAAAACCCTTAAAAACGACCTTACGTCCTTAAAAAACCCTTGAATTTTAATTTTTCATTGCATTTTATTTGAGACCAGGTCAACTTTCCTTAACCCTTTCCTGGTTTTTGAAATTTTAGACTGGTCCAAATTGAAAGAGGATGCAGACGACAATGATAATTGGATGAAATTCAAAATAAAACCATTCTATGTGGTAGAAAACACTGTAGGAAAAGGAGAAATTGCTTATTATAAGCAATTTCTCCTTTTTCCACAATGTTTTCTCAAGTATAAAATCACAGTGACATAAAATCCCGGGTTTATCCAGGAAAGGGTTAAAAATAAGGGTAAATCGCTATTCGCCGATCGGAACAAAGGGAAGGGTTTCCAGCCTTTTTAAAATACTTGTTTACTGTCTTATACTATTTTTAGACAGAAAAACCAGATACCAAATATGATACTGAATAAGACAAAGTATTTTTCTTCATTGTCGTCTTTGTGGGAGGGATAGTACTTCAGTTTAATCACTACGTTTTTGCAGACGAAATAAATATTATAAAGAAATAATTTTTCTTTCTGTATGTAAAAACGATGATGAAATGAGTGATTAGATCGCGTGTGAAGATATGTCGAAATTTTTGAAATCGCCGATTTTCCGTGACAGCCGTAACAAATGATGGCGTTTTATACACTATCAATCAAAGACAACGCTTTACTTATCATTTCATAAGCTTTTAATGGACTATGACATGATGAATCAGCCTTTTTCCCTATGTAATTACGTGCATGTCTGCAGAAAGTTATAGATTTTAAATTGAAATGGGAAAGTGTGTCTTCAACCAAAGCTGGTTGGTAGACAAAAAATTCAAGTTGTGGGTCCAAGAATTTAAAATGGACATAGTGTAATATGTTGCAAGCTTAAGTAGTATGAAGTGCATCAAAACCTGTACCTGTCAAAAATTTTACTTAGACTGAAGCATGTAAATAGCCCTTAATTTTGAAGTTTGAGTCCTTGAAAAACCCTTAAAAAACCCTTGAATTTTGCCATCAAAATTCTGTATGAACCATGCTCTATTTAAACCTTTCACAAGCAATAAATTTTACACTTCTCCAAAATTAAAGCTAAAAGGTTTACTATAAAAAAGACTTTTCAATCCGGGGGACTCCTGTATTGCATCCCAATGTGACATGCACTTGTTTTCAAATTAATTCCACTTTAAATTTCCTTCCACAAAATCTTTGAATTTGGACGGGTCTAAAATTATGCAAAAGAGAAAGGGTTAAATAGGTGGCTTTAGAAAATCTCATAAATTACTGTGATCTATAGTACTGAATAGAAATGTCAGGATTATTGTCATAATTGTTGTTAGTTTGATATCTCTAAAACATGAAAAATGTTTCTTTTTTCTTCTAAAATAAATGTTATTTCAGGGGAGCCATTCCACAAAGAGGAGCTCCTGTAGCACGTGGAGGAGTCCCAAGAGGTGCCCCTGCTGCTAGAGGAGGTCTTGGGGTTCCACGAGGAGCACCATCTCCGAGAGGGGGACTTCAAGCAGTACGAGGAGGACCTACTCCACGAGGGGCACCTGTCCAACGTGGAGGTGTAGCTTCAAGAGGTATCCCACCTCAGAGAGGTCTTCAAGCACAGAGGGGTCTGCCAGCACAAAGGGGTCTGCAAGCACAGAGAGGTGCCCCAGTGGCTAGGGGATCCCCAGGGGCCATGAGAGGGGTTGGTCAAGTAGGAAGAGGTGCAGCCCAAGGTAGAATGTTGCCTGCAAGAGCATTACCAAGCCAGTCACTTGTACAAGAGTATGATGATTATGGCCTTGATCCTGTTGGTGGTCTTGGAGCATCTGAATATGACACAGACCCAGTAAGTTTTTGTACTTTTGTAAACTATAAGTCTTTTTTATTCTACAATAGTTCAAATATTTTTGGGAAAATATTGGTTACTTACATACCTCAGCCATAGTTTTGGGGATATAAAAGAGACACTCCATCACTCTGTACTGGATGGATTTACTTTAAACTTCACTGATATGCATATCTTATCTTAGTTAAATCATTCCAACACAATGACACTTTTTGACGCCCTCTAGAAAAATAATCAGGATTACATCATCTTAATGAAGAAATTTCTTCATTTTACAAAATGTTTCTACCTAGAAAATTGAAAAAATCTTAAATTTCATAAAATTCCATTTGTTGTCTGCAACTCCTTTGAATTTAGACAAGTCTAAAATTTTGTTTTTTGGGAATGGATTAATTGTAGCTATCACTGACGGTGATGAATGCCCTAAGAGGCTCCTTGTTACAGGAAAGACAGTTTGTTACCGGAATGATGGCATTTTCATAACCATCTTTTTTAATAGTTATGGAGATGGCATGTGACTATCTCCACCTTAAGTTTTTATAGATTTATTTAATTAGGAACCTTCTCAAAGATACAATTTTGAGGAGACATCGCTTCATAATCTGTCAAATATTTCTGAAGTGGTATACTAATTTTAGAATTATCTTGTATGCTCTCTAGAGGTCAAGTTATTGCCCAAATATCTTGATATTTGATCAGAATGTTTGGCTTCTTAATACTCTGTTAAGTATGGTATTGGATCAACTGGGGTCAAAAGTAGGACACTAGGTCATAACTAGGTAAAATCGTGCATACACTAGAGAGAGCACAAGTTTGCCCAAGAAAGTCTTGATTTTTGGTCAGAATACTTGTCTTTACCATATCTCATTCAGAGTTCAATATTTGGTCAACTGGGGTCTAAAAGTAGGTCACTTGGTCAAATCTTAGAACTACCTTGTTTGCTCTCCAGATTGCGCAGTTTTGCCTCAAATGTGTTGATATTTTTTCTGAATGTTTGTCTTTAAAATATCTCTGTCAGGTTAGATATTTGGTCACATTTTGTCAAGAATTGTTGCTGCCATAGTACATTGGTAGCTTGTAGACACTGGTCAAAGCAAATATGCTTCCTGACATTTGTCTTCCGCAAATGGGTGGATAATTGTAAACCTAAGTGGGATGAGCAGCTGGAGGCTCAGAAAAGATGTTATACTAGTGCTAGTAAACCCCATTCAACCAAACAAATTGATCAAGAAGTAGGTCACTAGGTCAAATAATTGATTCTTTCAACCCTTTCATTTCTTTAAGATATGAAATCCCTTCATATTTGGATACGATACTTGTAGGTCCTTGGGGCAAACCCTTGAACAACTTTGTATACAGCGTAGAGGCTACATTTATGACTAAAATATCTTAAAACTTGGTTTAAATGCTATTTCTCCATGATTTGTCAACAACAGAATTTTGATTTAGTCCCACCTTGGTTTAAAAAATTGGGTCACTTTTTCTCATTAGGCCATTTGTTGGCACTGACTCAGATGAGCATTTATGGCAAATGGCCCTCTTGTTTCATTGGAATTTGTAAAGAACAAGAGAAGCTGTGAATTCAAGCTTGTCAAAGTTTGCTAAATGGTTGATTTTCTTTGGACTTTTGAAAGAGAACTAAAAACATTTTATTTTAGGCCCATCAATTAACCCTTTCCTGTACAAACAGGGGATTTTACGTTGCTGTGATTTTATACTTGGGAAAAAATTGTGGAAAAAGAAGAAATTGCTTGTAACAAGCAATTTCTTCTTTTCCCACAATATTTTCTACCACATAGGATGGTTTCATTTCAAATTACATCCAATTTTCAGTGTCGTCTGTAAACTCTTTCAATTTCGACCAGCCAAAAAAATTCCAAAAACGGGAAAGGGTTAAACACTTTTTACCGACCCAATCTTGTGAATTAAAATTCAAAATTTTTCGTTGAGAAATGAGGATTTTAGATTGCCGTTACCCCCTCTTATCTAGACCTCTGCAAACTTGTCTTTCAGTTGTATGGTCAAGAAAGTAGATATGATGATGGCTATGGACGCAGAGATTTATACGCTGAAGAGCCTGCTTATGAAGAACCACTCATGGGAGCAGGGTAAGATTAATCCTTCAACTGAACCAAATTACCACACAAGCCTTCATTTTGATGCACTGAAGGAAATCAGTAGTGTTCAGTGTAGTTATGCATATCAGGAGGGCCTTTATTCACATGTCTTAAGTTTTTATCTCCTCTGGCCAAAGGCAAGCAGGCTGTTGTCATTGCATTGTCTGCAGTGTCTGTCTACAAACTTTTTCTTTAAAAATCTTTTAAGAAACTACTTGCTGAAAATCAATCAAATTTTGCTGGAATGATCCTTGGTTGACACTTTATCAGATTCCCTTCATAGAATTTGATTGGATGAAATACATAGCTGCTCTTTCGTTTGTAAGACCTGCAAGATTTTATCACCCACTATCCAGCACTGAAAAGCCTTATTTCGAGCACTCATTGACAAGGGGTAAAATCTAATAAGGAAAACTATTTACAATAAGTATAGTAGTACTAAAAGCTGCATTATGATCATTCTTTCAGAGATACTCAGTATTTTGACTACGGCCATGGTGCAGGAGGTGTGTCTGATTATCGCCAGGAGTATGGTAAGTTGTTTAATAAGTCTTTATTAGCAGGATCCAAACACTCATTGTATGCTCAACCAGCAGAATTTTTTTCCTTCTTTTTAGCTCACCTGAGCACGAAGTGCTCTTGGTGAGCTAATGTGATCGGTAATCGTCTGTCCATCTGTCTGTTCACAATTACAAAAAAATCTTCTCCTGAACTAACCATGGAATTTCAACAAAACTTCACATAAATGATCCTTAGGTCATACTCTTTCAAAATACTTCAAAGAATTGAAATCCATGAAGACCTCTGGCTGCCATGGCAACAGAGTGAATTTTTTTTTTAAAAATTTCTCCTCCCAAGCGGTAAGGCCTAGAGCTTTGATATTTTGTACAAATCATCATTTATTGTCCCTCTACCAAAATACTTCAAAGAATAACCTTATTCTGAAAATTGGCCCTTTTCTGGGCGATCCCTGATTTACATAGAAATAAATAAGGAAAACTTTAAAAATCTTCTTCTCCCAAACCATAAGGCTTAGAGCTTTGATATTTAGTATACATCATCATCTATTGACCCTCTACCAAAATAATTAAAAGAATTACCGTATTCTTAAAATGAGCCCTTTTTCTGGGCGATCCCTGATTATACATAGAAATAAAGAAGGAAATCTTTAAAAGTTTTATTCTCCCAAACTATAAGGCCTAGAGCTTTGATATTTTATATACATCATCATCTATTGACCCTCTACCAAAATACTTCAATGATTTACCGTATTCTGAAAATTAGCCCTTTCCTGGGCAATCCCTGATTTTACTTAGAAATAAAGAAGGAAATCTTAAGAATTCTTCCTCTCCCAAACCATAAGGCCTAGAGCTTTGATATTTTATATAAATTATCATCCATTGACCTTCTACCAAACTTCTTCAAAGAATTACCATATTCTTAAAATTAGCCATTTTCTGTGCAATCCCTGATTTTACCTAGAAATAGAGGAGGAAAACTTTAAAAATATGTTTCCCCCTAACCATAAGGCCCGGAGCTTTGATATTTGGTATACATTATCATCTATTGACCTTCTACCAAAATACTTCAAAGAATAACTGTATTCTGAAAATTAGCTCTTTTTTGTGCAATCCCTGGTTTTACATGTAAATAAGAAGGAAATCTTTAAAAAATCTTCTTCTCCGTAACCATAAGCCCTAGAGCTTTGATATTTTGTAAAAATCATCAATTATTGACCATCTAACAAAATACTTCATAGAATAAACTGTATTCTGAAAATTAGCCCTTTTCTTTGTGATCCCTGATTGTACATTGAAATAAAGAAGTTTTATTCTCCCAAACCATAAGGCCAAGGGCTTTAATATTTAGTGTGTACTAATACCTATTGAACCTGTACTAAAACACTTCATAGAATTACTGTATTCCGAAAATAAGCACTTTTTTGTGCAATCCCGTAAAGGAATAAAGAAGGATATCTTAGAAAATGTTCTCCTTCTAAACCATTAGGCCTAGAGCTTTGATATTTGGTATGTATTAATGCCTATTGACCCTCTACTTAAGTACCTCAATGAATTACCGTACTCTCGAAATTAGCTCAATATCGTTGGATCTCACTTTACCTAGGATTAAAGAAGAAAATCTTTAAAAAATCTTCTCCAAAAGGATTAGGTGTGGGGCTTTGATATTTTTGTATATTATCTCATAAAGCCTTGAGCCATCATACTCAGGGGAGCGATATAGGACCATCATGGTCCTCTTGTTCTGTGTTTGCAGATTTTCTCCACATTTGAAAGACCTATTTTTAGCTCTACTGGCTGAAGGCCACTAGAGCTTTAGCAACGGCTTTTTCCAATCTGGCATCCATGCGTCTGTCTGTCCTTCCGTTGTTAGTCCGTTAAACTTTTCCTTGTTTACGTGATAGAGTCTACAGTTTTCATCTGATTCCCTTCAAACTGTCACATAATGATTGTACCATCATAAGGATCATTTCTTTCGAAATAGGGTCAGATCCATCAAGAAACCTGGGAAAAGGGGCCTAATTAAAATTTAATTAAAAAATCCTCATTTACGCAATAGAGTCAACAGTTTTCATTGGATTCTCTTCAAACTTTCTCAGAATGATTGTACCATCATAAGGATCGTTCCTTTCTAAATGGGCATGATCCGTCACGAAACATGGGAAAGGGGCCTTATGAAAATTTAATTTAAAATTCCATTAAATTCCTCGTTTACGCGATAGAGTCCACAGTTTTCATCGGATTCTCTTCAAACTTTCTCAGAATGATTGTACCATCATAAGGATCGTTCCTTTCGAAAATGGGTATGATCCGTCAAGGAACACGGGAATGGGGGCCTTATGAAAATTTAATTTAAAAAATCCTCGTTAACACTCTAGAGTCCACAGTTTTCATCAGATTGTATTTAAACTTTCACAGAATGATTATACCAGCATAAGGAATGTTCCTTTCGAAAATGGGCATGATACATCAAGAAACAGGGGAAAAGGGGCCTTATGAAAATTTGGTTAAAAATTCTATTAAAATTCCTCGTTTACGTAATAGAGTCCACAGTTTTCATCAGATTCTCTTCAAACTGTCACAGAATGATTGTACCAACATAAGAATCGTTCCTTTCGAAAATGGGTATGATATGTCAAGAAACACGGGAAAAGGGGCCTTATGAAAATTTAATTAAAAAATCCTCGTTAACACTCTATAGAGTCCCCAGTTTTCATCAGATTGTATTTAAACTTTCACAGAATGATTGTACCATCATAAGGATTGTTCCTTTGGGAATTTGGTCAGATTCATCAAGAAACACAGGAAAAAGGGGCCTTATGAAAATTTTAATAAAAATTCTCATTAATAATCTAGAACCAACAATTTTCAACGGATTCTCTTCAAACTTTCACACAATGATTGTACCATCATAAGGATTCTTGCTTTTGGAATGGGATATGATTCCTCAAGAAACATAGGAAAAGGGGCCTTATTAAAATTTAATTCAAAGATCTTTGTTAACACTCTAGAGTCCACAGTTTTCATCTGATTGACTTCAAACTTTCACCCCCGACGGCGGCACTCATCTTTTCCGACTATTTGTCTCCCACCAATGGGTCGATAATCGTAGACCTATGTGGGATAGCAGCTGGAGGCTAGGAAAGGATGTGATGGCGGTACTGGTGTGAGAAATACCTGGAATCCATTGTTAGGTGCTCCAGCCGCTGAAAGATATAACTGAAAGATTGTTGAAAGCGGCGTAAAAACCCATTCAAACAAAAACAATCAAACTTTCACAGAATGATTGTACCAGCATTCGAAACACAGGAAAAGGGGCCTTACAGATTATCATGCAAAACATTCTTGTGTATGTGATGAAGATCACAATCATTATCAAATAGTCTTTTAAATTTCACAGGACAATTGTAGGGTTGTAAGGAAAGTTCCTTTTGTAATGAAATTGATCCATCAGAAAACACAGGAAAAGGGGCCTTATTGATTTTCATTCAAAACAATCCTGTTTATGTGATAAAGTCCACAATTATTGTCAGATTCTGATGAAAATTTCACAGAATGATTGTAGGGTCATAAGGTAACTTTCTTTTGGAAATGGAGTGGATCCGTCATGAAACACGGGAAAAGGGGCCTTGAGGATTGTTGCTTAAAATAATAAAGGTGATAAAGCCCTTTTTTTTCTTTATGCCTTCTTCTTTGAGTAATTAACTTCCTTAAATATCAGATTTCTTTAACGGAAAACTTTTCATTGGCCTCTTGTTTTGGTACACATGGCTATCAAAATTTCGTTAGTATCCTCTTTCGTTCTGAGATTTTCTTTCTATAAAGGGGTAAACGGTAAATCAAATTTAAAAGTTAACGATGTCCTCTAATAAACTGCTGTTTTAATCCATGGAACTTACACGCGTCTGATCGGTATCTCTGATGGCGTAATAGACCACGGGTGGTATTTTGGATATACACTAGGTATATCTCATAATGATTGGCTATTTGCTTTGATTTTCACCCGATATCCCCTTATTACAAGTAACAAAGGAAGTTGTTTGCTATTCCCTCTAATTCTAAGGAAATTACGAGTTTGTACATTTCAAATATGATTATAAATGCAAGAGGTAAAGGAAATCTATTTTAAAACGTTTCTCATTTAGAAAAAAATGGGAAAAATGTTTAAGAAATCTAAAAAAAACAACATGTTTAAGATCACTTTTTTACAACAAAAAGATTTGAATTTTTAGTATATATACATTGTATTTCATATATGTCATTGCATGATATATCTCTATATACTAATAAGAATTTGGTAAATGGATTAAAAGATCATCTCTTTTATATTCCTCTTTTTTTTTTTGATTCTCACTTTTTCTCAAATACTTCAAATACATGAAATGATGTATGAAACAATAATTTAAAAAAAAAATAAAAACATTCAGTTGGATAGAAAAACTGTGGAAAGGGAAAATATTGCTTGCAACAAGCATATTCTTTTTCTACAATGCATTCTCAATTTGCATATTCTTTTTCTACAATGCATTCTCAATTTAAAAGCCACAGGGACGTTTAAACCAGGATTAACCAGAATAAATTTTATATAAAAAACTTAATTTGTGCACACATCTAATATCAGATGCTAAAGCTTGTGCAGGTTGATTGATTTAAATTGGTTTACCCATTCCCACACAATGACACTTTTAGGCGCCCCTTAAGAAAAATAATCTGAAAACATTGTGTAAAATGACAAATTGCTTGTAACAAGCAATTTCTCCATTTTGCCGAATATTTTCTGCCCAGAAATATGAAAATATCTACAAATTCATAAACTTAGATTTGCCATGTGCAACTCCTTTAAATTTGGCACAGTCTAATATTTTTGCCCTCTGGTTGTCGGTAACACCACTTTCAACATCAAATCAGTTACTAAGCATAAGTGACATTTCATCTGAGCAACCAGCTGCTCACCCTACTTAGACCTTATCATTTGCCGATTGGTAAGAAATTAATGATGTATCTTACTTTCCATTAGTAAGAAACAAATGATATATCTTGGGTGGACTTACAGAAGCAACAAGCCTTCAGACACTTTACAAAGCTTGTTGAGGATCATGCAGTGAAATTCTGGTTAAATTTGTTCCATATTCATCAATGAAATAGGTATTTGGTAAATTCCCATGGTCATAAAATGAAGACGTATGGAGAGCTTCTTTGTAACAGTTCCTGTTTGTAAAATGACAGGTTTCTGTTTGTAAAATGACAGATATTTTATAAATTCAAAGCCCCGCTTGACATATGAAACCATTTTTTAAAAAAGGAAATAACGGAATGTATTTCTGTGAGTATCATTGTATTTATTTCGATCAAAAAAGCTCTTTGTATGGTAATTCATACGTATATCCAGAATTACGGTATATCCTAAAAATACACTTTCTATTACAGCTCATTTACAATTATAAGCACACAAAACATAACTTGGCTTTAAAAATTAAGCTCAGCTGTTAAAATAAAGTAGTCTCTAGATCACCTAGGGTTTCAACATTGATGACACTTAGTAAGAGCTGGCAACAACCTGTTTAATTTCGATACTGACATCATCAATTTTTTCACCGGAACTACCCAAAGATTTAAGGGAGGTCACTCTAATACTAAAACTAAGCGGATTAACTCTGGATATCGGTAGGGGCCCATTCAAATTACCTGTTCATATTGCTTGAGGAGAAAATGTATTAGATTCTTTGGACTCTTACTTAAATTTTTCATTCTACGCATCAGTAATGTCAAATAACTTGGGGTTAATGCATGCTTGACTTTCATCTTGTTTGAATTCAACAATTATTCAAGTCAACAGTTTTTCAATTATGTATTTTTTCAATAAGGATTTTGTTATATCAGGGGAAAAGTTGCAAAGTTTTATTGTTGCCAAGCTGGACTTTAAGAATCTCTAATATTAACTCATACCAGACAAAATTTTGAACTGGTCTGATTTGGAAGAAGTTGCAGACAAAATTCCTAAGTGCTTTAAAATTGGAAAATAAGTACCAATGGGATAGAAAATATTGTGATGTAAAAGGAGACATTACTTGTTAGAAGCAATTTCTCCTTTTCTCACTAACTGTTGCATAATTATAATTTCTTAGGGACATAAAAAAGCTTGATTGTGTAAGAATGGGTTAAACATAATCCCCTTTCTGTTTCTTATACAGATAGTCCACGAAGTGTTGGAGGTCTTGACCGGGGGCTTGACCGAGGTCTTGACCGGGGGCTTGACCGAGGACTGATGAAGCAATCTACTCCCATACCAGGACGGAGTGTCAGAGGAACTTACAGGGCACATCCGTACGATGCTGGACGCCCGATTGCAACAAGCAGACCAAATGCACGCTGAGATGACTCGAAAGGATTTTAATTTCTGAGGACTTCTCAACAACCAACTATCAACTTGATGTCCTTTGTGTTCTTAACATGAGGTACATTTATTATGTATGGTCATGTTAAAATTTGTAAAATAAAACATGCAATTTTAAAAGACTGAAATGATATTGCACACTCACACTGTTGACATAAAACTGAAACAAAACTAAGTCCTCTAAATTTAAATGCTAACACAATCATAGTCCATTGTGTGGGACTGTAATTAAAAGGTATTCAAAATGAGCAACAAAATGAATTTAGTGATTTGATAACATATGAGGATACTGTTGACAACAATAAATGATTTTAATATGAAATGTTTTTAACCGTATTTGTTAATATTTAAATTTTACCAAAAAAAAAGGCTGTACAGAGTTTTCTGTGAATTTGTTTAAAACACAAGCTCGGTGACAGGATTTTTTTTACTTTACATCTTTTTTTGATGAACCAGTATGAAAGACATTGTAAAACCAAAGATGTAAAGTTTGAGACTGATATAACTTAAATATACAATAAGAAAATGCAAAGCACCAAATTTTGATCTGATATCAAGATAAAAACTGGTAAAAGTGAGCAAATATTAATGTCATTGTATCATAGATTTTGTTTTGTATCATGTCATTAAAAGTAAAAAATAAAAACTGGCTTATGTCATAAAGTATAAATCATTGTAACATTTGCTTCTCATTCTTCTAAAAGTTTTCTTTTTCCAGGTTTGTTTCTGTCACATGCTGTAAACCAGACTGTATGTCTAATTCAAACAAATACTGAGATTGTATGCATATTAAATTTTAACAAATTATATACATTAATTCTGTTACTAAGTGAATGTTCAGACCTGGGTCCAATGATAATTGTGATCATTGCCAAGTTTTTACTCTTAGTTAATGACCATAATTTCCTTACACTATTTACAAAAACGTGGGGCACATGTTCAAATAGTTGAAAAAAATAGCATGAGTTGTCTGGTCTATTTAAATAGTATAACTATAAACATTCAAGAAAAAGAAAGTTAATATATTTAAAATAAAATTGATGAAGAATTACATAGGAATACTCGCTTACAAGGTTGATCAAATAACATGGAGATGAAATACAATATGATTGTTGCCAGTGCTCTTTAAAGCTGTCCAAAGCCATTTTTTGTTAAAATAACTTTATTGATATACAAAAGCAATCATTATACATTAAATAAATAAGTTCAGATTATTTGACTATATGAGGAATGTAATTGAAATTATTTAAAGTAAGTACATCTTTGACGTAAAAAGCTGTTTAGGTTTGAATCTTGATGCTTTCCATGCCCAAGAAAAAAACAAATTATTACTGATAAACTAAATTCTTGTAGTGTGTATAGTTCAAATCAATGTTGGACTCAGGTCTGTTCAAGTCAAAACTAAAAAAATAGCTCTGAAAAACTTGTAAATCAAGTCTTTTCAGATCGAATTAGTTACAATATTATAAAATTCAGGGGAGGTCAATCTCAATTTTTGCATTGATATGTTTGACATGAATGATGTAAAAGAAGTATTTCATGGTAAGGTCCAGAAGAAGATTTGCAAATCAACAACTCTCTGTACTCTAAGTCACCTTTTACATTTTATCATTGCTGGTAATTGGTTACATTTTTTGACAAAGCCACCAGGCTTGGTAACATGAAGGTCTATAGTGGGTTTATAATTAATTACTTTAAAGTTTTTACATTTTTTGACAAAGCCACCAGGCTTGGTAACATGAAGGTCTATAGTGGGTTTATAATTAATTACTTTAAAGTTTTTTAGCAAATTGATGAATTTGTACCTTGGCTTATACCTTGTTATTTCTTTGTCTAAGAATGATTGCAATCATTGTGTTAAAAATCAAGCCATAATGATGTTATGTATGACAAAGGGTCAAATGATTTGATACTTATCAAAATATAACCAATACTTAAATTTCTTTAGTTAAACCTATTCAGGGAACCGAATAGAATTGTTCTAATCAAGCAAGTAAATTGAGGTCTCTAAATGTTGGGGTTTTAAAGAGAGACACAATGAAATACCATTATGATAACCTGAATCATCAGGTAAGGGCTGATAGGATATTTTAAAGCTTGTTCATTGGAAAATCAACAGAAATATAAAAAATGATGAGGGGATGTGTCATGGTTGAAGTTACATAAACCAAATACAAACAGAGAGAATGAATCAAGATAGTGGTGTTTTTGTGTGTTTTTTTCCAGTTCAGTGATTAATATACATGTATACTAGAAAAAATGAATTTGCATTTTGTGTTTATGTAAGAAAACATTTAAAGAAGGATACCATACAATGTCCTGTTTAATTGCAAAGACCAGCATGGCCCAGTGGCTAGGGCAACAGACCAGTAATTTGAGGGAAGTCCAACGATGCAGGTTTGACTTCTGGCCATGCCACTGGTCTTGTTGGTCCCTGAGCAAGGCATTTAGAGTTCTATCTTGGACTTGTGATACTCAGAGAGCACATGAATAGGTGAACTTTGCTGTGATATTGCTAAAAGATTGTCCCAAACAGTGTAAAATCCCATTCAATTAGTGTATTTGAGGCAATAGAAAGAAAATGAATTTATACTGAATACAATTTTTTTTTTTATAATTTTGCAGCACTTGGTAACAACAGGAAAGTTGTAAGGATCTGGGGAACAGATTATTGTCAGAAAATATTGAAAAGGGGGGTCAAAAAGTAAATGACCATATGCTTTACTATGCATACATCTACACATAAGCTTAATTTTTCAGAAACTGAATGACAAGTGTATGATATATGAATGTAAATAAAAATGATAAAGAAATTTAGGCTGTTAAAAATTTGTCAATGATGGTGTTACAGGGAAAAAAAGATGGCCCTGATGGCGACCTGAATTCAGTTTTAAGCCAAACAATCTGGCCTATGTACTGGTTGACTGAGCAAAAGTGCAGCCTCAGAGTACCCTAATGTTTTTTCTGAGTTTTGACCTCAAGCAACCAAAATTTCAAACAGGTCTCAAGATATAATTGATACAAAAATTATGACCAAGTCAGTTTGATTGGACACAATATGTGGCTTCTAGAGAGCCCACAAGGTTTTTTCTAAGATATGAATTAGTGAACTAGTTTTGAAATCCAAATGACTCAATTTTTCAATTCGATATTTTATCTATACAAACATCCTGGCTAATTTGCAAGTTAAGCAAAAATTGTTTCTGCATAGAATGGCCTTATCTCTATTTAACAAAAATATAAACGTGTTTATCTATTTGCATTTAGAACACTGTCCAATCAACCAGCTGCAATGTATTTCCAATATCTATGTTGGTAACCTAGTTGTTGTTTCAAAAATTATCTTATTTCAAACAAGAGGGCCCACAAAGTAAAAAAAAGATGAGACCAATGAACTAGTTTTTACTGATATGACCAAACTGGAACAAGATTTTATCCAGACAAACATCCTGACCAAAATTTAGTTGAGCTCAAAGGCCCACGAGTTTTCTTGAGTTTGACAAAGTGGCTTAATTTTTAGCTGAGGTGACACAATTTGAATGAAAGATTTATGAAGAGAAAAATTATGACCAATTTTAGGCTTGACTTGGCAAAGTATGCACCCACAAGCCAATTGCTTATGACAGATGATAAAGGGTACACAAAAGCTCACCTTTAGAATGTTGTGCTCAGGTGGAGTTTTAAAACAAGGGTTGTTAAATCTCAGGGATTAGTTTTTAAATGGTGATGTATCATTTCAGATGCATTATACTTCAACAATAAAAATAAACTAACACAGGAATATAAGTTGTCCTCTTAATACAAATTTTGTCAATAAACACATATCAAAAGCAAAACCATTGAAAGTGAATGTACATTGATACATATATGCCCTCTGACTTAAAGAAATGAAGAGAATTTTTTTTCACTAAGGTATGAACCTAAAATCTTAATCACACTCTTCAAAGAAGCAAAATCGATTCATACATTAGTTTAAGTTTTTAGATTCATACTTTAATGAAAAGAAAAAAAAAAATGTCTCCATTTCATATTATTCAATGCTATCAAGCAACACAAAGCAAATAATCTAGTAGTGAGTAATAGTTGCATGCTCAAAATTTTGTTCATGGAAGTACAAAGAGAAATTTCCATTTAATCAAAATGCTTGAATCTTAATAGGCAAAACTAAAATTCAAATTATTTTGCCCAAGCTCTTTGATATTGTTTTATTATTTTTGTTCTGTCCTCAAATTATCCAATTTCCATCTCAAATAAAACTGCCAACATGTCTAAGGCTGAATTATCAATAATTTTTTTTTTAAATCTCTTCAACAAATAATCAGATTTATGAGTCAAGAATTGATTCAGCAACTTTAAGAGTTGATAAGTATTTCAAATTCATTTGTCTTTAATTTGAATGTAAAAAGTTGTTTTTTATCCTTAATAATTTGAAATTTTTAAACTAAAAATATTCCATTGCGGTGGCACATATCCTTTCCGACATTTGTGTCTCACCAATGGGTGGATAATCCTAAACCTAAGTGGGATAGCAGCTGGAGGTTTGGAAAGGATATAGTGGTAGTACTGGCATGAGAAATGCCAGGAATCCATTGTTAGGTGCTCCAGCCGCCGCGATATGACTGAAATACTGTTACAAGAGGCATTAACCCCATGCAATCAATAAATTAAGCTAAAAATATATATATGATCCTTGTTAGGAGGGGCAATTAAGGGATAAGAGTAAAACTAATGCAAATGTACTTGCAATAATTTTGCCCTGTCCCAGCAAATGTGTTTCAACAAATTTCCAGAGAGTTGGAGTGCATATGACCAGCTTGTCTGAATGGAGTTTTTTTCACCAGCGGACAAGAAGATCTTCAAGGGTGCTTGTTTTATAACAAGTGAATCTTGAAGCAGTAAAGATGAATTCATTACTGCCATTAATCATGCAGTTTACGCTAATTCAGTAACCCTTATCATGCTGAACTTGAAATATTTCTACTATGGGAGGAGGTGCGGACTAAGATCGTCCTGCGTATATGTGCTGTCTGATCTTAGTCTACTCCACCTGTTTGACGTTATAAGTTAGACTTGTTTATAAAATCAATTACCAAAAGAAATGTTGAATCACAATTATTGCCTTACAGTGATTTTAGCACTTTGATTTTTGTTCAGTTCTGAACAATTCTTTCATTTAGCATGACAAGGGTGAAGTATGGTTCTATTTATTCAATGAGTTATCATAAGTCTCATTGTAAGGATATTAATTGAAAAATCATTGTGAAAAATATATCAACTACATTTTGATAAGACAATTAAAATTTTGGAGTCAACTTGTTTGATAGCCAAGTTTCAAAATGTGTTTTTTCCATCTCCTGGGTGTAACTTTTAAATATCGTAGAAATATTTATAGAGACGGCATGTGTGTCCCAAGGTCTATTATGAATAATATTTAACTTGAAGTAGATAAGAAATGAATAAAAAATCTATTAACAAAAAGGCAGAATTACGGATCTTCAAGAATGTCAATTACAGAAAACTTCATGATCTATATAGTACATGATCTCAGAAATGTAAAGTAGACCTAAGATAGTTTCTATTGTTGCATGTGCATTAATTGATCATGATACAAAATGCAGCAATGTTTAGGCCTTGTAGTGCTTTGGCCAAATATGATCAGTAATTAAAGCTGTATATTTGTTATTGTAAAAGGATGATTAATCATCAATGGTTGTGTATATGTAATAACCTTAAATTAAGTCCAGCAGGAGAGCTATAGTTCGAAGATGAAGATAATTAACAGTAAATAACACAAGACCCTCCTAAATTTCATGAAGCCATACATTAAAAAGTAACAGCAATGGGAGACAGGTAATGTACAACAGACCAATATGAATCTAAATGGTCGATTTCTTATTTATTGATACTTTTAACTCAACCTGTGCACATATATCACATAACAACCACCTAATTCTAAATAGCATAAAATTGCTATAAATTTGTAAAAAGATATTTATTTTCTTAAACTTTAAATCAAATAAATTTGAAGAACCATTTGTTTTAATCAAAAAGAAGAAAAAGAAAATCTGCTAGTCCTTGCACACTTGTTAGCTGGTAAAATTGTGTGGATTCTAAACGGACTGCTTGAATTAGTTGATTTGTCATTGGGTCTACACTATTCTTGTAAATGCAAAACTGATTACTGGTTTATTTGTTCTTCTAAAAAGAAGCAGATATGATAAAATAAAGAATTTATATGGATGAAATATAATCTCTTAGAACTGGACTTCTATCAAAATGGATGTTTGTATTATATACTCCATGTGGATGTACAGATAACTAACATATTTAAGAATACATAACCATTGAATGATGAGGAAAAAATAAATTAATAGGTATTAAGAATGATGAAAATCCCAAAACTTTTCTACAAAAGGACTTGAACACTTACGAAGACCATATTGTCTGTTAAGTATTGATGAGATCGAACATTCATATTAATGCTTAAAGATGTTTTGGTTATTTAAATTGATTTTTAATTAAATTGAATATTCAGTTGTATTATGTTCATTCAAACCATTCCCATACAATCCTGATTTATGATGCCTTTCAAGATAAAGGTTCTGGAAAGCAATGTGGAAAATGTAGAAATTGCTTGTAACCAGTATTTGACAAATCACCAGCCCCGCCCAATTACTACGTTGGCCACGCCCATTGACTCTGACAGGAAGTTCCGCTTCAGTTTTTAACTTCATTGTTAGGAAAAATTCATGGTCAATAGTGTGCAACAAAAAAGTGAAATGGTTGGTGATCTAAACATCATTGCTACTGCTTGAAAAAGCTGTAGATATCACATTTAAGTCGCAATCAACGAAACGGTAAACAAAAATGACGGCCAATGTCGGAGATGAAGCCCGATTCCGGGCTGAATAAATATTTTGATTTGTCAATTGATTCCTTGATTGTCAGCTGTGATTGGTTAATTCCCAAGTTTTCTACATTGTTTTATTCCCTGGAAGACAGTGATATTTTATCAACATCAAATTGTTGTCTACAGCATCTTTGAATTTGGACCAGTCTAAATTATTGCCGTCTGGTAAAAGGTTAAATATACAAATAGAAATCGTGTTGCTGAATGTCAAGAGATAAAATCCCTTTAAGGATCTTTGTCATGTAAGTGATATCCTTAAGTAAATGGCATTTAGAACCCATGTTCAGGTGAGTCCTGATTAGAGAAAACCTTAAAGGCAAATATGAATGCAGTTGCTAGTCTCTTTTTTATCAAAGAAATTAAAATACCTTTTATAAGACTTAACAAATATGATTTTCTTAAAATTTCCTGAACAAGATTTAATAAATATCATTTTAATTGAATAATGAATATTTTCATGCTTTTCAGGTTTGACTTGAGACAAAATGCCAATCCCTGAGATGTGTACAAGTCTGGTGGTGTGGTGAAAGTTTGTAAGCGCATACAGTGTAGCTGTTGATAAGAATATGCAGGGATCAAAGCGAGATTTCGTATTATATGGACATATATCAACTAGTCATTAGTATGATAGTTTAAGATGGATAGTAGGAAGTTGTAATGTGTTATAGAAGTGTTGTTCATTTCTTCACACTCTTGAATTTACTCTACCATGATTTTGATACAATTTCGAGAACCAATGTAACAAACATTTCCCAAAGCCAGCTCCTTACTACTTTAGATTGATATTACTTGAATATCTCTGGAAGATGTGATAGAAAGAAGAAAGATATTAAACAGAATTCCATTGAAGTTTGTGTTTCATTTTCTCAACATTTTTTTTGTGACTTCACTCTTGAAATCAGACAAAGACGTCTTGAAAAAATATTAGTACAAGATATGGTATCCAGCACTGGTCATTTAGGGTTAACCCATTAATACACAATGCCACTTTTTGATGCCTTAAAAAAGTGTTTTCATGGGAAACATTGTTAAAAAGGATAATTTTGCTTGCTTCCCATCTTATGTGTCACTTAATTTTACAAACTTCTTCCAGTTTGGACCAGTCCAAAATTTTGTAGTCTAAATGGGCCGCGGCCAAAGCACAGTGGTAGCGCGTCTTGACTTCAAGTCAACTGACTTTAGTGTCCGACCAATGGGTGGATTATTGTAAACCTTAGTGGGATGAGCAGCTCGAGGCTCGGAAAGGATGTAATGGTAATACTGGTGTGAGAAAATCCAAGAACCCATGGTTTGGTGCTCCAGCGGCTGTGATATGACTGAAATACCGTTAAAAGTGGCATTAAACTCCAATCAATCATCCGTAACTGGGTTAAGGAAAGTTTTTTTGGATAAGGAGAAATAGCTTGTGTCTATCAATTTCTCCTATCTTTCACCTGAGCACATAATTCTCAAAGTGAGCTATTGTGCTCGCCCAATGTCAGGTGAGGTTGTTAGCGTGGGTCTGTCATTTCTTCAAATGAATTTGCCTCCTGAACAAGTGAGCCAGTCTCAATGAATTTTAGCAGGGGTATTCCTTGGATGAAGGTCTTCCAAAATTGTTAAATAATTAAAACTTGCCCTTACCCAGGTTGTCATGGCAACAAAATAGTGGAAGATAATGAAAATATCTCTGAAACTAGAAGACCAAGAGCTTTGATATTTGGTATTCAGCTCCTCCTTGGGGACATCTATCAAGTTTGTGCAAATTATGTCTCTTTGGTCATAATTAGGCTCTGCCTAGGCACGCCCCATTTTACACCAGAACAAAGGAGAGATACTTTAAAAATATTCTCTAAAATAAAACCTCTATCAAGCTTGTCTATATGTCCCACCCCTTAGGTCATATTTGGTCTAGGCTCGGGCACATCTTAATTTAATACAGAAACAAAGAAGGATAACTTTAAATAATCCTGTTCTCTGAAACCGAAAGCCTCGAGTATAAATATTTTGCATGCTGAATCTGCCTGTGAATCTATACAAAATTTGTTTATGTAATAACTTTTCGGTCATATTTGGGCTTCGTCTGAGTGTACTATTTTTTAACATTGAAACATTGTATAAAATCTTTAAAAATCTGCCCACACGCACCAGCACACTCTTATTTACATTGAAAAGAAAGAAGGAAATCTTAATCTTCTCCTGCTAAACCAGAAACCTTAGAACATTGATATTTGGTATGTAGAATCTCTTAGTGAAGTATTACAAAATTTGTTCATATAATGCCCGTTTAGTCATATTTATACTCCACCTGTAGATCCTGCCTGTTTATAAAGAAATTGAGATGGAAATGTTGTAAAATCTTATTTTTGAACTCATCCAGAGCACACATTCACTTTTATAGAAATAAAGAAACCAATCTTCTCACAAGTCGCAAAGCTTAATAGTTTCACATGACATGAAATTTCCAACAGGTGACTCTTTTCGAAATTTCCTTTTGTTCTAATACTTCTATGTTTTATCGTCATCGCCGTCATAGCGCGGTATGGGATGTCGTGGGTTCGAACCCCGGCAGTGGCACATACCATTTCCGAAATTTGTCCCTCACCAATGGATTGATAATCGTAAACCTAAGTGGGATAGCAGCTGGAGGCTAGGAAAGAATGAAGTGGTAGTACTGGTGTGAGAAATAATAAGAATCCATTGTTATGCGCTCCAGCCGTAGCAATATGACTGAAATACTGTTAAAAGAGGCGTTAAACCCCATTCAACCAACCAACCTATGTTTTATCTGCGGTGAGCGCTTTGGGACCCCCTTGTCAAAATGCGCCCTTTCCTTAACAGATCAAGAGCATGTTGTTAGATCCATAGGACAACGACCAGGTGTTTACTGCCATGGCAATAAAGAAAGAAGAATGATCCTTTGGTGAGCCTTTATAAATTAGAAAATTTGATGGGATGAAAAACATGGCTTTTGAGGATAGGATTATTTCCTCTCAAACTGGTTGAGGGTAACCAAAAGATCCGAGTCGAACAAAATAGCCATGCGAGTGAAGGCATTACAAACAAAATGATGGGAACTCAAACATATCGACAGAGGACCGAACAATCCACACGGCACTTGACTAAGGATCTTTTAACTTCATACAAATGCTATCATTGACCCAAGGAGTTGCCCAATTGTTTTGGGGTAACCTTGTCAACTGTATTGCTTGAGTGACAGAATCCTGGTGTGGGGGTTTACAATAATGCTGGTTGGGGTACAAGTCTGCTTTGCGACAATTCTAGTTTAAAATAATTTACCGATGCAAAATGTGAATTTATGAGCGTTTGATGCTAATTTCCCTTTATGGTGGGAACACAAAAAAATTCGTAAGTTTAGGGGGGAGGGGCTCATTTTCATATACGATATTAAAAACTTCGAAAATCGTTTTTATCAGAAAAATATCAATGGCTTTCAAGCACATTTCATAGGAATGGTCCTTTGTTGACATTTATCAGATTGCTTCAAAAAAATTTGATCAGGATATACACATCGCTTGAATTGGTGGAGCTAAATTCCATATTTGGTATAGGCTGAATTTATTTAACTGATCCTGATCTTTATGCAGAATATTTAATTGAATTATACTATAAAAAATTGTGTCCATTTGATTGGGTAATTAGCGCCTGACTGAAAGTCAAATGCGGTAGGACATCGCGTATTTTCCGAAGAAGCCTCGCCGGCGATAAACTTATGCAGTTGACTCTCGCTTAAAAACCGAGTTTTCATACAAAGCAAGTAATCGTTGATATATCTTTTGAATTTGTATCAAAATATTTTTTCTAATTAAGGGACACATTTTGTCTTTGATTTTCCCCATTTGTGAGGTTTTTATATGAATTCGGTATACGTGTGGTAATTGAAGGTCCAATTACACAGGGATTATATTTTGTTTACAAAGGGAGATTGCAGATTACAGAAGATCGCTGTCACGATTCCCACAAACTGCTTTTTAAATCTAAATTATCCTCATAATATAAATCAATCTGATCGTCACCCTTTTAAGACCCCCTCTGATAGGATTTTAACCCAGGTCTCTCACTAGTGCAGTGAGTGTTCGCCAATGAATTCTACAGCTCCACTATTCTCATAAATACACATGCGTTGGCCAACATAATTGAAATCATTCCTGAATTACATTAAACTTTTCAACACAAAAATGTTTACCTTTGCCTAAACTATTTCGTGGAAAAAATAACGTCGCAAATTTTGAAAAGAGGCGCCTTGCGATGAATGGGTATTTTGGTTTAAATCGATCTTTCAAAGTCATATATGGGTAATGGCGGCCTAGGTGACATCTTTTTCTCCAGCCGGGTAATAAATCGTCATATACCCGGCAAGAAACCGTATAACTAAATCACTCGTGAATGGGAAACTGATTTTATTCTGAGCGCCGTCATAGTGCAGCGCATCAGACTCGCAATCTTCAATTATGAGGCGTCATGGGTTCGATCCCCGGCGGCGGCACATATCCTTTCCGACATTGTTCTCTCAACAATGGGTGGATAATCGTAAGCCTAAGTGGGATAGCAGCTGGAGGCTAGGTAAGGATGGAATGTTAGTACTTGTGCGAGAAATACCAGGAAGCCATTGTTAAGTGCTCTAGCCGCCGCGATATAACTGAAAAGTGTTAAAAGCGACGTTAAGCAGGAAAGAAAAAAATCTGATTTTGCTTGACAAATATCCTTGACCTTCCCACAATTTATAGGATCTCCGAAACCAATCAAATTACTTCTGTTAAATGCGTAAATTGTCTACTAGTCGTGATAGCGAAAAAGGTAAAGTTTCTCCTTACTTCAAAGTAAAAGGTAATAAAACGAGAAGAAAATACATCAGGAGTCGATTTACATGAAAATGAACATTCTATCTTGAAAATTTTTGAGCAACAGGATTTTTTCATTTATTTCAGAGTCCAAAATACACAGATATAAGGTTATATGGCATAGCTCGTTAAATTATAGATGGAATTCACAATTGTCCACAGTCATAAGATGTACATAAGATATACTTTTTGTGACAGTTCTATATTCGGGGAGCATAATCAGTCTCTGATGGCTCTTGTTGAATCTAGTAAGGAATAAATTGAAGTATCATTTTCGCGCGCGCACACACACACACATACACACACACACATATATATATATATTCATTTTCGCATATGAGATAAAGCGATGTTTCCCGATCAGACTGTATAAGAGATACGCGTTTTCCCAAAAAAATGGTTTCAATGCTTTTTCAAAATACTTCAAAGATTTGAAATCCACGAAGAACTTTGGTTGCCATGCCATGCCATGTTCTCCTCCTTAACCCTTAGGCCCAGAACTTTGATATTTGGTATAAATCATTATCTATTGACCCTCTACCAAAATACATCAAAGAGTAACCGTACTCTGAAAATTATCCCGTTTCTGTACCATCCCTGATTTTACATAAATAAAAGAAATAAATCTTTGAAAATCTCCAAAACCATAAGCCCTAGAGCTTTGATAACTGGTGAGTAGCAATACCTATTGACCATTTACAAAAATACTTCATAGAATTACCGTTTTCTGAAAAAAGCCATTTTCTTTGCAATCCAAGATTTTAAAAAGGAATAAAGAATGATATCTTTGTAGATCTTCTCCTCCTAAACCATAAGGCCTAAAGGCTTTGATATATATAGGACGCCTCAAAGCCTATTGACCCTATACCAAAAAACTTCAAACAATTACCTTACTCTGGAAATTGGCTCTAAATGATAGGACCTTCAATATACCTAGGATTAAAGGAGAAAATCTCCAAAATAATTAGGTATAGGGCTTCGATATTTTGTTTACATCAAAAAGCCTTTAGTCATCATTCTCAGGGGAGCCATATAGGACCATCATAGTCCTCTTCTTTTAATTTTACACATAAATAGTTCTTACAATTCCAAATTATTTAATATTAAAGAAAGAATATGTCACCATGCTGTTTAAGCTCACCTGAGCTGGAAGTACTTTGGGGAGCTATTGTGATCAGTGGTCCTTCTGTGATCCATTTATGGACGGCAACTTTTTTTAGACCGAGCCAAATTGAAAGAAAGTTCAGACGACAATTTAAAGTTTATGAATTTTAGGTATTTTCATCTCTCTGGATAGAAAACTTTGTGTAAAATGAAGAAATAGCTATTTTCAAACAATATCTTCATTTTACATAGTTTTCCCGGTTGTTTTTCTCCAGGTGTCGTCAAAAAGGGTCATTGTGTGGAAATGGGACAATTATCGTCTAAACTCAGATTTCAAAGAAAGATTTACAGAAACGATTCTTGGGTGATGGCCTTCCAAAAATACCTTAAAGAGTTGTAGTCGGTTGATAATTCTGTTGCTATGACAACAGGAATTCCTAAGGAGTTCTTTTTAAAATCGTCTACTCCTAAACTGTAAGGCTTGAGGCTTTCAAATTTTGTTTTTGATATTATCTCGTGGACCTCTACCAAAATACTCCAGTTTATAATGATGTGATGATTTAAGCTCGGATGTGTGGGTACTTTGAATTATTCTTTATAAAAATCATCTCTTTCTAAGTTTACCCTCTGATTTCTCTTGAACTTTATAGAAGAAATGATACTTGGATGATGGTCTATCAAAAAACTTAAGAGAATAGGAGTCCATGAATAAATCTAGTTGCTATAGTGGCCAAAGGGATGTTTTATGAATTCTTAGAAAAAAAGCAACTTTGAAATTGTAAGTAGAGCTTTCAAATTTGTATGTAGCATTGCCTCATCTTCGGGTTATGATGATGTGATTTATATAAGCCCAATGTTGTGAGCATCTTTATGGTTTTCAAGGAAAACTTGCTAAAAATAGTGACATAAGTTCTTTAAGGTTGTTGTTCACAGTGCTCAATTTTAGTTGATAATTAAAGGGAGATCATCAAACTTAGAAGAAAGTCAAACTGAATAAAAAGAAAAAATATGGAGTGTGTGAAAAAGCTAAAACATTGCCAATACATGGACTTTTGCAGTATCTCAGGTGATCGATCCAGGGCCATAATGACCATCTTGTTCAGATGGTAGCTGTAGAGGTATAAAACTCATTAATGCACAATGGAGAATAACTAATTAAGACAGGAAACTTTGCGCTAAACCCCTTTTTTCTGTTACGTAGCCTAAAATAAATAAACCCCAACAATATGAGCACGTTCAAATGACTACGGACAATCTGTGAAAATGTCATTAAGATTCGTCCGTCAATGTAGGAGGAGACAGGCGTCGGGATCTACGGGTGTACAGACAGAGATGATGCCAATATACGTTCACTTTCGACGACCTTATCCATTTCCTGTTTAATCCCTCGTTTTTACGTCCCCTTGCTTTTATACTTTAGAAAACATTGTGGAAAAAGAAAAAACTTCTTGTAACAAGCAATTTCTTCTTTTTCCACTTCTTTTTCTACGCTACTGATTCATTGTTTCTCGGATCAAATCAACTCTGAATTGTCGTCTGCAAAACCTTAGAATTTGGACACGTCCAAAATTCTGAAAAACAGGAAAGGGATGATATGAGATTGAAATAATCGGCTTTTCCAGCCCGTTACCATTGAAACAATGCGTACAGACAACAATAGATTTTTTCGAGATAATTTGTAGGACTTATGAAGCAAGTTTAACGAAATCCCTGGCTAGACGTGCCATTCCCCTACACAACAAGAGTGCCATAGTCACAATATACGCCGCCTATGTAGGGGATGTAATATTGCATTAACCAGTCTTTTCTGTGCCGCGACCTAAGCACCGGGTAACTAGGAACATTCTGTGAAAATAGCATGCAAATTCGCTCATAAATGTAGGAGGAGGCGTGTTTACCAGATACTTGCGGACAAGCGGAGAAGATAATGCCAATGTACGTCACTTTTGGTGGCGAATAAAAGTTAGAACTGCTCGCATAAAATCACAATACAGTTATACGAATTATAAAACAGTTGTTTCATATCTAATATAAGACTTTTCTTAATTCTCTTCAGTAAATGTATTTTCGGAAATGACTTTTAACAGGCCTCCTCAACATGAGTCTCGCTATATATCGAATTGCCAATATATAAACCAAGAACCTATCGGAACACTTGCATTCTCGATCTTATTATCTTAGACTTTTGATTAATGTTCTGGTAGATTCTTATGTCTCTTTTAAGCTTCTTGCAACCTTGCAGAAAATTTCGTTGGGTCATAAAGAATATTGTTATTTTCAGACTGCGTTTTTAGCCTGAGATTGCGTAACAATCTTATGCTAAAGTTACCACGGTAAAATTTCAACCCATGCAGAGTTTAATGCAAAAAATGTAAAAACATCTAACGCAATAAATACAATCTTCTGCCACATGGAAAGTAGGTCGGACCGAATTACACGACCGTGAGTATTAATTAATACACTTGATTGAGGCAAGAAGGACAAATGCGAGATATGACTCATTTCATTTCATAATGTACAGTACTTTCGTTCGAGTGTTCTGAATTTGGCAAAATTATCAAAATTTGATGAGTGAATGGACAGAAAGGTGTTATATAATATATTGGGCAATTATTTATTATGTATAATCATGGCACATTGTTAAGAAAAAAATAAGGTGTATGTTTTATTCCGAAATAAAATTGCTTAATATAGAGTTACAGTACTAAAACGGTCCGGTTAAAGAAGTTGCTGTAAATAGCTGATACATGTAACAGCAACGTCTGCATATCGCTTTAGAGAGTTGTAAACCTGGTAAACGATCGCCCCCCCCCCCCTCTCTCTCTCTCTCTCTGTCTTCCTCTCACTCTTTCTCGCTCTCGCTCTCCCCCTTTTTCTCTCTTTACCTGGAGATTACAAAGAGCGTATTTGCATAACGAAATTGGTATGTGTGGTAGAACACTCGCATCGCACGCGAAAGCCTCCTAGTTCGAACCTGGTTGCACACTCTATCCCCCTCTCTGTATTCTCTCTCTCTCTCTCTCTCTCTCTCTCTCTCTCTCTCTCTAGCTCTAGCTCTCTCTCTAGCTCTCTCTCTAGCTCTAATTCTTTATCTCTCTCCAGCTCCAATGGCTGAAAGCTAGCGGGCTTTTGTCAAGATGTGATGTCCGTCGTCCGTCAACTTTTACTTTAAGAGAGTACTAAACAGAATTCAACCAAAATTCACAGGAAGGATCCTTTGGTGGCCTTTATCAGATTCCTTCAAAGCATTTTGATCGGGTGAAAAATATGTAATGATATATGTATACATGTATATATATGCATATATATACCAATATTTCGTTACAATACCTTCGTTACAAGAAGATTGCCCCCTAACGCACAAATTGGCAGATTTGCGCATAATCGACAATAGATTTTGGTAGAAAGTGACACCTCCGACAATCAAACCATCAAACGTTTTCTGCCCAGGTTATGTATCACATGTATACATATCTCATGCTTCCAGCGTTTTGATTAGAAAAGTCATTATGTAAGAATCCGTGAACTTGAGATGAAAGATCGACTCGATTTTTCGAGATCTGCACACACACACACGTATGTCGATGTTTTATTGAGAATTTAAAGGTAGTCATTCATGAATGGAAAAAGATGGTTCTAATTTCTGGGCTTTGGGAACACCCGATAATATTGGTTGCATTCTCGATAAATTAGGGCATCTTTGATAACTCAATATCTTTCATTGAAAAATGAAAATCCTACTGACTTTGTCTCTTGAATTTTGTAATTCAATCGTATATACCATTATATCCTGATTAACAAGATTGAATGTTTTGCGGTTGCCGTTTTGTTTACCACGAGTCTATAAATAGTCTTAGTACGAGACGTCGGGCTAGGAGGGTTTTCGGACAAGCTTGGTTGGTAGTCTTTGTGAAATTAGGGTCACTGAAAAGTCTGAGTTTATTATTGATCTCCCACTTGATTCCTCACGGTTCTGGGTCATCAGATTAATGGTAACTTGTATATCTCGTGTAATGACCATAGTTTTAAAATTAATCCGTTCCTGGTTTATTTTTTACTGATTGACTGCTACAAGAAAGATATACCGATAAGTCTAAGTCTGTTGGCCAATATAGGCTTTATCCCTGAGCGATTTTCTTAGTATTTGCTGATTGGTTTTGGCCTGGATTAGAGATACGATTCTTATTCAAGTCCATCAGAAAACTTTGTACATGGATTAGTACAAATTGCGCTGTTTCTGGTTTTGTTTAATTGATGGATCGCGGTTTTACATCAAAGAAACAATCGAGGAATTAACATACGAACTTTGAACTGCAACATTTGTGAAGCATACTTGTTGTTTTGGAGACTTAAGGGAACTAGTGGACCCATTTTCCGCCAATAATGTTGCCAAATGCATGTCGCGGAGTTGTGGACCGGCAAACATTGAATTACGTTTCCAAGCTAGTTTTTTTTACAAGAGTTATTTTCCCTTGACAGGTATACGCTACTGTCAGTGAAAACAGGTCTATGTTCTTTGCATTATTTTCAATGTTTACCCGTTAAAATTGTGTTTTTCGTTAACTACACTCATTTCACGAAACGTTTTAAAAACAAAGTCTAAAAATCAAAATGAAATGTTCAAAGTGATATGTCAAAGATAAAAAATAAGTGATTTTTTTTTCATATATTTATTAGGCCTAATCTATCCACGTGCAAAAAATCAGGCTACATGTCCGCGCAAATAAGGGAGAATTTCCGTACATCATCTTATCCTACCCACCTTGAAAAAGGGTTAAATTGAATATTTTAATCATATTTAGTATTGCATATGACTTTCTATCGATATTTATATCTTTCAATCCAATAATTTGTTTACTTCGTGAATGAAAAGGGGGTTCAACTGAACACGCTCCCATACTTCCATGAAAACAACAACAACAAACACAAAAAAAAAATCCCTTCATTTATTATAAATTAATGATGGCGATTAAAGCAACAATGTTAAAATTTTTGATACTTTTGTATGGAACTATTTTGTGCGGAAGCATGGTAAAAAGCTGCGTGATCAAATTTCGTTCATGGGGGGTATGATTTTTTTTCGTCCAATCAGAACGCTCGTTTTTGGTCGAAGAAACAAGAAATTAGATTATATTTCATCGAAAAATGCAGACTTTATGGTTTCTTCTACACCCTAATGCAACAAAGCTCATTTAAAAAAAAACTCCCGCAGTTAAATGAAAATATTTCGACCTATCTATAACTTTAGTCCAAGGATTGAAAAGAAAAAAAATCATATTGTGATGGGACATTTTTCTCTTAATTATTGCTCTGCCTTAACGTTAAGAATAAGAAATAAAAGGCGTCTACAGGTCAGTAGAGTCCCTGACGTCGAATCCCTCAAAAAATGACATCATGATACACGTGTAAATCACGTGACTAAGTTATGACGTCAATAACCCGAAAGTATGATGTCCTATTTGGGATCTGACATCATTGCAATGAATTTTACTTCAGGTCTAGCAAAGTCATGTGGTCTCTCGTCTTTCAGACGTAAATAAGCTTGAATAAGCTGTTATTTTTTATTATTTTTATTTCTAATATTTCGTGTTTCTAATCGTAGATTTTGAAGAAAAACAAAAAACGCCACATAAATACAACACATTTGGTAATTTAAAGGATTAAAATCCCTAATATTGAAAACTCGGTACTGATGTGACTACTCTACACTTGAAGATCGGGCCGCACGGAATTGGTCGACTCGTCGAATACTGAGAGATCAATAAAAAGTTTCATCCTTACTTATATATTTCTATGCTTTACAGTAAATTTCAACCATATCGTGACCGGCAACATTCAATGGGCCTAGGTTTAGGAATGCCTTTTAATAATTGAAATTGAAATAATTGAAATAACTTCTTCTTTATCCGGGGATACCTAAGTCGTCATATGAATGTTCCGTACTAGCATCTATATCAGGTGACAACCAGTCCTTCGATTTCCTTTCATTTCATAAATTCCAAACTCAAATTATTAATCGATTACGAAAGGGCAAATTTTTAACTGGTCCACATTGAAAGAAGTTTGAAACGCCATTTCTCACTGCACTAAAATAAGAAAATATTTGCGGAATAAGGTGAAAAACATCGTGGGACAAGTATGAATTGCTTGTTACAAGAAAGTTCTTTCTTTTTCCATAACGTTTTCCGTGGCCATATTTCTTGAGGGTGTCTTAAAGCAGCATTGTGTGGAAATGGGTTAATATTTCAGTCTATTAGTAAGCCTTAAGTTTCCAGTCTAAATTAAATTACGATGATGTACTTCCGGTTCCAGGGAAATTTGAGATAATCTTGAAAAAGTCTTTAATTCTGAAAGTTTTTGTTTCCAATAATATGTCGAATAATTATCTCATTCAAAACAATATCCAGTTTTAAAGTGAGTTTCTTGTTCTCAAAGAAGACCATCTAGATTTTATTTTCAGTCGCATTTAATTGCAAAACATTTCAAATGCTCAGGAGTTGATTTACTCGAATTATGTAGAAGTGTCCGTGTTGTGCCTCGCTGTTTTGTCATGCTGTATAAATTACCTTACTGAATTGCTGTTAAATCAAAGGGCTAAAAGCACTGATATAACTTGTTGTTCGAAAATCAATATTTCTTTTATAAATCAGCTTCATTAACATTTCTGGCAGGAAAATTACAAGCAGTAGGTGTAGACCAAGATCAGACTGCATTTATGTGCAGGCTGATCTTGGTCTATACCTCCTGCCAAAACCAGAATATTCCGGGATCAGCACGACAAGGGTTAAGGTCTGAGGTTGTTTTATATTAGTCTTTGGGATTGGGACATTGATGACATGACAATTATCAGGGGAAAAGTTGTTTTCAAAGACTTGATTTATAAGCACTGCTTTTTAAAAACGGTTTAACCCTTTCCTGTTCAAACCCTGGATCCTACGTCCTGTTATTTTACAATTGAGAAAACATAGAAAAAAGAAGAAATTGCTTGTAACAAACTATTAATGCTCTTTTCCACAATATTTTCTACAATAAAAAATGGTGTTTTAAATTAAAGTCACTGAATATTCATCTGCAAAACCTTTGAATTTTTACAGGTCTAAAATTTTGATAAACAGGAAAGGCTTAACAAATACAAATAAGGTTTTTTTTGTGTGTATTCTTGTCTATGTTTGCTTTCATGGTGTAAACATTAAAGAACTCAATACTTCTATTGATTTTTTTTTCTTTTTGTTACTTGGAAAAAAGTAATATATTATTTTCTCCATCCAATTCACTTAACACTTGAATTACTTCCTACAACTTTGTTCTTATTTTCATTCAGAACTGTCCTGTTTTCAAAAAATACTATGTCTTCTAAATATGGTGACCTAATTTTCATTTGTTATCATTTTTTTAGAGAAAAGAGATCTGGCTGTCAAACAGCAAAAATGGTTATCATTTAATTCAAATAGCCAAAAAATTCAGATTTTTAGATTATGTAGTAAATTGAGACTTAAATGAAATATCTGGCTTTTAAAAATTATGGCATATCTGATAAATTGGAAAGTGGATTAAACTTCATCTTAATATATTCATGATGAACTGTCTACTAATTTTTTCTAAATGAGAGAAATAATTTATCTACCGACACGGACAGGTACATAGTGAAAACTTTGAAAGTCTTCTTCTCTTAAACCAGTTTATGGATTTGAACCAAAATTTTCAGGAAAGATATTTTTATGACCCTTTATTTTAGATATTAAAAAAAGGCATATCTGAAACTTTGAAAATCTTCTTCTCTTAAACCAGTTTATGGTTTTCAAACAAAATTATCAGGAAATATATTTTTGTGACCCTTTATTAGTTTCCTTATAAGAATAGAAATTTTTGGGGGAAGTATTTTTCATAATATTGTACATGTATATAGTGAAAACATTGAAAATTTTCTTCTCAAGGACTGATAGGTTAGGCCTTATTTTAGGGCATAGTTATGCAAGGGGAACACATGTAATTGATACTAATTGGCTGAGAATATTCATTGAACAAAAGAAAGTTTCTTGCCCTAAAGCAGGACTCTGCAGAGTGGGCAACTCGGGCAAAGAAGTCGCCTGGTTTCGCAAAACTTCGTCCGAGTTGCTGATCAAAGCGAAATCAGAGTCGCCTGAAAAATACGGGAAGTCACCTTGTTATGATATGCAAAAATAAGTTATACAACTGCTGATCGGAAGCCTTGTTATCATAAAGCAAGCTTGTATCAATAGTTAAAATGCTTGCTTAAGTTGCACCTCCTCTGATTTGCAAGCCCTTGTATACCGTCAGAACAGGGTTTTCCATGACCCTCTCCTTCTTTGAATTTGGACCCCCATTTTTCAGAAATGGCCCCCAAAATAGCTAGACAGCCTTCTTTATCACACGTGACACGTGAATTTTGCGCCATGGAAAACCCTGGGTTCACAATTACAATGAATTCCTCTCCTCCTAAAATAACCATGGAATTTCAACCAAACTTCACAGAAATGATCCTTAGGTCATGCTCTTTCAACATACTTCAAAGATTTGAAATCCATGAAGAACTCTGGTTGCCATGGCTGGAGTGAAAATACTTAAAAAAATCTTCTCCCAAGCCATAAGGCCAGAGCTTTGATTTTTGGTACAAATCATGATCTATTGACCCTTTACCAAAATACTTCAAAGAATTACCTTATTCTGAAAATTAGCCCTTTTCTGCGCAATCCCTGATTTTACATAGAAATAAAGAAGGAACATTTAAAAATATTCTTCTCCCTAATCATATTGCCTAGAGCTTTGATATTTGGTATAAATCATCATCTATTGACTCTCTACCAAAATACTTCAAAGAATTACCGTTTTCTGAAAATCAGCCCTTTTATGAGCAACTCTGATTTTTCATAGAAATAAAGAAGGAAATCTTTAAGAATCTTCTCCTCCCAAACCATAAGGCCAGAGCTTTGATATTTGGTACAAATCATCATCTATTGACCCTTCACCAAAATACTTCAAAGAATTACCTTATTCTGAAAATTAGCCCTTTTCTGTGCAATCCCTATTTTACTCAGAAATAATGAAGGAAAATTTAAAAATATTCTTCTCCCAAATCATATTGCCTAGAGCTTTGATATTTGGTATAAATCATCATCTATTGACTCTCTACCAAAAAACTTCAAAGAATTACCGTTTTCTGAAAATCAGCCCTTTTATGAGCGACTCTGATTTTTCATAGAAATAAAGAAGGAAATCTTTAAGAATCTTCTCCTCCCAAACCATAAGGCCTAGAGCTTTGATATTTGATATACATCATCATCTTTTGAACCTGTACCAAAATACTTCAAAGAATTACCTTATTCTGAAAATTAGCCCTTTTCTGTGCAATCCCTGATTTTACATAGAAATAAAGAAGGAAAATTTAAAAATATTCTTCTCCCTAATCATATTGCCTAGAGCTTTGATATTTGGAATAAATCATCATCTATTGACTCTCTACCAAAATACTTCAAATAATTACCTTATTCTCAAATTAGCCTTTTTCTGTGCAACCCTGATTTTACATAAAATTAAAGAGGGAAATCTTTAAAAATATTCTTCTCCCAAACCATAAGGCCTAGAGCTTTGATATTTGATATAAATCATCATCTATTGACCCTCTACCAAAATACTTTAAAGAATTACTGAATTGTGAAAATTAGTCCCTTTCTGTGTGGTCTCTGATTTCACAAATAGATAAAGAAGGAAATCTTTAAAAATATTCTTCCCCCAAACCATAACGCCTAGAGCTTTGATATTTGGTACATATCATCATTATCTATTGACACTTTACCAAAATACTTCAAAGAAATACTGTATTCATAATTTTTAAGAATGAAATCCTTATAAATCTTCTTCTCCCAAACCATAAGGCCTAGAGCTTTGATATTTGGTGTGTAATAATACCTATTGAACCTGTACTTAAATACTTCATTGAATTACTGTATTCTGAAAATAAGCCCTTTTCTGTGCAATCCCAGAAAGGAATAAAGAAGGATATCATAGAAAATCACGCCCGGTAATCTCGGGCTCCATCTCTTTTTGGAGAACAGTACAAAAAGGAGACAATGATACTTCCGATATGGAGCCAAGGACCGGAACTGAACAGAAAAGGTAAGAAAAACAGAACACCTCGTGCACAGTTTGATCTCCGATTAACCTATTATACATTTTCCCAAAACGTCCAGAGTTTCATACCACATAGAAATGATTATTTTACCCGTTGGCAGTGATAGATTTCAAAAATAATTCCGTTGGTGAATAGAAACTTGAATCAAAGTTTTGACATCGGACCCGATCAAACACGAAAATGCATGTTGAAATCGTTAAAATCCATGTTATCAACAATATTGTAAGATTTAAGTGGCGATGACTGTGAAATGAACGATAACGTGTTGATATAAAATAATGTTAACATGAAGAACTGCGTTACTCCTACCCCTTTAACGGATTTTCTTAGATGAGATTGAGGCAAGGATGCAGTGCGGGAGACAAGATTCAGAGGGAGAGGCGATGCATATAAAAATGTACTGTAAAACTTCTTTTAGAACCCGATACTCTTATGTAACCCCGGTCCATCTTCGAACGTCAAAACCGACCCCTTTTCTATGATTTTCTGAAAACTTAAGCCTGTAATAAACCCCAAATCCCCAACAAATCACAATGAATTTAATAGAGGGCGAGAATAACTGTTCTTAACCAAATGTTCAATGCTTACATAATTGATTTGCTTTAAGTTTTTTCTTTATAATTAGTGGGCGCTGTATCCTAGATTATGTCAAATGGTAAACAAATTCACTACTACATTTAGTAACACCTTGAAATTGACAATTTTTGGATGATTTGGAGATGATTTCAGGATGAAATTGAATGAGTTGGAGGAGCGACTTTTGAATGAAATTAAAGGAATATAATCCAAAATCGCTAATTTCGTCCAAATTCTCTTTCAGAAATCCCTTGAAACAGGCACCCTCCCCCAGGTATAGACAAATGAAAACGTGACTCCACTGTCCAAGAAAGGAAACAAAGAAGTTCCTTCAAATTACATAACTATATCCTTAACATGTATACCGTGTAAAGCTCTTGAACATATTGTAGCATCAAATCTAACAAAACATTTTGACAAAAAAAAATTCTTTATGACTTACAACATGGTTTCAGAGCAAGGCGTTCATGTGAAACCAAGCGACTGCAATTGACCGATCATCTTGCCAGAAACCTTGCTGAAGGAAAACAAAGTGATCTAGTTTTGTTAGACTTCAACAAGACTTTTGATAAAGTTAGCCACTTAAAACTTTTGTATAAATTGCAGGAACATGAAGTAGACAATACTACCCTTTTGTGGATTAAATCTTTTCTTATAGGCAGAACACAAAAAGTAGTCTTACAAGGTGGATGCTCATCCGAAGTTCCAGTCACGTCTGGAGTACCTCAGGGATCGGTGCTTGGTCCTCTTCTGTTTTTCTTGTATATTAACGACCTTCCTAATACCATCACCTCCCAAGTTCGTTTGTTTGCAGATGACACTACCGTTTACTTAGTTATAAACAACAAGCAAGACTGTATCACCATGCAAGAAGATCTAGACAAGTTAATGCAGTGGGAGAAAAAGTGGGAAATGGAGTTTAATCCCAGCAAATGATAAATATAACTAAAAAGAAGAAAAGATTTCTTTTGATTACAGGCTACATGGATAAGTGCTAGAGACTGTGGACAATGCTAAATACCTAAGTATCTGGAGATCTTTCATGGAACACACACATTGACAATATAACATCAAAGGCAAATAAAACCTAAGGAACATCCAGACCAAAAATAAGAAGATCAGAGAGACATCGTACAAAACATTAGTCAGACCCCAGGTAAAATACGCATCAACCGTTTGGAGCCCTTACACAAAAACCTATATGAACAAAAGGGAAAAGTACAACGTAGAGCAGCAAGATGGGTTCAAAATAACTTTCGTGCAGAAGGAGCTTGGCTGGCAAACTCTTCAATATAGACGAGACGTTTCCAGAGTCACCATGTTTTATAAAATCGATAATAGTTTTGCTGCAGTGCCCGTGCCAGCTTATCTTGAAAGACCAGTTAGGACCACCCTACATATGCACATAGCATCTTTCAGACAGATCCACACGAATGCTTTCTTCCTTAAATATTCTTTCTTTCCATACATTGTGAAATTTGGAATAGCCTACCAGAAACAGCAACCTGACATTGCAGCGTTCAAAAAGAGTCTCGATTCTTTTCAGATAGTGAGCCGTCCTGAATGACCAGAATATGTTTTATTAGATCTCTTAATCTTACATTCACAATACTTTTAAATATGGCTACCTAACCAATGACTAACAGTTTATATTCCAGCACAGACGCGCATCTTCCAGTTATACCCGAAAGGGGAGTTAGGCAGTATATATAGATAGATGGAGATTTATTAACTCCCTTTATTAAAATATACATGCTTTTGTGTTTGTTTGTCCTCACGGACCAATCAGACGCTTTAAAACCCACAGCAGCCAATAAAAAATGTGGAAAATTGTTATTGATTTGAATGAAATGCTGCTCATTTTGGTAGGTTTTTAAATGTTTTCGAAATAATTTGAGCGTTTTTAATGTTTTGGGTGAGTGTATGGAATGAATGATTGGAGCGCTGTGTGAGTGAATTTGAATGGTCATTTCACTTCATGTGTGATCTCAAAGTTAACACAAGTCAGCAGAAAATAAACCAGTGTGTAGCAGTGTTGTGACTGAAAGTAATGAGCTCAAAGAGTGGGTTTTGTATTAATTTATTGGCGAGTTGTGTAGCTCGATTCTTGCGACTTTGATATAAATATGGCTGTTCTAGAGAGTCTGACAGACACATTTACTGTTTACAAGGGAAAGAAAAAGTGTCCTGCAATATTCATAAAGTTACAGTCCTAGAAAAGTATTCACTCTTTCATATGCATCGCCTCTCCCTCTGAATCTTGTCTCCCGCACCGCATCCTGGTCTCCTTCTCATCTAAGAAAATCCGTAGAAGGGGTAGGGAAGCGCAGTTCTTTGTGGTAACATTTTTTTATATCAACACGTTATCATTCATTTCACTGTCATAGCAACTTAAATCTTTCAGAACTGTTGATAACATGGATTTAACGATTTCAACACGCATTTTCGTGTTTGATCGGGTTCGATGTCAAAACTTTGATTCAAGTTTCTATTCACAAACGGAATTATTTTTGAAATCTATCACCGCCAACGGGTAAAATAATCATTTCTATGTGGTATGAAACTCTGAACGTCTTTGAAAAATGTATAATAGGTCAATAGCAGATCAAATTGTACGCGAGATGAACTGTATTACTTACCTTTTCTGTTCAGTTCCGGTCCTTGGCTCCATATCGGAAGTATCATTGTCTCCTTTTTGTACTGTTCTCCAAAAAGAGAAGGAGCCCGAGATTACCGGGCGTGAAAATGTTCTCCTTCTAAACTATTAGGCCTAGAGCTTTGATATTTGGTATGTATTAATGCCTATTGACCCTCTGCTTAAGTACTTCAAAGAATTACTGTACTCTTGAAATAAGCTCAACATGGTCAGACTTTCACTATATCTAGGATAAAAAGGGAAAATCTTTAAAAAATCTTCTCCAAAATGATTAGGTGTAGGGCTTTGATATTTTAAAAAAATAATATCATAAAGCTTTGAGCCATCAAACTCAAGGGAGCAATATAGGACCATCATGGTCCTCTTGTTTGTTATAAACAGGTGAAATTGACAGACTGTAACCCATTAAAACACAATCCTGCTTCTTGGTGCATTGAAGATTTTAAATATTTGAATAAAAAATTGTGAGAAAAGGAGGAAGTGCTTGTTGCAAACAATTTCTCCTTTTCCTACAATATTTTTAGCTCAACTGGCTGAAGGCCAGAGAGCTATTGTCATGGCGCCGTGTACATTGTGTGTTTGTCCAGTCATCAATCTGTCTGGTCGTCAGTCCGTCGGTTAACTTTTCCTTTATAAATCTTCTCCCCAGAAAGTACTGAACAGATTTCAACCAAATTTCACAGATCCTTGTGTGACCCTCTATCAGATACCTTCAAAGAATTTTTATTGGATGAAAAACATGGCTTTAATGGGCAGGGCAAATTTCCATATATGGTAAAAGCTTTGAAAATATTCTTCTCAGAAACCAGTGGATGGATTTCAACCAATTTTCACAGAAAGGAACCTTTTGTGAACCTTTATCAGATTCCTTCAAAGAATTTTGATCGGATGAAAAACATGTCTTAAATGGGTTGGGCTAATTTATATGGTGAAATCTTTGCAATTCTTCTTCTCAGAAACCAGTGGATGGATTTCAACTTATTTTCACAGAAGAGAACCTTTTGTGAACCTTTATCAGATTCCTTCAAAGAATTTTGATCTGATGAAAAACATGGCTTTATTTGGCTGGGCTAATTTATATGGTGAAATCTTTGAAATTCTTCTTCTCAGAAACCAATGGATGGATTTCAACCAAATTTCACAGAAATGATCCTTGGGTGAACCTTTATCAGATTCCTTCAAGAATTTTGATCTGATGAAAAACATGTCTTTAATGGGTTAGGCTAATTTATATGGTGAAATCTTTGCAATTCTTCTTCTCAGAAACCAGTGGATGGATTTCAACTTATTTTCACAGAAGAGAACCTTTTGTGAACCTTTATCAGATTCCTTCAAAGAATTTTGATCTGATGAAAAACATGGCTTTAATTGGCTGGGCTAATTTATATGGTGAAATCTTTGAAATTCTTCTTCTCAGAAACCAATGGATGGATTTCAACCAAATTTCACAGAAATGATCCTTGGGTGAACCTTTATCAGATTCTTTCAAAGAATTTTGATCGGATGAAAAACATGGCTTAAATGGGCAGGCATAATTTCCATATATGGTAAAAGCTTTGAAATTCTTCTTAGAACCTAGAGGTTGAATTTCAACCATATTTGACTGAATTAATCATTGGATGACCTTTTATCAGATAATAAAAAAGAATTTTGATCAGATGAAAAACATGGCCTTAATGGGCGGAGCTATTTCCATTTTCGGTAAAAGCTTTGAAATTTTTCTTCTCAGAAATCAGTGGATGGGTTTCAACCAAATTTGACTGGATCAATCCTTGGGTGACCTTTTATCAGATTATAAAAAAGAATTTTGATCAGATGAAAAACATGGCTTTAATGGGCAGGCATTATTTCCATATATGGTAAAAGCTTTGAAAATCTTCTCAGAAACCAGTTGATGGATTTCAACCAAATTTGACTGGATCAATCCTTGGGTGACCTTTTATCAGATTATAAAAAAGAATTTTTATCAGATGAAAAATATTGCTTTAATTGGCAGGGCTAATTTCCATATGTTGTATATACTGAAAACTTTGAAAATTTCTCAGAAACCTGTTGATGGATTTGGACAAAATTTCACAGAACTGATAACAAGATGACTGTTTGTCAGGTTCCTTCATATAATTTTGATTGGTTGAAAAACATGGCTATGATGGGGGTGAGTTATATCAATAAAAGAATTTTACACAACTTGACATTTGTAAAAACAATGAATTATTTGAAATGGTTCTCTAGAACTATTGCAAAGATTTCAAGGATTTAGATTTATTTTTTCATTATATTCAGTTTATTTTAAATTTATGAAAAAAATTGCCTATTCAGTACACTCATGCCTGTAGAGCAATACAGGTGCTCCAGCTCCTCAAGTTGTTAAATCACATCACCTATACACTCTTTGCAAATTATTGGTTATTATTGTTTTTGATAATTAAGAATATAATACTGTTTTTTTCCCATTTAGAAAAAAATCAGAATCATATTTCTTAATTCTCAAACCTGAAGAAAGAAGACAAAATAATTTGTTCATGTGTTAAGATCTCTTTAATAAGGAGTGAAAGAATGGATGAACAGTACTTTTTATATTAACTGCACATTATATACATCAAAATATGCAGCTATTTGGTTGCAAAGCTATTCTTATTTTCCTATACAAATAAGGAATATGCGCAAAAAATGTTATTTAATGAGATCAACTTCTCCTGAAAATCTCACCACTTCTCCCTATTTTGAAAAACTTCTCCCAAATCTCAGATCAGGGAGAAGTCACTTCTCCCCAAATTCTGAGAGTCTACAGAGCCCTGCTTAAAGTAAATTGACAAAAAATGTAATTCTATCTGAATTGAGTTGCTTCCTTTGTTAAAGAAGTACCTGTAGGATAAATCAATTCAGCCAAGGGAGTTTTTCATGTGCCCATGCGCCTCTGGTATAAACATTAGACTAAAAGCATGAAAAGTGTTACGAGCTTATTAACAAGGATGATAACGACTTAGGCAAGTGGTCTTCATTTAGAAAAGAAAAAAGCATTTCTCGAAATGTTGACTTTCTAAGTTTGACTCAAACATTTATTTTTATGGGAAATTAATAAGCTTTATAGTAAGGACTTTGAGTGATAATACTTTGAATTATCAGAAAACTTAGATATAATATATCGATTGTGGAGACAAGTTTTGAGTGCTGTATTTCCTATCTTCTTGATCAAAGCCCATGTAATATTTCAAGGTTTAAATATTTTTTATGTTGAAAATATTGCATAGCTGGTTGATCTAGAATGAAGATTTAGCGTTTATGGCTGTTTTCATGTACATATTGTTTCAAGCAATTTCTCCTTTTTGCACTTATTTTCAATGTGAACACCTTAACCCTTTCTTGCAGAATCCCTTGTTTCAACTTCTCTGTGATTTTATACCTTCGAAAAAATTGTGGGAAAAGAAGAAATTGCTTGTTACAAGCAATTTCTTCTTTTCCCACAATGTTTTCTTACCTGTAGGGTACTTACTTTTCAAATTTCACCCACTTCTAATTGTCATCAGCAATTTACCTTAAATTGGACCAGGCTTAAATTTGAAAACGAGAAAGGGTTAAAGCTTTTCAGCTGTTGTCTGCAAATTATTGTAAATTAGGCCAGTCTTGATTGTAAATGGATACATCTTGCTTCCATATTTTCAAAGAATGGTATAAGGAAACAGTGTTAGAAAAGGAGTTACTGGTTGTATAAACAATTTGTCTTTTCTCACAATGTTTTCTATTCTTAACTATTTGGCACTCATTTTCAATTTCAGCGCTTTAAGGTTTTTCAGTTGTCATCTGCAAATTGTTATAAAATGGGCCAGTCAATCAACAACATCTTGATTTTCTATTTTCAAGGGAAATGAAAGCTGACTGAATTAAGATGTATGACACGCCTATGAGCCTTCATGACTGTTGTGTAGACTTTATCTGTGATAACTTAGAGGCTTTATGTGAGAGCACCATCTCTGATGTTGGAATCCAGAAACTATCATTCAAGGAAGATGTCTTCTTCCAGGGTAATTTATCTGAAAAACTTCTCGAAAGTCTTTGTGAAAAGGGGCGCTTAACGGATGATGTTCTAGGGTTGTTTGATTCGCAAGTTACGAATTTGAAACATGTAAAAATTAGAGATGCCCAACTCACAACAAAAGGTTTGCGCACATTACGTCAACACAGAATCACAGATTTGGAGATAACAGGAATGAAATCAGTTACAATAAATGATGTGATAGGATGTCTTGGTGAATGGACATTAACAAACCTGCGCTCCCTGAATGTCAGTAATAGTACATTTCTCAATAACATGAAGTTTTGTGTTGTTGTGTCTTTGTCCAAACTGCACAATTTGGTTAGTTTGAATGTGAGTCGAACTGAATTCAATAAACATGGACTAGAAATTATTGCAGAGGATCTGCCAAACTTACAGAGCTTGGACATTTCAGCCACTCCAATAGATGATATATCAGCATTACGGAAGTGTAAAGACCGTCTAAAGTATTTATCTATGTACTGTTTACGAGCTGCTCAGACCTGTGATATGTTACCGGTGATACGTGAACTCACTCACCTGATACACCTTGATGTATCAGATGACTCTCTACAAAATGTGCAATCAATACTCTCTAAAAGCTCGTCCAAATTTCAAATACATAACCTGATATCACAGCCCAGTTGTCTACCTCACCTGACCTCCCTGGATATATCTGGAAATATCGGTGCCACTGAGGACATACTCTTGTAAGCAAAGTCATTTCTTATTTTTCTGTTTGCTAGTTGCAGCTTGTGCCAGGCTATTATGTATACACACTTACAATAGTTTTGCATTGATTTAACCCTTATCATGCTGATCCCGGACTATTCCTACTTGACAATGGCTTTGGCAGGTGTATTGACTAAGATCAGCCTGCACAGACATGCAGTCTGATCTGTATCTAAACTTATTGTTTATTGTTGTTGTTTTGAAAGAAATCTTTGAACACAAGATTGATCTTATTATGTCAAAGTTTTCAAATATAGTGAAAAAAGGAAAAATATTCAGCAGGACAAGGGTTAACCTATTACCAGATGGCAAAATTTTATACTGGTTCAAATTGAAAGGAGATGCAGAAGACAATTTAAAGGGTAAGGAATTCTAGATATTTTAAACTTTTTTGTATAGAAAACAATGTGGAATAAAGAAGGTATTGCTTGTTACAAGCAACTTCTTCATTTTCAACAATGTTTTCTGGAGCTTGTTTACTTAGGGAAGGGGGTCAAAAAGCATCATTTTGTGGGAATGGGTTAAATTTACAACAAGAACTCATCAAGTATCTTTAATGGAATTGAATTGCACATGTAGATGTAACAGAATTATTGTATAATTATCCTCTAACCCACTGCAAGACACCAGATTTTAGACTCGTTCAGGCAACAGTTTCATGTTGATAAAATTTCAAAAATCTCTCTCAGTATTTAATTTTCGTAATGTTTTTCCCAATCATTTTTCTTGAAGGGTGTAAAAACATGGCATAGTGTTTGAATGGATTAATGAGATAATTAACACTTTTTGAAAACAAAGTCATTAATAGTATTTGTACTGGGAAAAAAGCTTTCAGGAACAGCAGTGGAAAAAATTAAACTTTCACAAATATTAGTAGATCTAAATTGTGTTATAAAATAACAAGTTGTTCTGGAATGGTATGGATATATACAGACTTTCTCACTTATCCTCAGACAAGTAAAACATGATTTTCCTTTTGTCCAGAATTAATAGAACTTTGTGCAAAAAGAAAGATAAATTTTGAGAAAACATTGTTGATAAGACAATGCTAGTACCCAGGCTTTTCTTCATTAACAATATAATTTTCTACCCTTCAATAAATACATTATGATAAATTTTAGCTTGGCTGTTTTCAGAGAAAACCCGAGGTATTGTGATAGCCTCTGTGTCATCGTTTTCGTAGTTTTTGTTGTCGTTGTGCGAAAACTTTGACATTTTGTGATATCTCTGGTTCTACTGAAAGCATTCACTTGAAACTTGACACACATGTTCACTATCAAAGAGGAACCTATATAACAAGGGGGATAACTCTAGATGCATTTTGTACGAATTATGCCCCTTTTTTTATCCACTATCCAGCTCCCAACAGCCTAGCGGTGCTCTTGTCTTTTATTTAATGAGTTATCTTTGAGATCTATTAAGTACCATTTCAAGATATGCCCTGGTATTTACTTGTCTCCGGAAAAATAGTTATGAAAAATGTACTTGTCTGGAAGTAAAAAAGCCCTTGTTGGACAAGTCAGGCATGGGAATTCCACACTCCTGCCGATTACCAGATGACAAAATTTATACTGGTCTAAATTCAAAGAGGTTGCATTAAATCATAAAAATCTTTGTTTTTTTGGGGAAATAAACATTGTGGAAAATGAATAACAACATTTAATTACAAGCAATTTTTTCATTTCCCTCTGTCTTCAAGGCTTTTGATTTGAAGGTCATAAAAAAGTGGACTTGAGTGGGAATGGCTTAAAGCAAATTTCCATAGATGGTCTGGATTTATTTATCCTTTCTTAAAAGACAGCTTTCAAAAGCAGATTATATTACATTTTGCTATGAAAGGAAACCCATAAATCTTGGCAGTCATTGAGTGGCCTCAATGAAAATTTTGCAATACAACTATCCTTTCAATCAGATTTCTTTGGCAACAATATTATTGCCATTCACTAGATTGTACCAGAAGTTAAAATTTTAGACAGAATTGTGGAAAGTTGCGGATGACAATTCAGAATGTGTCAAATTTGAAAACTAACAGCAAGATAAAGTAGAGAACATCATGAGAAACTTGGGACTGCTAGTTTATTTAACCCTTTCCCATTCAAATACGGGATTTTACGTTTCTGTGATTTTTACTAAAAAAAAAAAACATTTTGGAAAAAGAAGAAATTGCTTGTAACAAGCAGTTTCTCCTTTTCCACAATATTTTCTACCACATAGGATGGTGTCATTTCAAATGGCATCCAGTTTTCATTGTCGTCTGCAACCTCTTTCAATTTGGACTAGTCTAAAATTTCCAAAAACGGGAAAGGGTTAAATGGTAATGAGTTAAATGAAATTTGAATATCTTTCTTCATTTTCAGACAATTTATAAGAAGTCACAATCTCCAGTTTTTGGGATTATCCCTGACAGAAGCCTGTACATATGATATATTTAATGATAAAGAGTGCCCAGACCATTGTGATGAATTGGTGGTTAGTTATTGAATTTTTACACTTTGTTTTGATAATATCCCTGGAAAATACTGTGTCAAAAGGAGAAATTGATTTTGATAACTTTCTTTTATGTCTCTGCCATATAATGGTAACAGGTATAAAGCGTTACCTCTATACATGGGTCTGTGTGTGAGTGTCCAATTCTATTCTACATTAAAACTTTGCACAGTTGTTCCCCTTTATGAATACTAGTGGCACATGTTAAATTGTGTTGGATACTCCAACATTCAAGGTCTTAATCCATTCCCACACAGCAAAATTTTAGACTGGTCCAAATTGAAAGAAGCTGCAGACGACAATTTTACGTTGGTAGAATTTTGAATTTTTTCGTCTTTTTGGATAGAAAACATTGTGGGTAATGAAGAAATTGCTTGATACAAGCAATATCTTCATTTTCCACAATGTTTTCAAAGGCTGTTTTATTGAGGGGTGTAAAAAGGAGGGATTGAGTTGGAATGGGTTAATCCTTGTCACGCTGAATTAATCCTTTCAGAATTGTATAAAAATCAAAGAGCTGAAAAGCACTGGTAGAACTTGGGGGTTTTTTTTGTTTTTTTTTAGATTAAACATATTTTATTTCACAAAAATGTGAAATGGGGTCTGACCACAAGTTCTAACAACTTAGTATCTGTCCTTCCCCTACAAAACAAAGAACATTGATAATGGCAACTATACAGAATATACATACATATACAGTAAAACCTCGGTAGTTCGCAGCGCAAGGGGCCGAGGAAATTCATACGAATTAAGCGTAGTACGAACAAAACAGAGGGCAAGTGGTCCGCTGTTTGAGATAAACGGAATCTGACACGGTCTTGTTCTGTCCCCCGTTTAGGAATTGATTCTAGATTGGTTATTTTTTCTAAACAAGTACTGCAGATATTAATTAAGGAAAACATAAATTAAGAATTACTCATCTTCTATTTTTATGCTTTTATCTCTGTGTTGATTTTTGGCGTTTTTTAAACACAGTGTTTGTATCAAATTTCTACCTCCATCAGAGTGATTTACCTTTTCAATATATTTGATCAAATCACTCTGAGTATTCTATCATCAAATCATAAAACTAAGGACCGACAATTGTGAAGAAAGCAACTGCAGATTAAATTAAAGTGGTTGAATTTCTAAGTGACCAATAGCACTGATACTTATGGGGATGCGTATATTTAAAGTAAATTTGCGGCAATAATTACGGGAATTATCCACCTTACAGACCAAACAGCCCCTTTAACTCAAGGTACATGATAACACATTATTTGTCATAAAGATCAGCGGATGTGAAAATCAAGATAAGTGGTGATTTGTGACAATTAGTTGATCACACCTACAAATTAAACATAGGAGTTTGTGCTTTAATCATACATTCGGGACTTGAAATGGCCTTCGAACTACAATCCACTGACATTGGAATTAGACAGAGTTTTCTTACGAAGCTAAAGAAAGAAAAAGATCGGGACCGCGCAAAGCATACGAACGAACACATGCCTACGAACCAGTGACTTTCGAAATAACGAGGTTTTACCGTAGTTACTAATAAGAATAGTAGCAAGTTCGAACTGAGTGAGAGATTAAGAAGGTAATTGGGAAGAAAAATGAAAAGTTGAATGATATGTTAAAAAGGAAAGAAATAAAACTATAATCAGGGAAGAAAGAAATTAAAAGGTTGATAGATAAATTAGATATGATGCTCCGAGACTGTACCAATTTTGTTTCATTATTATTATTACTCTTGGGCTACTGAAAGCGCTTTGATTGTTTAATAAATGCGTGAATTGCTTCAAATAAAAGGCAGTTGTCATTATGACTAAGCATTTTGTCTCCAAACATCAACGTTTTAATATTAAGAGGTAGGAATGCTCTGTAGATCTGAACAGTACATGTCTACTTTCACTAAACAAGTTACAATTTAGAAAATAATGTTCATCATTTTCCACACAACCCCACAGGCACATGTAGGATCTGATTTTAAGTGATTTGTTCCATAGTGATATTGAAGAAGGAATACACGACACCAGTTGAAACTTTATACATAAAACACAATTTAGCATTTATATGCCTTAACGATAATATTTCCCATCCACACTCTTTACATATAAATTTACTTTAGACACTGATCTTGTTAGTAGTACTTGTTGTTCAGTTTTCAATACTTCTTTTGAAAATTAATTTCATAAACAACTCTGGTTTCAAAGGGACAGACAGGAGGTGTAGACTAAGACTTAGATCTTTGTCTATACCTCCTGCTAAAGCAGGAATATTCCGTATTCAGCATGACTAGGGTTAACTTAAGGTCATGTGACAAACAATTATGCATCAGCATCTGTTTATGTAACATACACATATTTCTAGTTTAATATAGTGTTTGCTTCCTTATGTGTTTCATCTTATATTTTCATGTCCTTTGTAATGTCTGCACTATCCATCAGCTTGAACCGGTCTGAATTTTTATTTCCTGAACTCATGGTTACAGACACTTTTTTTTTAAATGAAGAACACACATTTGTTGTTTTACTTTTAACTGGATTATATTGTGTATTCCATTTACCCTTTAACTTAAAACTCCACATTTTTACATGCTAAAGAAGGTTATGTAAACCATCATGGGAAAAGGAGAATATGTGGTAACCAGCATTTTCTCCCTTTTCTACAATGTTTTGATCCCTTTCTGATACAATTTGTAATCATGCACAATCTCTTTAAATTTCAAAACTTGTTGTGTTGTAATTGTTTAACCCATTCAAGCAATTTCCTCATTCTCCGCAATGTTTTCTACCTCAAAAGATAGATATAACTAAAATTTTCATCAAGCAAAAGTGTTAGTCAGCAACACTTTTCAATTTGGACCACTGTAGAATTTGGCATCTGGTAATGGGTTAAGAAATCACAGAGGCTAAACATTAATGTTTGTCCAGTCATAACACAAGCTGAAAACTTGGCTGTAGAAATTAAATGTGGTGGTTCATTAACCTTTCAGAACACAATCTTGACCCTATAGGCTAATCAGGAATTAAATTCGGGAAGATGACATGTAAAATGGTAAACTGTTAGTAACAAAAGAATTTTCTTCTTTTCTCACAATTTTTTTCTACCCTAAGATACTTATTTTTCAATTCATGTGCATTTTGAAATGTTGTCTGCGAGATCTTTCAATTTGGACTAGTCTAAAATTTTATCATTGGTAATGGTTGAAGGGCACATACAATGGATTTTGAAAATGTGAAATAAATTATAAAATTGTATACTCAATCTATCAAATTATTTCAAGGTCACTGGTGAAGCCAATGAAAGACAGCTTTCAGAAGCTCTGAAGCGGTATGTGTCCAGAAATTTATACATGCAGAAATCTCTCTATGCACTCTATGGGTTTTCACAAGGTATAGATTCACCAAGAAAGGACCTCATTAAGGTAATCATCATTTCACAAGTTCGGAAACATTCAGAATCAAGTTCATATTATTATGTATGTTGTGTTCTATTTTGTAACAAATTTTAAAGCCCTACTCCTATCATGTGTTTGAATGGAATGTTGACTAAAATATTCCCTTTTTAGATCACCTGACTATGAAGAGGTCATTGTCAGCTATTGTGATCAGGCTGTGTCCTTTGTCCATCGTCAACTTTCACCTTGTGTGCACTTTAGGGGTCATATTTTTGGCTCAATTGACTTGATATTTGGTCAGAATGTTTGTTTTTATTATATCTCGGAAGAGTTTGAAAATGGATCATGTGGGTTCAAAAACTAGGTCACCTGTTCAAATCTTAGAAAAACTTTGTGTGCACTCAATAGGTCACATTTTGACTCAAATGTCTCGAAATTGGTTAGAATGTTTGTCTACATGCTATCTTGGACGAGATCGAAAATGGGTCATGTTGGGTCAAAATTTAGATCTTCAGGTCAATTCTAAGAAAAACCTTGTGTGCACTCTATAGATCTCATTTCTTGCTTAATTGTCTTGAAACTTGGTTGAATGTTTGCCTTTATGATCTCAGATGGGTTCTAAAATGGGTTATGCAGGGTCAAAAAAAGTTTGTTTGAATGGGGTTTTACGCTGCTTTCAACAATCTTTCAGTTATATCGCGGCGGCTTTAGCACCTAACAATGGATTCCTTTTATTCCTCACACCAGTACTACCATTACATCCTTTCCTAGCCTTCAGCTGCTATCCCACATAGGTGTACGATTATCAACCAATTGGTGAGATACAAATAGTCGGAAAAGATGAGTGCCGCCGTCTGGGTTCGAACCCGGGACCTCTAGATTGACAGTCTGACTCACTGTCAACTGCGCTATTACGGGGGCTTCAAAAAATAGATCACCAGGTCAATTCTCAGAAAAAAAAACCCACAAACTTCTGTGCACCCTAGAGGTCATATGTTTGGCTCACATGCCTTGGACTTGGTCAGAAGAATTGTCTACAATAACTCTGGGGTGAGTTTGAAAATGTGTCAAAAACTAGGTCACTAGGTCAAATCTTAGGGAAACCTTGTGAGGTCACATTTTTGGCAATGATTTAAGATCTAGTCAAAATCTAGGTCGCTAGGTCAAATAGTAAAAAAAGCTTATGTGCACTGTAGGGGCCCTTTAGCTTGTTTCAATTGTTTATATATATTTGTTCAGAATGTTTGTTTTTTTTCCCATGAACCTTTTCATATTGGATATTGGGTCACATGGTTAATAAAGTAGGTCATGAGGTCAGATCTTAATATAACAATACTTTCTATGAAGTCACTATACTTCTGGTATAGATATCTTGAAATATGGTAAGAATGTCTGTTTAGTTAAATTTCTGAGACTAGACTTCAGTAACAAGTCTTCATAGGACCAGATAAGGTCACTTGTCCTATTTAACTTTTATAGTCTTTGACATGCATAAAATTTGACATTTTGTAATATCTCTGATATTTATATGAAACTTTGAATACATGTTCACTATCAAAATGAACCTATACAAACAAGAGAGGTAACTCCTAATGTATTATAATCTCACCTGAGCAAGAAGTGCTCTGGTTGAGATATTCTAATTGGTCATCGTCTGGCTTCCATCCATCTGTCCGTCAGTTCTAAATTTACGAAAAAAATTCTCCTCCTTAACTAACCATGGAATTTCAACCAAACTTCACAGAAATGATCCATAGGTCATGCTTTTTCAGCATACTTCAAAAAAGTGAAGTCCATGAAGATCTTTGGTTGCCATGGAAACCAAGTGAAAATAAATAAAAAATCTTCTCCTCCCAAACTATAAGGCCTAGAGCTTTGATATATGGTATATATCATCATCTAATGACCCTCTACTAAAATACTTCAAAGAATTACCATACTCTGAAAATTAGCCTTTTTCTGTGCCATTCCTAATTTTACATAATTATGAATTAATAAGGAAATCTTTGAAAATCTTCTTCTCGAGATCAATGAGGCATAGAGCTTTAATATTTGGTATAAATTATCATCGATTGACCCCCTACCAAAATACTTCAAATAGTTACTGTATTCTGAAAATTAGCCCTCTTCTTTGCAATTCCTAATTTTACATATGAATTAGTAAGGAAATCTTTTAAAATCTTCTTCTCCCGATTAATAAGGCCTAGGGCTTTGATATTTGGTTTAAATTATCATCTATTGTCCCTCTACCAAAATTCTGTAGTTTGAAAATTAGCCCTTTTCTGTGCAATCCCTGATTTTACATAGGAATAAAGAAGAATGTCTTTGAAAATCTTCTCCTCCTAAATCATTAAGCCTAGAGTGTTAATATTTGGCATGTGTTAATGCCTATTTACTCTCTAAATACTTCAAAGAATTACCATGCTCTAGAATTTAGGGCTTTATTCTGGGATCAAATAAATACCTTTGATTAAAAGAGAAAATCTTTAAAAACCTTCTTCTCCAAAACAATTAGGAGTGTAGCTGTATATATCATAAAGTCTTTATCCATATAGGACCATTATGGACCTCTTGTTGATATAACTGCCACTTTACGACTTTTTGTTGTTTTATGCACTATCCAGCACACTACAGCATCAGGTACCTGTAGGTGCACAATATTATTCTTTTTTATTGCTAGCCCATTACAACACAATTCTGCATTTTGTGAAAAATATTGTGGCAAAAGGAGAATGTGCTTTTTTTCTTTTGCCACAGTGCTTTCTACGTTATTTTACAGTGTAGTTATCCCATGTACACACACTTTGAAATGTTGTCTGCAACCTCTTTCAATTTGGACCAGTACAAAACTTTGTTGAGCAGTAATTAGTCAAATGTCTCACTTCTTTTTATCTCACTGAGAATATGGAAGCAATGCAGTATTGAATCATATGTCAAGATAATTTCAACTTAAAGTATAAAGGACTCTAGTGTTATTTTTACAAATACCATGTTTTAAACTAGTTTTCAATTTCTTTTTGGAGCGTAATAGGGTTAATGGTAACATGCTAGACTCTAGTGTCAAGGATCCTTTGTTTGATATACCCACTCAGCCATTTGGATGAGAGTTGAAACTGAGGTCCATTCTACATATGACCTCTGTTGCTGAGTGGGAAATAAAACTCCTCACAATAAAGCAACAATTTTTTGTACTTGGAATCCCATGGAAACCTATTTTGGCTTAGTGTCATAGGTTTACTTATTTTACAGCTTGTTTTACGGGCCATGATGATGCACCCAAGACAGTTAGGAGTACAGATGGCTGCTACAGCATGTCTTTATAATCTGTCAAAAGATGAAATAGGCAAACAAATACATCCATGTTTGCTGAAGGAAATAGTGGAGCAGACCTTGCAGGCCATGGAAAACTTCCCTAATCATCAACAGGTACTTAAACTTGACGGATCATTGGTCATGTCCACTGAATTCTGACAAGACATTTATTTAAGAGATGAAGAGAATATTTTTGGTTTTCATGGAGGTATGAACCGAAAAAACTAATCACACTGTATGAATACACGAAGCGGATTCATACATTGTGTGATTAGTTTTTTCGGTTCATACCTCCATGAAAACAAAAAACATTCACTTCATTTCTTATAATTTAATAACATCGAGCGAAAAAAACAAAAGCTGTACACATTTTGATACCTTTTTGTATGGGACTATTTTATGCGGAAGCATACAAAATGGCTGTGTGCTCAAAATTTTGTTCATGGAGGTATGAGTTAAATTTTTCGACCAATCAGAATGCTCGTTTTTGATAGACGAAACTAACAATTAGATTATAATGACATGTTTAGCTTTTTTTTTTTTCAAAATAGATGGCTTGTAACATAAGATAGAAAGAATACTGTTGTTGGGTGGTCTAAATGTTATAAATACAGCAATTCTGAAGTAACTTATGAAAATGTTTTTAATGAATGTTATTGTTCAACATTGCACTTCTAGTCTGTCTTAATGATTTTATTAGCTCCTCTGGCTGAAAGCCAGCGAGCTATTGTCATGGCGTAGTGTCCGTTGTTCTTCCATCTGTAAACTTTTACTTTAAAATCTTCTCCTCAGGAAGTATTGAACAGAATTAAACCAAATTACACAGGAGTGATCCTTCAATGACCCTTTATCAGATTCCTTCAAAGAATTTTGATTGGATGAATAACGTGGCTTTAATGAGCGGGGCTAATTTAACCCATTCCCACTCAGTGACGCTTTTAGACGCCCCCAAGAAAAAAAGCTGTAGAAAACATTGTGAAAAATGAAGAAATTGATTGTCACAAGCAATTTCTGCATTTCCCACAATGTTTTCTACCCAGAAAGTTGAAAAAATCCAAAATATCATAAACTTTGAATTGTTGTCTGCAACTATCATAAACTTTGAATTGTTGTCTAGGAATATTCAGTAATATTCACTTGAAATATGATATTTTAAGAAGTATCCCCGAATAAATTTGTGCACTTGATTCCAGAAAGTTTGGGGTTATGAATGATTATGAACATTTCTGATATGTATTCATTTGATCACTACATTTCAGCTGCAGAGGAATGCCCTTCTGACCCTGTGTAGTGATAGAATATTACAAGATGTACCATTTGATTGGTTCAAATGTGCCCGACTGGTTATGGAATGTTTATGTTTATATGATGATCCTGCCATGAATAGAATGTCTGTAGCAATCTGTTCAATCCTTGCAGCAAAGGTAGGCTGAGTTTATCAGCTCTAATGTAGGGGTGTGGAATTGAACAATCGCTCGCCCCTCCCTCTTACTCTGTTGGCTGCACCCATTGACTCAGACAGGAAGTTCCCCTTAATTTTTACTGGTGTTGTTTGAAAAATTTATAGCCACTAGCATGTAATAAAAAAAAGATGGTTGGTGGCCTGAACAAGCTGTAGTTACAATGTTTAAGTTGCCAAACCAACGAAAATGTTTCAAGCAAATGACGGCCAATGTCAGAGACAAAGCTAAATTCCAATCTAAATGAATGATTTTATTTGTTGATTAATTCCTTGATTGTCAGCTGCAATTGGTCAATTCCCATGTTTTACTTGTTCTACATGGGTTTTTCTACTTACAGATAAGTACATTTTTCAAGGTAACTTGTCTGTAGACAAGTAAATACCAGGGTAGATTTTTAAGTGATACAAAATAGATCCCAAAGATATCTCATTTATTTATCATTATTATTATGTTATCATTATGTTTATTTTTGAAGGGTAGAAAATACACTGCAACTCCACTATAACACTGCTGGTGGTGTCCAAAAAATGAAACAGCAGAAGAAGTGGAGTTACGCTACAACGCTGTATCCCCCCCCCTCTCCTGTATAACTGAATAATTGACTGTCAGAAGCAAACGCCCGACAAATTATGATAACACTCCGATATTGACTAAAATGTAACAAGTTTAATTTTAGGCGTTACTAGTTGGGAAATGAAAGCAGTTATGAGAGAAACCGACAAAATTCAGCATAATGAAAATTACTAAATTCTACCCTTAATTTCCCGGACTATCAGAACTAAATAATCTGTAAATTTCTACAAGTCGACAAAATTTTTTCTCTTATGGTCCAAAAGTATTAAAAAGCTAGGATTTTCACCCTAGACATGTTTTATTATTGATAGTCGTCTGCATTTATATGTAATTAAATTTAGTTTTACATTGACATAAATATTTCCATCCTTAGAGAAAGGGGATAAAATCTAATATCCCACATAGTGACATCTCCTTGGAGACTGACAAGCTGTTGAACACCTGGGGCTACTGGCACCTTCAGTAAATGACAAGTGGATTGACCTTTGACCCTTATTCACAGTCATGGGCTTGGTTTATTTGTCAAAATTATGGTAACAATAAAACAAAAAAAAACTCTATCTAAACCAAGTCATATATGAATGGGTAATTTACACCAACTAGTTGCATGTGTACAAAACTGGATTAAACTTTGTAACTGGTGTCTTTTAATACAAAGAAGGTCATAATAAACAAAAAAAAATCCAAGACGGGGGAATGTCTAGTTTCACTTTTGATCATAACCAACAAATCATATAACACCTGGGGTTAGTGACGTGTTGAGAAAATGTCACATGGACTGACCTTGGACTTCATTCTAGGGATATATATGTATCTTCAGCGAAAATCATTGGACTGGAACAAAACTTAAACTCATTCTGTAACTTATCAATGCAAACTCACATACCAAATCACCTTCATATCGCAATGGGTTTATAAAAAAAATCTATGGGCTGGAACCAAACTTGAACTTGTTCTGTAACTAATTTATGCAGACTCACATCAGCATAAAATCTCTTGGAGTTAAGAAAACTGAAATTTCCTGGTAATTTTCTAAGTCCAGCATCTGTATCTTCCACAAAATCAATGGACTGGAACCAAATTTGAACTTGTCCTGTTACTCATTGATGCAGAATCACATATCAGTTCAATATCTCCCAGGGTTATGAAAAAAGTCTGTAAAACTGGTATGTCAGACAGACTAATGGAGACCAAACCTAAAATCCCCTTCAGCTTGTTAGGGGACTAATAATTGCATACCTGAAATAATTGAATATTTTCGATGCTTTTTTTAAGCAACTATTCATAGCATCAAATTATAAATTGATGCTGAGGTTCATCATAGTGTTCACCGTGGCATTGAGATTTTTCTCAGTAACTATTAACTTCACATTTCAATCGAATTAATGCAGGCTGCCGAAACTCATCTAAAGAAATTGACTTGTTGACATTAATGGATCTGTTGTGGAATTATGCCTAATATCGACATTGAATTGCTGTTACTATCCAGCACTCAGAATAGTCAGCCAGTAGATTGTATATATATTTTTAGACTTGTTATGGTGTGTATATTCAACCTATTCCCATTCAGTGACGCTTTTAGACATCCTGGAGAAAAAAAGCCTTGGAAAACATTGTTGAAAATGAAGAATTTGCTGGTCACATGCAATTTCTTCATTATCCACAATGTAATCTACATGAAAGAAAAAAATCAAAAATTTAATATGCTTGAAATTGTTGTCTGCAACCCCTTTCAATTTGGACCAGTCTAAAATTTTGTGATTTGGTAATTGGTTAAATGTTAATCTGTCTATGAACAGAGTTTCCTTAGCATTTTGTTCAATACTCACAAAATTACAGCTAAATGTTAAATACTTGAAATGTTGTTCTGATGGAAGTGTAAAGGGAATTTACATTTCAGATATCAACCCAAAAGACCTCAGAGCTAGGTGCCAAAAATCGTTACATGAAGAAAATGTTACAGCTAGTGAAACAGAAGATTGAGAACAACCTTGTTGATATGACCTTGAAATTTACATTGAGTGCGCTCTGGAACTTAACAGGTAATAACATCATTATGAAATTGTATGTCTGGTCAAAATTGGAAAAAGGTACAAAACAATTCAAAGTATATTTAGCCAATTCCCACACAAAGCCACCTAACCCATTACCACATGACAATTTTAGTTGATGTAATTTTAAAATCTTTGTCTTTTGGGTGGATAATGAAGAGATTGCTTGTATGATGGCGATGGTTTTCCCGTGCGTCCGTCCGTTAAACTTTTCCTTGTTCACGCTATAAAGTCCACAGTTTTCATCGGATTCTCTTCAAACTTTCACAGAAAGATTGTACCATCATAAGGTTTGTTCCTTTCGAAATTGGGTCAGATCCGTCAAGAAACACGGGAAAAGGGGCCTAATTAAAACTTAATTAAAAAATCTTCGTTTACGCGATAAAGTCCAAAGTTTTCATCGGATTCTCTTCAAACTTTCACAGAATGATTGTACCATCATAAGGATCGTTCCTTTTGAAAATGGGTATGATCCGTCAAGAAACACGGGAAAAGGGGCCTTATGAAAATTTAATTAAAAAATCCTCGTTTACGCAAAAGAGTCCACAGTTCTCATCAGATTTTCATCAAACTTTCACAGAATGATTGTAAAATCATCTGGATCGTTCCTTTCGAAAATGGGTATGATCCGTCAAGAATCACAGGAAAAGGGGCCTTATGAAAATTCATTAAAAATTCCATTAAAAATCCTCGTTTACACGATAGAGTCCACAGTTTTCATTGGATTCTCTTCAAACGTTCTCAGAATGATTGTACCAACATAAGGATTGTTTCTTTCGAAAATGGGTATGATCCGTCAAAAAACATGGGAAAAGGGGCCTTATGAAAATTTAATTAAAAAATCCTCGTTTACACGATAGAGTCCACAGTTTTCATTGGATTCTCTTCAAACTTTCACAGAATGCTTGTACCAACATAAGGATCGTTCCTTTCGAAATTTGGTATGATCCGTCAAAAAACATGGGAAAAAGGGCCTTATGAAAATTTAATTAAATTCCATTAAAAAACCTCGTTTACGCGATAGAGTCCACAGTTTTCATTGGATTCTCTTCAAACTTTCACAGAATGATTGTACCAACATAAGGATTGTTCCTTTCGAAAATGGGTATGATCCGTCAAGAAACATGGGAAAAGGGGCCTTAAGAAAATTCAATAAAAAATTCCATTAAAAATCCTCGTTTACACGATAGAGTCCACAGTTTTCATACGATTCTCTTCAAACTTTTCAGAATGATTGTAACATCATCTGGATTGTTCCTTTTGAAAATGGGTCTGATCTGTCAAGAAACACGGGAAAAGGGGCCTTTTGAAAATTTAATTAAAAAATCCTCGTTAACACTTTAGAGTCCACAGTTTTCATCAGATTGTATTTAAACTTTCACAGAATGATTGTACTATCATAAGGATTGTTCCTTTCGAAATTTGGTATGATCAGTCAAGGACCACAGGAAAAAGGGGCCCGATAAAAACTGGATTGAAAAAGTCCTCGTAAACACAATAGAGTCCATAGTTTTCAACAAATTCTCTTCAAACATTGCCAGAATGATTATTACATTAAATGGATTGTTCCTTTCGGAAGTAGGTTTGATCCATCAAGTTTCATGGGAAAAGGGGCCCTATGAAAATTTATTAAAAAAATCTTAGTTAACACATAATGGTCCTAGATTTCACCTGATTGACTTCAAACTTTCACATAATGATTGTACCATCATAAGGATTGTTCCTTTCAAATTGGGTCTGATCCATTGAGAAACATAGGAAAAGGGGCCTTAGGAAAATTCAATTAAAAAAATCTTAATTAATGCTTGTAAGTCCACAGATGAGATGGAGTTGTCTTTATACTCAAACAGAATAATTATACTTTTGTAAGAAGAATTCCCTTCGGAATTGGTTCAGATCCATTTAGTAACATGGGAAAAGGGGCTATATGAAAATTCAATTAATAAAACCCTGTTAACACAATGAAGCCCACAGCTTTGATCAGATTTTGTGAAACTTTCACAGAATGATTGGAAGGTCATAACTATCATTCTTTTCATAACAGGGTTTGAACTGTCAAGAAACACAGGAAAAGGGGCCTTATGAAAATTTCATTTATAAATCCTTATTACCAAGTGCAGAGCTTTCATCGGATTTTCTTCAAACATTCACAGAATAATTGTACAATAATAATGATTGTTGATGTTTGCATTAGACCTGATCCGTCAAGTATCACAGGAAAAGGAGCATTATGAAATTTGATTTTAAAATCATTGTACCAAAATAAAGTCAACAATTTTCATCAGATTCTGTTAAAACTTTCACAGAATGATTATTCCATCATGAGGATTCTTTCTTTTCAAATTAGGCGTGATATGTCTAGTATCATGGGAAAAGGGGCCTTTTGAGAATTTTATCTATAATCCTTGTTACCAAGTCCAGAGCTTTCATCAGATTCTGTTCAAACTTTCACAGAATGTTTGTACCATCATAAGGATTGTTTATTTCCAAATTGGGCCTGATCTGTCTAGTATCATAGGAAAAGGGGCTGTATGAAAAATTATTACCAAATCCTCATAAACACGACAATGCCCTCAGTCTTTATCAGAATCTCTTCAAACTTCAATAGAATGATGGTACCATCATTTGGATTGTTCCTTTGTAAATTAGATCTGATTGCTTAAGTGACACAAGAAAAGGGACCTTATAAAAATTTTATTACAAAACATCATTATTACAATAAAGTCCTCAGTCTTTATCATTTTCTTCAAACTATCATTAGGATTGTTCCTTTGTACATTGGGTCTGATTTGTTAAGTTTCACGGAAAAAGAGGCCTTATGAAAATTTAGTTTCAAAAATTCTTGACATAATTCAGTCCACTGTTTTCATTGATTCTCTTTAACTTTTAAAGAATGATTGTACCTTCTTTAGAATTGTTCTTTTGAAATTTGGTTTGTTCTGTAAAGTATCATGAGAAAAGGGGCCCTCCGAAGATTTCACTATAAACTCATTAACACAATAAATTCCACAGATTAAACAGACTGATTGTACCATCATTCCAATTGTTGATTTTGACAGTGGATTTGACTATGGCAAGGGACACATAAAAAGGGGCCTTATGAAAAACTCTCTTAAATATTCTGGTTAACACAATGATGTCCCTTGATTTCACCGGATTCACTTCAAAATTTCACAGAATGATTGTAAAAATACTTAATGGTTCTTTTCAGAACTGGGTACAATCCATCAAGTATCATGTAAAAAGGGGCCATACGATTTTTTTCTTAAATATTCTAGTTAACATAATGAACTCCCAATATTTCATCCGATTCACTTTTAACTTTCACAGAATGATAAAACCAACTGTAAAATATCATGGGAAAAGGGGCCTTATGAGAACTTGAATTTAATATCTTTGTTAACTCAATAAAGTCAACAGTTTTATTGGATTCTCTTCAAAGATGCATGGAATAATTATGGCATTCGAAACACAGGAAAAGGGGCCTTACATATTATCTTTCAAAACATTCTTGTGTATATGATGAAGATCACAATCATTATTAAAATGTATTTTAAATTTCACAGGACAATTGTCGGGTTGTAAGGAAAGTTCCTTTTGGAATGAAATTGATCCACCAGAAAACACAGGAAAAGGGGCCTTATTGATTTTCATTCAAAACAATCCTGTTTATGTGATAAAGTCCACAATTATTGACAGATTCTAATGAAATATTCACAGAATGATTGTAGGGTCATAAGGTAACTTTCTTTTGGAAATGGAGTGGATCTGTCATGAAACATGGGAAAAGGGGCCTTGAGGATTGTTGCTTAAAATGATAAAGGGGATAAAGCCCCTTTTTTTTATGCATTCTTCTTTGAGCAATTAACTTCCTTAGATATCAGATTTCTTTAACGGAAAACTTGATAACCAGTAGAGCGTCTCAGGCCCTCATGGGCCTCTTGTTTCAATTTCCACTATATTTTCCAAGCTCTTTTTCTTAGGGGTTTCCAAAAGCGTCATTTTCTGAAAAAGGGTTATGATGCCCTCAAGAAAAAAAGCTGCAGAAAACTTAGTGGAAAATGAAGAAATTGTTTCTTACAAGCAATTTCTTCATTTCCCTAATTTTTTCTACCCAGAAAGTTTGATAAAAAGCTAGAAATTCACAAACTTTAAATTGTTGTCTGCTACTTCTTTCAATTTGTACCAGTCTAAAATTCTGTTGTCTGTTAATGCTTTGATTTAAAAAAAAAGGTGCCACTGAGAGATAGAAGTAATGCTTATAACAGGCAATCATCATTTTTCCACAAAGTTTTCCAAAGCTATCAACCTTTATGTTAAAAAGTTGGGTGGTGTGTTAATCCATTCTGACACAATCCTTACATCCTTAACTAGAAAGGCTTAGGAAAACATTGTGGAAAGTGGAGAAATGGCTTGCATCTAGCAATTTCTTCATTATCCTCAATGTTTTCCACTCCATTTAACATAGATTTAACACCCTGAAATTGCCGTCTGCAAATTAAAATTTTGTCTTGTGGTAATGGGTTAAAGGGAAAGAGTGTCATGACATCCCATTTTGTTTGTCCTCATGTTCATTTGAAGAGTTTGACCCATTCAGACATATTTATGCTTTGTGATGAAAGACACATTTTTTTTCATTTTCCACAGTGTTTTCCACCAATAAAGTTGGAGATAAAAATCCCCAAACTTTAAATCTTGGTCAGCAATTTCTTTCAATTTGGACCAATCTAAAATTTTGTTGTCTGCTAAAAGGTCTATGTTCTAACATAGCTGCCATTGTTTTTTGTAGGGAACAATAAACTTCAGAAATAAACTTGTCCTACATATACACTGCAGCTCCACTATAACGCTGTTGGTGGGGTCCAAGAAATGAAACAGCGGAAGAAGTGGAGTTATTATGCTATAACGCTCCCCCCCCCCGCCGCTGTAACTGAAATTTTCAACCGTCGGAATCGGAACTAAACACCCGATAATTCGTGATAAAATTCCTGTAACAAGTTCAATTCTATACAAGTTACTAGCCGGGAAATGAAAAACAACAACTGTAGTTACTAGATTTTAGCAGAAACCGACGAAATTCGGCGTGCGGAGAATTAAATTCTAACCTTACCATCCCGGTCTATCAGGATTGAATAATCCGTAAATTTCTACAGGTCTACAAATTGTGGTTCTCTTTCTCCCAATATTAAGAAGCTAAAACTTTTACCCGAAACATGTTTTATTATTATGATAGTCGTCGGCATTAACCTAATTGAATTTATTTTTACTCGGACGTAAATATTTCCATCCGTAGACAAAGGGGATAAAATCTAAGTATCTCGCATAGCGACGTCTCCTTGGAGACCGACGAGTTGTTGAACACCTGGGGTTACTGAAGCGTTGAGAAAATGTCGCGTGGATCGACCTTCGAACCTCTTTCGCGGTAATGGACTTGGTCTAATTTCTTGACCATTGTTGAAAATACGGTAACAACAAATCGAAAAAGAACTCTATCTGAACCTAGTCATTTACGCATCGGGAATTTAAACCGACCAGTTGCAGTATACATGTAGCGGCTAACTTTTAATCGTAAAAATGAAGGTCATAATAATCGAAAAATATCCGAGACGGTGGAATGTCTGGTTTCATAACGACAAGAGTAAAAAAAATCGGTCATCAAGAATTACACGGGGTATGCGTCTGGCACGTGTCAACTCCGGAAACTCTCCCATAAATAGCTGAACATCTGGCGGCGGCGCCTTTGATCACCTTTCCTCCCTCAGAATAAAATAAACTGTACCCGAAAAACCTTTACTTCAAATCTGTCGACGAGCTTTTTGCCGTGTGTTTGATCATACAGAATGGCATTAAATTTTCGGATTATTGAAAGAAATTCGGAAAAATAACGGTATTTTATTTTAATCTACTTATATTATCTATCCCATTTCGAATGAAAATCTTCCGATATTGTGACATTTACAATTTAAATTCACGTATTTTCTGTATTTAGCGAAAACGTCACAACTACGACTGATTGTTTTCTAAGCACATTGTAGCGTTTTTATCTTGAAGCCACTATCCTCTACGAGCTCCGGATACCAGCAAACTATGAAGTGAAATAAAAATTAGGCTCAAGTCAATTTGTCTAATTTCACGTTCGCGCATTACTTCAAGAACACGTCCTACCGAAATTTAAGAACGCCGAGAGAGAAACAGTGTGATATTTCAATCGCATCACCTTCAAGGTTTGTAACAGAAGGATACCGAGGAGCGTGCCTATTCACTATTGTTTTTAAAAAAATCAATGACCTAAGGCATTGATCATCTCAATGTCAAACAGTAAGACCAAACAACCAAACCGATTTTGTAAATTCAAACACTACGCGTGTCATCAATCAAACAATGCAATTACCTCTGAACTAATGCATAATGGCAAGGACCGTCCACATAAGGTGTTAAAAACTTACCTGGCTTCGGGTAATTATCGATTTTTATGTGCAACCCTTTTTCTTCGGACGGGCCGAAGACGGGATGAAAAAATCGCGGCCAAATCAGGATTAACGTCGTATCTCAGCATCTGCAACCCCAAATGCCCCCCCTCCAAAATTTTGGGAGCCAAGCGGACCCCGCGTTATAATGGATTCAGCGCTGTGCCGGGTAGCGTTGTAGAGGAGTTACAGTGTACATGCAATCTTTTTTTGAAACATAAGATAATTGTACTATACTGCAATATTAAACTGGCCCGGGGTTCAAATAATAGTTTTAACCCATAACAGGGCAACAAAATTTCAGACTGGTCCAAATCAAAAGAAATTGCAGTTGTAAATCTTTTGGTGAAATTGTAAATTCTTATATATAAACTATAACTTTTGGAATAAAAAACTTTTTTGGATAATGGAAAAATTGTTTGTAACAAGCACTTTCTTCATTTTCTACAATGTTTTCAAAAGTTTTTTTCTGGGAGTGGGTGTTCAAAGAGTGGGATTATTTTGGAATCGGTTAAAAAGTTTGGAACTGTTGCTTATGCAGGAATAGAGATTTGTAAGGGTATTTTTTTTTTTTTTGTAAGACAAGCTTATACACAGCTCATCATAGTTTTCAAGCTGGTGGATTTTTTAAAGTTAAGTTTAATATTTGTTGTAACTTCAAAAGTATGTATGATAGAGTGCTGATATTTTTTTAATGGTAAGAAGGTTTTTCAATGAACATTCCTTGAACATTTGCCTTCATCAACCTATTCCCACACAATGATGCTTTTGGATTCCCCTCAAGGAAAAACAACTGGGAAAAACATTGTGTAAAATGAAGAAATTACTTGTAACAAGCAATTTAGTCATTTACACAAGGTTTTCCACCCAGAAAGTTGAAAAATCTAAAATTTCATAGACTTTAGATCTCAACTTGGACCAGTCTGAAATTTGCCATCTGGTAATAGGTTAATACACATATGCCAAGGAGAAAATGTCAAAAATTATAACTAAGGGCCAATATAAAAAAGGAAATATAATGGACTAATTTATAAGAGAGTTAAACAGTTACTATTGATAGTAATACAGATTTATAGCCTATTTTATGTATTTGCATATTTGGCAATGATTCATAATTGATCCACTGCTCTTTCAGATGAATCTCCCAAAACTTGCCGTGTGTTCTTAAATGAAGGAGGACTTGACCTTTATATGAGTGCCCTACAGGTGGTCAGTAATATGGATGTTGAAGTCAGAGTTCAGGTGGAAACAAAAATACTTGGACTATTGGTATGTGAAAATTGTGATGTAGTTGTGTTTTTTCACTCAAGGATTTTGTTCAAGTCTATACCATAGGACAAAATTTTTGATAGCTCCAATTTGAAAGAAGTTGCAGATAACAATTAAGAGGACATGTATTCGAAAATGCAAAAGTAAGTGCCAAATAGTTTAGAAAGCATTGTGACACCTTTTCCTTTTTATCACAATGTTTTCTAACACTATTTTATCAGAGTGTCAAAATGCAGGATTGTGTGGTAATGGGTTAATTAACCAAGCATTACTTAAACTATTTACTGGTAAATTTACTTGAATCATTTATTCATCAAGTGTTTTCAAGTCTCCTTGAGAACATAGATGCTATGACTTCATATATGTCCCAAAATTGGTAACAACTATGGATAATAGGCGGATTGGCAACAATGTTTATATCTGTTATTTGTCTTCCAAACCCACTTGACCGATCTTGGCTGTCAATCAAAGAATCAATCGACCAATCAAATCATTCATTTAGACTGGGAGTGAATATTTAACTCCGACATTTTTAGCTCACCGATTTTAACCAAATTTGGCAGAAATGTTTCTTAGGTGGCCCCCTTCAAAAAAAGCTAAAAGAATTAATCCTTTAAAAACTCTGTTTGCCATGACAACAAAAGTGAAATTTTAAATTAATCTTTAAAAATCTTCTCCTCCTGACCCTTAGGCGTAGAGCCTTGATATTTTGCATGAAGCATTAGTATATTGACCTCTTTCAAAATAGCTGAAATCATGATCCTCCGGTCCCCAGGGGCGGAGCCCCAGGAGGGGGGGGGGTATATAGAAATAAAGAACGACTTTTTAAATGACATCTCCTCTCAAACGACTGGGCCGACATTTTTAGCTCACCGATTTTAACCAAATTTGGCAGAAATGTTGCTTAGGTGGTCCCCTTCAAAAATAGCTAAATGAATTGAAATCCGTTAAAAACTCTGGTTGCTATGGCAACAAAAGTGAAATTTTAAATTAATCTTTAAAAATCTTCTCCTCCTGACCCATTAGGCGTAGAGCCTTGATATTTTGCATGAAGCATCAGTATTTTGACCTCTTTCAAAATTGCTGAAATCATGATCCTCCGGTCCCCAGGGGCGGAGCCCCAGGGGGGGGGGGGGGGTAATATAGAAATAAAGAACGATTTTTTAAATCACATTTCCTCCCAAATTACAGGGCCAATTTGAACCAAATTTTGCAGAAATGTGCCTTAGGTGGTCCCCTTTAAAATTAGCTAAAAGAATTGAAATCCGTCAAAAACTCTGTTTGCCATGGCAACAAAAGTGAAATTTCAAAATAATCTTTAAAAATCTTCTCCTCCTGACCCAGAAGGCGTAGAGCCTTGATATTTTGCATGAAGCATCAGTATATTGATCTCTTACAAAATAGCTAAAATCATGATCCTAGGGACTCCAGGGGGTGGAACCATGGGGGGGGGGGGGTATAAGCATGAAGCATCAGTTCACAGACTTCTTTCTTATTTCTGAAATTATAACCCATGGAAAAAGTTTTTTCCTTCTTTAAAATCAGCACTAAAGCCTTGAAATTTGTAATTTAGACTTTTGGATCCCCAGATTCATAGTCTTTATATGTAATTGTGGCCCACTTGTTTCCTAATCCTAACCTTAACATGAAATTAGACTGTTGAAAGAATAAGAGCCTTTATCTCAGGTAGGTGCCCCAGGGCCAACGGCCCTCTTGTTTGTTTGTTTCGCGACTTAAATGTTGTAACTACAGTTTATTTGAGCTTTAGTTAGGATGCTTAGGTCGCCAAGCAAGCATTTCACTTTTTAGTTATATGTTACTGGCCATAAATGGTCTGTTTAATATCAAAGTAGTACTTCCTGTTGGAGCTCAGAAATTGGAGCTAGCAAGCAATCATTCAAATTGAAGGACTACTAGTCACACCTACTGACATCCAACAATGCAGTTTGAGATTTCAATTAGTTTGCAAAGTATATATTTAGGGATATAAAATAAGCAATTGTTGGATGGCAACCTGCATGTCTGAACTACGGCTTGAATAAGCTTTTATAAATTCTCCAACAAAGAAAATGTTTGAATGTCAAACAAGTAGATTTGTCACTTGATTTTTAGCTGCACTGACCGAAGGCCAGTGGGCTATTGTCATGGCGTTGTGTCCATAGTCGTAAACCTTTTCTTTAAAAATCATCTCAGAAACTACTGGTTGGAATTCAAAAAAATTTCACAGAAATGATCCTTGGGTGACCCTTTATCAGATTCCTTCAAAGAATTTGATTGGATGAAAAACCTTGCTTTTATTGGGCTTTTTAGCATATATTGAATATAGTGAATCAACTGAATGAAATCTCTTTAGACAATATCGAATGGAATTTTTAGCTCACCTGCGCACAAAGTACTCAAGAGAGTTAATGTGATCACCTTTTGTCTGGTGTTCATGCGTCATCTGTCAACGATTCCTTTAAACGACATCCCCTCCCAAACAATTTTGCAAATTTGAACCAAATTCGGCAGAAATGTTCCTGAGGTGGTCCCCTCTAAGGATAGCTAAAAGAATTGAAAACTGTTAAAAATTCTGGATGCCATGGCAACAAATGTGAGATTTAAAAATAATCTTTAAAAATCTTCTCCTGACCCAGGAGTCGTAGAGCATCGAAATTTTGCATGAAGCATCAGTATATTGACCTCCTTTCAAAATAGCTAATATCATGGTCCTCAGGTGGGGTTAATGAAGAAATAAAGAACGATTTTTAAACGACATCTCCTCCCAAATTACTTGGCCAATTTGGACCAAATTTGGCAGAAATGTTATTTAGGTGCCCCCCTTGTAAAAAAAAAAAAAGCAAGAATAATTGAAATCTATAAGAAAAAAACAAAACAAAAAAACTCTGGTTGCCATGGCAACAAAAGTGAAATTTAAAAAAAAAATTTATTAAAAATCTCCTCCTGACCCAGAGGGCGTACAGCCTTGATATTTTGCATAAAGCATCAGTATATTGATCTCTTTCAAAATAGCTAAAATCATGATCCTCGAGTCCCCAGGGGCAGAGCCCCAGGGGGATGGGTTATATAGAAATAAAGAACAATTTTTAAACAACGTCTCTTCCCAAACCACTGACAATTTGAACAAAATTTGACAGAGATGTACCTGAGGTGGTCCCTTTTAAAAATAGCTAAAATAATTGAAAGCTGTTAAAAACTCTGATTGCCATAGCAACAAAAATGAAATTTTAAGATAATTTCTTAAAATTTTCTTTCCTGACCCAGAGGGCGTAAAGCCTTGTTATTTTGCATGAAGCATTGGTAAATTGATAATATGCTTGAAGCATCAGTTCACTGACTTCTTTCTATTTCTGAAATTATAACCCATGGATCCAGAGGGAGGAAAAAGTTCTCCTTCTTTCACATTTGCCCTAAAGCCTTTGAATTTATTTAGACTTTTGGATCCCCAGGTACATAGTCTATATATTTATAAAGTATGGCCCACCTGTATCATTATCCTAACCTTAACTTGAAATTAGGCTGTTGAAAGAAAAGGAGCCTTTATCTTAGGTGAGCGCCCAAAGGCCAACGGCCCTCTTGTTATATTTTACATGGGTGTTCATGGATCATTTTTGGATAAACCTTTAATTAGACTTTTTAAAGAGCTTTTGATCTGTTGAAAATTTAAGATGTTATAGGCCTAATTTTGTAAGGCTTATTAAAGGGAGGTAATAAATTGAGTTTTTTTAGCTCACCTGAGCACGTAGTGCTCAAGTGAGCTATTGTGATCGTCTTTTGTCCGGCGTCCGTCCGGCGTCCATCGTGCGTCGTCCGTCAACAATTTCTTTAAACGACATCTCCTCCTAAACCACTGGGCCAATTTGAACCAAATTTGGCAGAAATGTTCCTTAGGTGGTCCCCTTCAAAAATAGCTAAAAGAATTGAAATCCGTTAAAAACTCTGGTTGCCATGGCAACAAAAGTGAAATTTTAAAATAATCTTTAAAAATCTTCTCCTCCTGACCCAGAAGGCGTAGAGCCTTGATATTTTGCATGAAGCATCAGTATATTGACCTCTTTCAAAATAGCTAAAATCATGATCCTCGGGTCCCCAGGGGCGGAGCCCCAGGGGGGTGGGTTATATAGAAATAAAGAACAATTTTTTAAATGACATCTCCTCTCAAACCACTTGGCCGATTTGAACCAAATTTAGCAGAAATGTTCTTTAGGTGGTCCCCTTCAAAAATAGCTAAAAGAATTGAAATCCGTTAAAAACTCTGGTTGCCATGGCAACAAAAGTGAAATTTTAAAATAATCTTTAAAAATCTTCTCCTTCTGACCCAGAAGGCGTAGAGCCTTGATATTTTGCATGAAGCTTCAGTATATTGACCTCTTTCAAAATAGCTAAAATCATGATCCTCGGGTCCCCAGGGGCGGAGCCCCAGGGGGGTGGGGTTTACATAGAAATAAAGAACAATTTTTTAAATGACATCTCCTCCCAATTCACAGGGCCAATTTGAACCAAATTTGGTAGAAATGTTCCTTAGGTGGTCCCCCTTAAAATTAGCTAAAAGAATTGAAATCCGTTAAAAACTCTGGTTGCCATGGCAACAAAAGTGAAATTTCAAAATAATCTTTAAGAATCTTCTCCTCCTGACCCAGAAGGCGTAGAGCCTTGATATTTTGCATGAAGCATCAGTTTATTGACCTCTTACAAAATAGCTAAAATCATGATCCTCGGGTCTCCAGGGGCAGACCCAGGGGGGGGGGGGGGGGTATAGGCATGAAGCATAAGTTCACAGACTTCTCTCTTATTTCTGAAATTATAACCCATGGAAAAAGTTTTTTTCCTTCTTTCAAATCGGCACTAAAGCCTTGGAATTTGTAATTTGGACTTTTGGATTCCCAGGTTCATAGTCTTTATATGTAATTGTGGCCCACTTGTTTCATAATCCTAACCTTTACATGAAATTAGACTGTTGAAAGAAAAAAGAGCCTTTATCTCAGGTGAGCGCCCCAGGGCCAACGGCCCTCTTGTTAATTTTTGAGAGTAAGATTTATCATTATCCTTTAGCTCTTAACCAGATGACAAAATTCCAGATTGAATTAAATTGAAAGAAATGCAATTTAACCCATTACCACACTACACAACGCTGCTTTTTCTTTCCCATAGAAATATATGTATGGAAAACTTTGCATGAAAAGGAGAAATTGCTTGTCACAAACAATTTCTCCCTTCTAACACAAACTTGTCATGGCATGGCGTCTGTTGTGTGTCCATCTGTTCATAGACCTTTTCTTTAAAAAATTTTCTCCTCAGAAAGTAATTAACAGAATCCAATAAAATTTCACAGAAAAGATCCTTGGGTGGTCCTATATTAGATTTCTTCAGAGAATTTAAATCCAATGAAAAACATGGCTTTTATTGGCAGGGCTATTTCCAGTATGGTGAAATCTTTAAAAAATCTTCTCAGAAACAGATGGATTTGAACCAAATTTCTCAGACATAATACTTGGGTAACCCTTTATAAGGTTTCTTCTTAGAATTTTTATCCAAGGAAAAACATGGCTTTAATGGGTGGGGCTATTTCTATATATAGTGAAAACTTTATAAATCTTCTTCTCAGAAACCAGTTGATGGATTTGATCCAAATTTCAAAGAAATAATCCTTGGTTGACCCTTTATCAGATTTCTCTGAAGAATTCTCATCAGATGAAAGCATGGTTTAATTGGTTTCTTCTCAGAAACAAGTGGATGGATTTCAACCAAATTTTAAAGAAATAATCCTTTGGTGACCCTTTATCAGAAAATTCTGATCCAATTCAAAACATGGTTTTATTTGGCAGGGGTAAATTTCCATATATGGTGAAAACTTTCAAAATCTTTTTAGAAACCAGTGGATAAATATCAATCAGATTTTACAAGAACGGTCTTGGGGTGTTTCTTTATCAGATTCCTTCAAAGAATTTTGATTGGATGAAAAACATAGCTTAAATAGGCGGGGCTTATTTCCATATATTGTATATAGTGAAAACTTTTAGAATCTTTTTTTTTTTAAAAACCATTAGATTGATTTTAACCAAGTGTCACAGAAAATATCCATTTTAAGGTCCATTGGCGGAAAGCCAGAGAACTATTGTCATGGCGTGGTGTCCGTCAGGTATGCGTGCTATTGTTAGGTCGACCGTCCGTAAACTTTTTCTTTGAAAATCATCTCCTTAGACAGTACTTAACAGATTTTAACTGAATTTCACAGAAATTATCCTTGGGTGACCCTCTATTAGTTTCCTTCAAAGATTTTGATCCCCAATTTTCATATATGGTAAAAGCGTTGAAATACTTCTTCTTAGAATCTAGTGGATGGATTTCAACCAAATTTCACAGAAATGATCCTTGGGTGAACCTCTATCAGATTCCTTCAAAGAATTTTGATTGGATGATAAACATGGCCTTAATGGGCGGGGCTAATTTCATATATATTGTGAAAGCTTTGAAAATCTTTTTCCCAGAAACCAATCGTTTGATTTCAACCAAATTTCACAGAAATGATCCTTGAGTGAACATTTATCAAATTGCTGCAAATTATTTTGATTGGATGAAAAATGTAGCTTTCGTGTGTGGGGCTAATTTTCATATATGGTAAAAGCTTTGAAATTTCTCTTCTCAGAAACCAGTCGATGCATTTCAACCAAATTTGTCCGGTTCAGCTTGGGTGACCTTTTTTATCAGATTATAAAAAGGATTATGATTGGATGAAAAATATGGCTTTAATAGGCAGGGCTAATTTCCATATATGGCATATACAGAAAACTTAGTAAATTTCTCAGAAACCTGTTGATGGATTTCAGCCTAATTTCACAGGAATGATTCTCAGATGACTGTTTGTCAGATCCCTTCATATAAATTTGATTGGTTGAAAAAACATGGCTATTAATATGGTGGGTTTTGTCCATCTATGGTATACAGGGAAAATTTTACAAAATAGATTTTACAAAACTTGACTTTTGTTAAAACAATGAAAGGTTTGAAATGGTTCTCTAGAACTATCTCAAAGATTTCATTGGCTTAGATTTATTTTCCTTATAATCAGTTTATATTGAATTCATGCAAGATTTTGCTTAATCAGTACATTCATGCCTGTGGAGCAATACAGGCGCTCAAGCACCACTAGTTTAGACCCTTTGTCAAATGTATTTAGTTTATTTGATTTGGGAAAATATGACGTTTTCATGGGGGTGCTAATTTCCATTTATGCAATATATTCTGAGAACTTTGAAAATCTTCTCAGAATCCTATAGATGGATTTCAGCACAATTTTGAAGGAATAATCTTCAGGGGACTTTTGTCAGATTTCCTAACATAATTTTGATAGGTTGAAATGGTGGGGCTAATATCGATATATGAAATACAGTGAAAATTTTGTAAATGCCTTTTCATGGAATACAGTGAAAAATTTGCCTTTTCATCTTACTTAATATATGAATTTTATATAACTTAATTTGACTTTGTTAAACAGTGAAAAGTTTGAAATGTGTCACTAGAACTATTTCAAAGATTTCAGTGACTAGATTTATTTGCCATAGATGGCTAAGATGGTTCAGTTCATATTTTATACTGAAAAAACCATTTGCTTAATCAGTATATTCAGGCCTGTTGAGCAAGACAGGCTCTCAAGCGCCTCTAGTTAGCTAGACTATATGAAGAATCAGAGGCTATTTCAGTCACCGGGCATGGGCGATGATATCAGCTTCGGCATAATGCTTATGTTAAAGATTTACATGCAACTGTCTAATATCTCTATTTCTACTAATGCTATTAATCTAAAAGTTACCAAGCCTAGTGACCATCATATCATCCCCAAGGCAAAGATTGATAACTCAGACATTCAGTTTAGTGGAAGTATGACCACTTGTTTGATTAAGACATTTTTGTGACCATCCGATTGGAAAATTTTGATTTCTCTAACATTCATTTAAGTGGAATTCTAACCCTATTTTTGACTTACAAATTCTTATTTAAAGTTTTACCTGCAACTGTCTAATCTCTGTTCATACTTTTGCCATTGCTGTGAAACAATGCACATGCCTACCTCTGTGATCATAATGTCAACCCCTTAGCAAATATTCATTACTTCGATATTCATTTTAGTAGAGTTTTACCCTTTTCAATGTAGAATTTTAAGTGCGAGATTATTTTATCAATTTAAAGCTCAACTGGCCAAAGGCCAGCCAAGCTATTGTCATGGTGTTGTGTCCCTTGTGCATCTGTCCGTCCATAAACTTTTACTTGAAAAATCTTCTTCTCAGAAAGTACTGATTAAAATTCAACCAAATTTCACAGAAATGATCCTTGGGTGACCCTTTATCAGAATCCCTCAAAGAATTTAGATTGGATGAAAAACATGGCTTTAAATGCAGGGCTAATTTCCATATATTGTGAAATATTTAAAAATCTTCTCACAAACCATTTGATAGATTTCAAGCAAACTTTACAGGAATGATTCTTGGGTGACACTTTATCAGATTCCTTCTAAGAATTTTGATCGGATGAAAAACATGACTTAAATGGGCAGGGCTAATTTCCATATGTAGTGAAGCTTTAAAAATTTCATTCTCTGATACCAGTCAGTTGATTTTAACCTTATTTTACAGGGATTATCATTGGAGTTATTTTTTTTTTTTTTTTGATTTTATAAAAGAATTTTGATTGGATGAAAAACATGGATTTGATGGGTGGGGCTAATTTCCATTTATGGTAATAGTGAAAACTTTCAAAATCTTTTTCTCAGAAATAATTTGATTGATTTCGACCAAATTTCACAGTAATTATACTTCTTTTTATTTCTATAATGGATTTTCAGTCGGGGAGAGCTAGTTTCCATATATTGAATATATTCTGAAAATTTTGAAAATCTTCTCCTGAGAAACCTGTTGAGGGATTTCAACCAAATATCACTTGAGTGATCCTCGGGTAACTCTTTGTTAGATTCTTTCATATGAATTTGATAGGTTGGAAAACATGGCTTTTACTGTCACGGCCTATGTCCATATTTAGGTAACAGTGAGAATTTTGTAAATGCCTTTTCATCTTAGTTAATAAATGAATTTTACATAACTCGACTTGATTGTTGTAAAACAGTTAAAATTTTGATATGCTTTTGAGGAACTATTTCAAAGATTTTAGTATACAGATTTTTTTGCCAAATATGGCAAAGACAATCAGTTTTTATTGAATTCCTGAAAATACCATTTGCTTATTCAGTACATTCAGACCTGTGGAGCAATACAGGCGCTAAAGCTCCTCCAGCTCTACTTAGGGTTATGGTTTGAAATATGTTAACCCTTGTCATGCTGAACCCGGAATATTCCGGTTTTGGCAGGAGGTGTAGACTAAGATCAGACTGCACTTTTGTGCAGGCTGATCTTAGTCTACACATCCTGCTTGTACTTTTCCTGCCAGAGTTGTTTATGAAGTTGATTTCTTAAAGAACTATTGATTTTTGAACAGCAAGTTCTATCAGTGCTTTCGGCCCTTTGATTTGACAGCATTTCAGTAAGGTAATTTATACAGCATGACAAGGGTTAATATGTGTTCAGAGTCATGATCACATTATTCTGACATTCATGTTGTGGAATTATTACTAATGTTGATTATATATGATTGACAGTTGCCATCCTGCAGTTGTTTCATCAAGTTGATTCCAATGAGTACCAACAACATACAGTGTGATAGCCAGAAAATGGAAATTAACTGGCTGAAATAAAAAGCACTTCCTCTATATGTAGCTCTGAGCAAGAGAAGCATCTAACTTGTTTTAACCCATTGCCAGATGATTTAATTGTAGAATTGTCTAAATACAAAGAAATTGCAGATGACAATTTCAACTTGATCAATTTTTATAACCTCTTTGTTCTTTCGGAAACATTGTGATAAATGAAGATATTTCTTTTTTAAGGAATTTCTTTATTTTCCATAATATTTTACATACCTTTTGTTGAGGGATCGCTGTGGGAATGGGTTAACACTTAATTGTCTCTCAACACGTTGATTTTCTCTCTTAAAGAACAATATTTATCTTTTTCAGAACAATATAGCTGAAGTTGAATCCTACAGAAGTTCGTTAATGAGAGTGGACTTTTTAATGATCACAAAGTAAGTTTTTATATTAAACTACCACATCTGTTTTTTTTTAAAGTTTGAGACAAGTGTTTAAGGTACAGATTCTGAATGAAGTTTATGATGTATCTAATAGATGGATTACTGGTCTTACCCACTGAGGTCTGACAGGTAGTTCAACTTAGATATTAACCCATTTACACTCAGTGACACTTTTAAATGCCTCTCAATATGAAAGCTTTGGAAAACATTGTGGAAAATGAAGAAATTGCTTGCTACAAGCAATTTCTTTATTTTCCACTATGTTTTCTGACCCAAATCACAAAGATTTCAAAGATTTGATCAACTTTAAATTGTCGTCTGTATCTCCTTTTAATTTTCAGTCTAAAAATTTGCAATCTGGTAATTGGTTAAACTGTTACTTTACAAAATTTATGTTCAGGTTGAAGTCTAAGCCAGTTTCCACGTTAAGTATTTGGCTAGTATTTTTGGTGTGGATGTACTTGAGTACTATGATTGTTTTATTTTGTAGTCGGTTGATGAAAGTTGACCAGATTGATGTTAGTTACTTTGCTGCTGGTATCATTGCTCATCTGGCCATGGATGGTGAAGAGTCCTGGCTTATAGCAGGCACAGATAGGGCAGACATTCTACAGGACTTGGTAACCCATTATTGTAACTTTATCAGATGATGCATTTTAGTATTTTCTCAAATTATAAGAAAATGAAGACAACAATATAAAAAGTATTTGAAAATAAAGTATTGATAAATATGCCCGGTTAGGGCAAGAAGGATGAAGGTGAGATATGACTCCAGGGTTCCCACGCGTCAGGGAAAAGTCAGGGGAAAATGGAATTTTGTAAAAGTCAGGGAAAAGTCAGGGAATTTTGATGAGTGTCAGGGAATTTTGAAAAATAAGCAAAAGTCAGGGAAAGGTCGGAATTTTGAACAGACTGTCAGGGAATTTATTTTTTTTTGGAGTAGTTTTCAAGGCTAAGGCAGTTTCTTATCTTTTTGACTTAAATTGCTAAATGTACTGATTTCCAATTTAGATATTTATTTTAAAAAAAAAAATGATAGAAACTGAAGGGATTTGCGCCCCTTGCCTCCTGAGCAGTATGGTCGTTTCTGTGATAGTTTCAGTTTTGTTGTTCGCTGAATTGTGTTCAACATTATTAGAATATCAATGAACTTCTGACCTCTTTAGAAACATGCTATTTACTTTTTTTTGTTAGGAATACAGACAATGAATCTAAGTTTGTTTGTTCAAAATTAGTAGATTAAAAGCAGCAGTTCTATAACTATTAATAGCAATGGTAATTCTTTGATGAAATTGTTAAGGAAGAGGGAAACATCGGTTGAAACGTCGATAAAATGTCAGGGAAATATCATTTTCTTGTCAGGGAAATGTCAGGGAATTTTGGAACTGCCAGAGCATTGTAACCCTGGACTCATTGAAAGCCGGGGCTTGATGTACAGAACTTTTGTGTGAGTGTTCTGAATTTTGGTAAAATTATCAAAAATTGATGAGTGAATGGACAGAAAGAAAGGAGATATATAATATATTGGACAATTATTAATCATATATAATCATATTATATTGTTAAGAAAAAAAAAGGTGTTTGCTTTATTTCGAAATAATATTACTTATTCTAGAGTTACAGTATTAACTCAGTCCTGTTAGACGAAGTTGCTGTAAAAACCTGATAAGCGAATCTGTTGGTTTTACGCACTGTTTGAATGTTTTACAAATTAATTGGTCATTCATAGGATCATATTCGCACTGTCTGCACACAATTTGGTCATGCTGGGATTTTATATCTTTATATCTACCTCCGAATTCTACCCATAGGATATACATGGAACGGCATGGTCTGCATATTGCTTTTGAGAGGATGTAAATCTGATAAACAACCGCCCTCTATCGCTCTCTTTACCTGGTGATCATAAAAGCGCATATTTACAAATTTTATCTGTATGGTAGAATACTGGCATTGCAAGCGAGAGCCTCTTAGTTCAAACCTGGCTTCATGCTCCATTTCTCCCCCCCCTCTCTCTACTTCATTTTCTCTCTCCAGCTCTTTCTCTCTCTCTAGCTCCACTGGCTTTCAGCCAGTGGGCTATTGTCGTAATGTGGTGTCTGTCGTCCGTCCGTTGGTCAACTTTTACATTAAAAATCTCCTCAGAGAGTACTAAACAGAATTCAACTAAAATTCACAGGAAGGATCCTTGGATGGCCTTTATCAGATTCCTTCAAGATGGAAAGAAAATTATTGTGGGCAGGTTGTGTCCCCTAGCGCACAAATTGGCAGATATGCGCATAATTGACAGTATATTTTTGTAGAAAGTTACACCTACAATAATCTGACCCTCAAACTTATTCTGCTCAGGGTATATGTCTCATGTATACATTTCTCAGGCTTTCAGCGCTTTGATTCATGAAACCAGATTGCAAATGATTTAGGAGTCAAAAATTGGAAAGAAATGATAATTTTATTGAGAGATTTGAAATTGCAAGGGAAAGGACAAAGACTCTTGAGAAAACAATGTTTTTTGACTTTGTGAATAAACATTGATAACTTTTGAGCTTATCCTTCTGTCTAAACTTGAAATTATTTATTTTCAGTGTTTCAAATGCTTTCTCACTGAGCTGCCAAGGCTGCGTTTCTAAAAAAATCATTTATTCCTCAAGTTTCGCCTTAGTCATAAAGCCTTGGTTGCTGGATTTTTACTTTGATCCATCAATTTTGTGAAATGTCTCTATTGTTTTTATTCCATGGGGTCAGTGTCCCCTTGCTTCCAAGACCTCAGTAGATCACTACTATTTACAACTCCATTGCATGAAACCATAATGAATTGAGATATATTTTAGCTGCAGAAAGAAAAAAGGGGGAATAAGAAAATACAAAATGACATTTAATATATAAATTATTAATATGTAATATCTTACTTTTTAGTATGATGTGGTACTGGAATGGGAGCTTCCAAGAGGAGAGATGGTGGCATACAGGTAGATTTATATAGAATAGCAGATAATATTTCTTTTTGGTGACTCCTCAGATTAAGCTGATTTGTATGTCCTCTCATTGATAAGGGGGGGGGCACATTATTCTACTGATGTCTGAAAGTCTATCAAACCAACTATCTGTCTGTCTGTGCTAAAGTTAACTTGAAAACTAACCATTTCACTGTAACAAGTTTAAAACCATTTAGGTACAAAGGTTTTTTGGAATATGGGTATACTGCAACCCCTCTATAACACTACCCAGCACAGCGCTGACTCCATTATAATACGGGGTCCGCTTGGCTCCCAAAATTTGGTGGGGGATGACCATTTTGGGTTGCTGATGCTGAGATACAATATTGCTGATTTAAACCTGATTTTTACCGTCAAATTTAAAAAAATAGGAAGCATAAAAAAACTATCATTTCCTGTAGCCAGGTAAGTATTAGCCAGGAAAATATTTCACACCTAAGAGTGGGCGGTAATGGTGATTATTGCCTCAGGTCATTGATAATTTTGAATCAATGGAGAATAGGCACATACCTCGGTATCCTTCATCTAACCTTGGTTGATGCAATTAAAACATCACACTTTGTTTCTCTCTTGGCATTTTCAATTTTCTTCTGTCCCTGGTAGGACCTGTTCTGAAAGTATTGGGCGACCGTGAAATTAGACAGATTGACTTGACCCTACTTTTGATTTCACTTCATCCAGAGCTCATGGAGGGTAGTGGCTTTTGTCATAACAAATTAAGATGAATCACAACAATATGATTTGAAAACAATCAGTCGTAGTAGTATTGTTTAAGCTGAATACAGAAAATACGTGAATTCTAATTGTAAGTGTCACAAAATTGTAAGCTTCTCATCCAAAATAGAATAGACAATATTGGTAGATTAGAATGAAATACCTTTATATTTCCAAGTTTCTTTCAATAATCCAAAATTTTTATCCCATTCTGTTTGATCAAACACACGACGAAAAGCTTGTTGACAAATATGGATTTAATATTTTTCGGGTACAGCTTATAACGAGGGAGGAAAGGTGATCAAAGGTGCAGCTGCCAGATGATCAGCTATTTATGGGAGAGTTTCTTGAGTGCTGCCAAGTGAGAATTCTTGGTAACCGAATATTTACCGTTGTCTTTTTTGTCAAAAGTAAACATTAGTTCATTGGCTGCCAGAACTTACCATCATTACGGATTTAATCAAACATACATTTTTTTCTCACAACGGGTAGGCCAAAATTTGTAGACCTGTAAAAATCTATGGATGATTTAGTTCTGATAGACCTGGAAAATAAGGGTAGAATTCAGTAATTTTAATTAAGCTTAATTAAGCTGAAAGCCGTTGGTTTCGACTAAAATCTCGTAACTACAGTGGTTGTTTTTTTATTTCCTGACTAGTAACATCTATAAAATCAAACTTGTTACATTTTAGTCAATGTGGGAGTGTATTCACAATTTATAGGGTGTTTGGTTCTGATGGTCAAAGTTTTCAGTTACTGCAGGGGCAGGGGGACAGTGTTATTTCATAACTCCACTTCTTCTGCTCTTTCATTCTTTGGATCCCACCAACAGCATTAAAGGGAGTTGCATTGTACCTCAAGTAAAGGTCATTTGACAAGGTCAGTTTCACTTATCTAGGTTTAACTTGTAATAATAATGTGTTTTGGGGTCATTATTGTTTAACAAATATCTTTTTTCACATTACATGTTGGACATCAACAAAATTGACAATGGCTTTATTGCTCATGTTATGAGAGGACAACTTTCACTAAAGAATCTCTAAAAACAATTTTTGTTTGCTTGCCTTTAAAATTGGAGTCATTTGCCTGTTATCTACTAAGGTAAATACTTGAACCTTAAACATGTTTTCGATTGACTAAATCTGGTTCCCTTTTGTGTATGCTTGTATATACTTAAGCAATACAAATGGTCCCCTGGTTAGCTGAATGATTTAATTTCTGTTAGTTTCACGTTGCCAGCAATGAAACTTTATACAATACATTAACTGTAAAGAGAGCTAAACATGAATTGGTCTCTTGCAAACAAGCAGAATATTTAACCCTTTACAGGTTTTAAATCAGTCAAAATTGACAGGTTGCCAATTGCAATAAAAAAAATCCTTTGACCAATCAAATTGTTAATATAGACTAAGAGTGAACTACTTCATTTATATGAAGTGTTTTTTTTTGACTTGCAACCTAAACATTTTAACTACGGCTTTTTAATTTAAGCCAACTTCTAATCTAAATGAATGATTTTATTGATGGCTGTGATCCATCAATGTATTAACTGCTGGTATATTATGAATTATTGCAGGACATTCAAGCCATTTACTCCATTATTGAAAGCCCGAGATATTCCTGCTGTACAACTGTGGGCAGTTTGGGCTATTCTTCATGTGTGTACAAAGAATGGTAAGATTTTATGTACAACATATCAAGGGGGAGGTGTAAACAACTCAGTTTGTGTTCATTTTTATGCCCCCACCACTTAGTGTTGGGGGGGGGGATATAGATTTGCCTTTGTCAGTCCGTCCGTACTTCCGTCCTTCCGTCCGTCCCGAAATTGTCTGGGGCATATCTCTGAAAGTATAATAGCTATCAACTTGAAACTTCACAGATGGATAGGCCTCATTGAGGAGAAGTGCAGTGCACAAGAACCACAACTCTTGCTTGCATAATTTTGGAGTTACTGCGCTTTATTGTTTTAAAGACTTACATTTTGTCTGGGGCATATCTCTGAAAGTATAATAGCTATCAAATTGAAACTTCATAGGTGGATTGACCTCATTGAGGAGAAGTGCAGTGCACAAGAACCCAAACTCTTGCTTGCATAATTTTGGAGTTATTGCCCTTTGTTATTTTAAAGACTTACATTTTGTCCGGGGCATATCTCTGAAAGTATAACAGCTATCAAATTGAAACTTCACAGGTGGATAGACCTCATTGAGGAGAAGTGCAGTGCACAAGAGCCCCAACTCTTGCTTGCATAATTTTGGAGTTATTGCCCTTTGTTATTATCAAAGCTACCGGTGGGGGCATCTGTGTCCTGTGGGCAAAGCTCTTGTTGGTGAAAAAGTAGGCTAGCAGGTCAAACTTTTGAATTGAATAACTTTGTGCACAGTGTAGCGGCTACATTTATGGCTTATATGTCTCAGAAATGTTTAAATGTCGTTTCTGGAAGATATATCTAAGACAGAATTTTGATATATTTTCACCATGGATAAAAAATTAGTTTTTGTGCTTTTTGGCCATTTCTTGCCACTTACTTAGGGGAGCGCTTCAGGGCTGATAGCCCTTTTGTTTTCATAAGATTTACAGATGAGTGTAATTTCATATACAAGTTGCATGGTATCATGATAATATTATCAATTTATTATATTCCTAAATGTTAAACCTTGGCATTTCCAACCTTGGGATTTTCCAGTGCAATAAATTTTTATATCATCACTTTCACCCCGAAAATCATGAACTACTTTTATTTCCAAAGGGCCGTATCGCTCTTGGTTAATATTCATAGCTAAGATTGCCAATTTTGTATCTAAAATAAAGAAAGCTTTTGACTACATCCTCAATGTCTTAGGCTAAAAATCAATTCCAAAACAATATAATAGGATGAATTTAATGTTTAAATCTACAACACCAATATAACTGTTTTGTTAACAGCTGGTTTCAAACAATAATGAACCTGAATGTTTGTGTTATCACTGATTGACCCAAGCAAATGCATAATTTTCCGTAACTTCCACAATTCTTCCAGACCTCAAATACTGATGAAATTTCAGTTAAAGGGATAAACACTCAAACCTGTCCAGCATAAGCTTGTTTTGTACACTCCATTAAGGAGACTGAATGCTCCCAGACAGCCTATCCTGTGATAATGTCCAAGTCCAAGTCTTGAATGATCTATCGATGTTCGAAATATCCCAGGGCCTTTTGATCGACGATAAGATTGTCGCCTTTTGATACAGTATATGTTTTGTCCAAATTATTTTCGTGCCAGACACTACAAATCTTCAATTTTCTTAAAATACGGACTTTCCCTTCAAAAGTTTCTTTTAAACCCTCGCCCACTTCGACAGGCAACCTAAGATGGCAAACAGAAATTATTGATATTAAAAAAATTTGTTGATATTAATGCTGAAAATGACAATTATGATTGAAATGAAAAGGTAACAATTGAAAAATAAAACTGTTTCAAATATAATAAATAAAATAATCAACTAGTTATGTTTGATATGAAAAATCTCTCACTCGAAATTTGTTGTTATGCGTTAGAAAAATTCGTCCTTCAGACTTGTTTTTCAACGTCTAACAACGCATTCTCGTGAGAGATTTTTCATATAGAAAATAACCAGTTGATTATCCTCTATATCTTTTCTTTTCTGCTAAAATGTCGTTCATTAGCATGAAATGCTATCAAAATTTAAATCTGTAAGCTTGTTTGTTTGTAAAATTATCAAGGGAATGTCTGCAATGTCATCTAGATAATCAATCAGGAGAATTAAAGTTGTTAACCATTTACAACAGGATTCTGAATTTTGATTGAGGAAAAAATCGTGGGGAAAGGGATGTTGATTGTTGGAAGCAATTTCTCTTTTTTAACTCACCTGAGCGTAAAGTGCTCTAGGTGAGCTTTTCTGATCTAGCTATGACTACCATCCATTGTCCTTTTATTGTGTGTCAAAATCTTGTGTGCACTCTATAGGCCACAATTTTATCTTATATGTCTTGATATTTGGTAAGAACCTTTGTCTCCACGCTACTTTGGACAGGTTTAATATTGGGTCACATGGGGTTTAAAACTGTGTCAAATCTTACAAATGCCTTTGACCACTCTAGAGGTCACATTTTAGGCTCAAACTTCTTGATATTTGGTCAGAATGTTGGCCCTCATAATATCTCAGTCAAGTTTGATATTATGTCATATTGGATCAAGAACTAGGTAACTAGGTCAAAGCTTAGAAAAACATTGTGTGCACTCTTGAGTGAAAAAAGTCGTTAATTAAGCTGTAGTTAGAACATTTAGCATGCCCAACAACTATACAATATTGAAAACAGCAAGTCTCTCTAAAATACAATTTATGTGGCTATATGAGTTTGAATAAAAAAATCCTTTATTCTCAAAAGTAATAAATTTTCCACTTTCATTAATCTTTCACAAAATGTTTTGTGAAACAGGCTAGGATAATTTACATTTATACATGTAAAAATCTGTGATTTTTGTGTTAAACTTCAAGTCGGACTAGATTAACATGTAACAGTTCCCTTGAAATTCAGAATTTTACTCAGATATTTTAGATTCATTCCAAATTAATTGTGAATAATAAAATCATAATCCAATCTGGATCATGGTGACATTCAGGACCTTCAGTCCTTTGATTTGGAATTTAAAGTTATCATGAGTTAATAGCTATCAAGGCTGATATTCTGAGACTTTGAAGAAATTAAAAATTTCGTTGTAATTTTTTATTTAGACTTCTTTCTCTGGTATTTGCCAAGCTAAAATGTTTTTAATTTGATTTGTGTATGATGTGAGAATTCAAAAATCCAAGTGATTTGTATTAACCAAACCTATCGAGAGCGAGATTGCCATCAATAAAAAAAAAAAAGCAATTATCTCTGACCTAAGGCATTAATCACTTCCACTGCTAGTTGTTAGGTATGAGATACTTCCCTAGCTTCATAATAAATTATTTTTATATGGTTCCCATATTTTTTACAAACAGGATAATAGTTAATATATTATCGTTCCATCATTGATAGAGAGGCCAGACACATATGAGATTGAAAAATAATAAAGTATTATCAAAGCCACTCTAAATAAGAGTTACAAGAGACCATATTTTTCCAGATATGTTGTGAAAATCACAGCTAAATCAGTGTAACATCAAACAGGGTATCAGTGCAGCTGAAAAGAAAATTACCCCACCTCCCAATTTCAGGAGGCAAGATAACCTGCATTATACTGGAGTCAGGGTCATAACAGGAGTGGTTATAACAATTAGAATGCAGTGTGCTTTGTATTAGCATATTCTTATAGCAGCAAGCAACTGTATGTTGCATTTTTGTAAAAATCATTGTGGACCATGAAGAAAATGCTAGTTACAGGCACTTTCGCCATTTTCTACAAAGTTTTCCAAAGCTATTTGCTTTAGAGGCATGGATAAGTGTGATTTTGTTTGAATGGATTATAATAAAAACTCACCTCATACAATGTGTGAATAAGTAGTAGCTAACTATGATCTTTAATTTATATCTTGAAATAACTAATGCACCTACTGTTCTTTTTGGAGAGAGTCAAAGTCTGAGGAAAGAACAAGAATGTCAAACTGATATTTTGTAGGTCCAAGATACTGTACCATGTTGATTGAGGAGAAGGCACATGAAATACTGGAAGAACTAATACTGAACTGTCAGGACTCAAAAGTGATTGAACTCTCAGAAAAGGTGCTGGATCTTGTTAAAGACAGAAAAATACAGGCTAAAGCATTAGAGGCAAAACAGTGTGAACAGTGTACTCAGTAAAATACATATTTGAATCATGTCAGTTGGCCAAATATTGTTATCCCATTTCCAGATGACATCAATTGTTAGTTGTCCAGATCAACAGAAAAGTGACAGAGCTGTCAAAGTTGGGTTAATTTGGGAAGAAAGAGATTAAATGGAAAATACAGAAGTAAAAGGAAATGTTTTTCTGAAACAATTTTACCTATCCGCTACATTTTCTAAAGCCTTCATTTTTGGTTTGTGAAGGTTGTATTTGTGTGGAAAGAAGTAAACAGATTACCAATCAATCTTGCTTTTTAAAACACTGAAGAAAATAGGTTTGGAAAACTTTGTGATGAAAGGTTAAATTGCTCTATAAAGCAATTTGTTATTTTCTCACATAGTTTTCTATCCTATCTTTGCATTTAATTTTCAATACCAGTGCAAATTGAAGTGATGTCTGCAATTTCTTTCAATTTAGGCCAGACTGAAATTTATGGTTTGATAAGGATCAATCATTCACTAGACCACATGAATGTAGAAAATTAACGATTACAATTCCTTTGCAATTAACCAATTGCTGGTTCCTCCTACTGACTTTGCTGGCCCTACCCACTTACTCTTGACAGGAATTCCACTTCAATATTTAACAGCATTATTTTACCAAATTTATGGCAAGTAACAACATACAAAAATGTAAAATGTTTGGTTGATGACATAAACATTGTAATTATGTCTTGAATAAGCTTTAGTTACGACTTTTTAGTTGCCAAACCATCAAAAATGCTTCACATAAATGGTGGCTAATGTCAGAATTCAAACTTACTCCCAGTATTAACGATTGATTTGATAGGTTGATGATTCCTTTGATTGACAGCCGTAATAGGTCAATTAATGCGATGGATTCTGTTTCTTATCCCATTTCCACACAATAAATCTTTTATAATGCCCTTCAATACAAAAGCTTTGAAAAACATTGTAGAAAATGAAGAGATGGCTTACAAATATTAATAGATTTAATCAACCTAAAATTTTCGTCTGCAACTACTCTTAATTTGGACTAGTTGTGTGGGAAAAGGTAAAAGACTTAAAAACATTGAGGTTTTGGAAGAAAATCATGGTTAACATGTTTTGTGTCCCAATGACCATAGAAATTTTATTTTGAAAAGGACAAATACAAGTAACCCATTCCAAAATAGTTCTGCTTTATTTTGACCCTCAAGGAAATAGTTTAGTTTAGAAAAACAATCTGATGAATGAAGATATTGCTTGTTACAATCTCTATTTTCCACACAGTTTTCTACCCGGAAAGACTAGATTTATTTAAAGTTCTATTATCTGGCAATGGGTTAACAACACTTTGTTCTTTTACAACAATAAGTTTTGTGAAGCATTATTTCATATTGTAAAAAGTTGGCACATAATGGGAAAATTTGAATGGTTTAATTTTAATTCATCATGATTGAATAAAACTACACTTCTGTTTAATTTTTGTTAGCTGAAAGCCAACGGGCATGGTGTCTGTCTGTCCATAAACTTTTACTTTAAAAAATTCTCCTCCAAAAGTACTGAACAGAACTTATTCAGATCTCACAACAATGATCCTTGGGTGACCTTGTATCAGATTCCTTCAAAGAATTAGGTTTGGATGCAAACATGGCCTTTATGGGCAGGGCTAATTTCCATATATGAAAAAAAGCTTTGAAAATCTTCTTCTCAGAAACCAGTGGAGCTTCAACCAAATTTCACAGGAATGATCCTTTGGTGGCTCTTTGTTAGATTCCTTCATAGAATTTTGATTGGTTAAATAACATGCCTTTTATTAGCATGGTTATGTCCATATATGGTATAAAGTGAACATACTGAAAATCTTGCTTGTCCTTGTCATCTGACATAATAAATAAATTTTACATAACTTGACTTGACTTTTGTAAAACAATTAATTTGTAAAACAATTGTAAAAGTTTAAAATTCTTCTCTAGAACTATTTCAAAGATTTCAGTGACACAATCAATTTATTTGCCAGATATGGCCAAGATAATTCAATTCACATTCAATTCCTAAAGACATGATTTGCTAATTTGGTACATTCTGGCCTGTGGAGGGAAACTGGTGCTCAAGGGCTTATAAGAAGGTTTTTTTTTTATTCATAAATATTCACATCTTTTCAGCTTGATTGTTTTTGGAGAAAGCCCAAGGTATTGCAATAGCCAGGATGTCGTCTGAATCTACGCCATTGTCATGGTTGTCTGAAATATTTTGTTATTTTATAATATCTCTGGTTTTGCAGAACACATTGACTTGAAACTTGCAATATAAGTTTACTATCAAAATAGCAATCAATACCAATAATAGAATAACTCTAGATGTATTTTTAGTTGAATTATGCCCCTTTTTTAACCCTACCTTCCCTTAGGACCTAATCTCAAGGGCAACAAATGGAAATTAGACCCGTGAGCCTTCACTAATTTATTGTCTCTTTCCTGTAAATCAAATAGGAAAAGATATACATTTTGCCCTTCAGATTGATTGATATATTTGAGTTGTCATGCTATAAGGGTGGTCTGTGTTCCTTGAAAAAATGACTAAGAAAGAGATGAGGTGTTAAGATTATAAAAACTTTTTTTTTTGCACTGAATAAAGAATTTATTCTAACATAGATTAACCCATTACCAGACGGCTAAATGTCAGACTGGTCCAAATTCAAAGGAGTTGCAGACGACCATTTAAAGTTTATAAAACTTAAGATTTTTTCAGCTTTCGGAATAGAAAATGTGAAAAAAGAAGAAACTGTTTCCACAATGTTTTCCCAATTGTTTTCCTGAGGGACGTCAAAAACATCATTCTGTGGGATTGGGTTAAAGATGTTTATCTGCTTGAAAACTATCATAAGTAAATAAAAATATAAGATAGCATAAGCACACTTTTAGACACCGTCAAGGAAAAAAAGCTTTGGAAAACATTGTAGAAAATTAAGAAATTGCTTATAACAAGCAATTTCCTCACTTTGCACAATGTTTTCTACCCAGAAAGTTGAAAATATCTGAATTTCCATAAACTTAAAATTGTCGTCTGCAACTGCAACTGCTTTCAATTTGGGCCAGTCTTAAATTTTTCTAGTAATAGGTTATGCTTAAGTCTTTGAGCAAAAAGATTAATTGCATAACACATTGGTTGCATTCAAGAAGAATAGTTTGTGATTATGGTTAGGATTTTTTATTTCATGGTCCCACTTTTGTTATGTTGTTATTCTGATACTATTAATGGTATTAAATTGTTGAAACAGGCAATAACAATTATTAAGTTACAATATTAAGAGTTATAGTAAGTTATAAAGAGTGATATACCCTTTGGATAAAACATTTTTTATGTACTCATGGGTGTATCAAGCCTCAAGGCCATATTGTTGTAAGGTTATCCATTTGTCTGTTTAAACTTATCCCTTTCATGTACTGTAATGTTTTTAGCTCACTTGAGCACATCATGCTCAAGGGGAGCTTTTAGGATTGCTCAGTGTCTGTTGAGTGTCTGTTGTCTGTCATGTATTGTCAACATTTTCTTTAAAATTCATCTCCTCTTAAACCACCAGTGCAATTTGTACCAAACTTGGCAGGAACATTCCTTGGGTGACCCTTTCAAAATTGTTAATGAAATTTGATTTGTGAAAAAATGGATGTGTGACAGGGTGGGCATCAGCCCTCAATAGTCAACTGACAGGGCAGTTTGACTGAGATGCTAATTAGCATTAGTTTTTTTGAGAAATGAAGAAAATAGACCTTAATTCCATTGAAGTTTGAACCTAAATACTTAATGTTTTCATACATTAGTGGGATTAAGTTTTAAGGTTCATACCTTTATGGAAACAAAAGAATATTCTCTTCATCTCTTGTAATTTGATGACATCAGCAAAACAAAGCAAATATTTAACCCATTCCCACACAGTGACGCTTGTGAACACCCCTCAGGAAAAAACGTTGTGAAAACATTGTGTAAAATGAAGAAATTGCTTGTAACAAGCAATTTCTTCATTTTACACAATGTTTTCTACCCAGAAAGTTGGAAAAATCCAAATTTTCATAAACTTTAAATTGTCTTCTGCAACTTCTTTCAAATTGGACCAGTCTAAAATTTTGCAAAGTGGTAAAGGGTTAACTAATTTTGTGTACAATTTTATAGATCTACTTTGTGCTTCAGCCTACAAAATTCTTGCTCAAAATTTTGTTCATGGAAGTGTGAAAACAAAAATTCAGCAAATCAAAACACTTCAATATTGATAGATGAAAATAAAATTAAATTAATGGTCATTGACAACACAAAAAGTAAATTATTAGTGGATAGCTTAGCAGTCATAACTTGAATAAGCTGTATTTACAATATTGACATAGTCCAATTATGATATAGTTTATATTTGAGAAATGAATATGGCAACTCCCAATAGAACTAGCAAATTGATTGGTCTATCTTTTTATCCCATTCCCATGCAATACCTCCTTTTTACACCCATCAAGAAAAACCTTTGGAAAACATTGTTGACATTGAAGAAATTGCTTGTTTCAAGCATTTTCTTCAATGTATACAATGTTCTCTAACACAAAAAATTAAGAATTTTACAATTTCATCGATTGTAAAGTGGTGTCTGCATCTTCTTTCCATTTGAACAAGTCTAAAATTTTGTGAAGTGGGAATGGGATCATCTTGACTATTCAAAGAATTTGGGGCTATTCCAGTCATCCTGGCATCTGCATCTGCAAGTATCATATCCCATGTTCATACTTTCGCTGTTACTCTGAAACTTTGCAAGTGAATTTGTGACCCTAATACCACCTGCTCAGATTTATCACTCTGAAATTTATTTTAGTGGAATTATTACCCTCTTTATGTGAAAGATTTGGTTTTTACCTAGCTGCCTTTATAACACAGTCAGTAGTGCATCAGACTCCTAGTCTTCAATAATTGGATGTCATGGGTTTGATCCCAGGCACCGGCACATATCCTTTCAGATATTGGTCTCTCACCAATCAGTAAACCTAATTGGGATAGCAGCTGGAGGAAAGGATGTAGTGGTAGTACTGGTGTGAGAAATACCAGGAATCCATCGTAAGGTGCTCAAGCCGCCGCAACATGACTGAAATACTGTTAAAACTAGTGTTCAATCAATCAATCAATAAAGTTTTGCCTGCAACATGTCATTTCTCTGTAACTATTGGTTTGCTTTGTAAATTTGAAAGTGATTAGTGTCATAATTTAAGTATCTAGGCAAAATTTCATTATTCAGTCCTTCATTATTGTAACTTTTTTACCCCTGTCTGACCTAGAAGTTCTTGGATAAAGTTTTAAGTGCTAGTCTATGCAACATGTTATATCTGTGTTATTTTATTTTTTGGTTAAAAATTTGTGAGAAAGATGTTATATCTCTGTTACAATGTAATGATTTGAAACTTTCCATGTTTTATAATATCAACTTTTCATATTAAATCTCTAGGCATTCTTCATTACTCATTACTTACTATATTCAATTACTGGAATGTTGCCCTGTGTCAACAATGATATCCAGCACTAAGAATAGTCGAGCTTTGCTGTCCACCTACAACTGTTTCTTGTTGATTATGTTTCATCATTTGTCCAGTTCTGCAGGTGATTTTGTTATACCTCATTTTGGCAACATAGTTGTTACATATATTTAATTATATGTTAGTCTGTGTATCTACCAATGCATTGTTTCCATCAGGGAAGGAAATTGAACAAAAGTTCTCTAGGATATGAACATATAATTTCTTTAATAGCTCCCATCTTGAAAGGTCTGGGGCATATTGTTTTACCAACTATGTTGCTTTTTCTATTCATCTAACTGTTTTGTCTGTTAGTCGAAGAACTGTGCTAATGTTGAATATGTAAGTACCTGTGAACAATAAAAGGATCATATTTTAAGGTCAGGATAAAAATATGATCCTTCAAAACAAATCTTGAAATTGAATTTGGGATTTCCCTGTAATTTTGTCTGGGAATCAGTTAATGTAGAAGAATTAAGTTTAAATTATCAAAATTTATATTGAAATCTATGGATAGTTTTAGAAGTTTGCTTGTATGTTCATTTAAATGCATGGACAGACAATAACATATGTCAAACTTTTGATGACAGCAGCTTACAACTACATGTATAATGATATTCATGAAATTCTCCATTCTGATTGATTATAGCTTTTTAAGAAAATTGTGTTATTAATTATTTTTCCTTTCCCACTACCTGTTATCATTCATGCATTTTGAATTGTGAAATTTTGTTGTCTGGAAAAGCGTTGAGTTTGTGCACTCAATGAGAAGAACTATGTTACATGGGTTGTTTCTAATCCTATATCCTCCTTTAACCCATTCCCACTCAGTGACGCTTTTAGACGCCCTCAAGGAAAATAATTGGGAACACTGTGGAAAATGATGGAATTGCTTGTAACAAGTTATTTATTCATTTTCAATGTGAAAAATTCATAAACTTTAAATTGTTGTCAGCAACTTCTTTCAATTTGGACCAGTCTTTCCATGGTTGAGAGGTAGAGCGTCAGCTTACCGATCAAGATGTCCTGATATCAATTCCGGGGAGCCGCTATTGATCTTGGCTCTGACATTGGCCCACACTTTCGGCACGACTACTGGTGCATTTTCCAGGAAGCAGAATCTAGAGGGACTACTGTAAGTTGGAAGAACTTGTTTCCCAATCGATATGAAATAAATAGGTTTAAACAAAACAGAATCTGTAACCAAATTACCCTCAGGAAGGTACATTAACCCTAATCATGCTGATCCTGTAAAAATCTAGTTTTGGCAGGAGGTGTAGTCCAAGAACAGCCTGCACATAAGTGCAATCTGATCTTGGTTTACACCTCCAGCCTGTACTTTTCCTGCCAGAGCTCTTTATCAAATTATTTCTAAAAGAAATATTGATTTTTGAACAACAAGTTCTTTCAGTGCTTTCAGCCCTTTGATTTTACAGCAATTCAGTAAGGTAATTTATACAGCATGGCAAGGGTTAATGTAACATGTTTAATGCAAGTGCAAGTGTAATTGATGTTACATGGCAGAGGCCATTACAAAGTCCTTGGGGGGGATTGGTCAGTTATCAATTTTGTAGTTTTAAAGTTGACAATACTGAAACTATTTAATCCCCCTTTGTTTACATCCCTGTGGTTTTATACTTGAGAAAACATTGCGGAAAAGTATTTTCTTCCTTACTGAATGATATTTTTTCAAATAAGTTCAATTTTAGTTGTCTACAAAACCTTTGAATTTGGACCAGTCTAAAATTTCGAAAATTGGGAAAGGGTTAAGATGAAAATACATTATCTTTGATGACAGCAGGTTATAGCTGATGAGTTTATTAATTTTACTCAAACCATGTTAAGCTATCATTGTTAATTTATTTCATGTAGATGTAATAAAACAGATATGGAGCAATAAAAAAGTGTAAGACTTCTTCCTTACTCCCAAATTACTTGCTCTTCTAATTTGAGTTGGATTTTTTTGTTTTGTGTTTTTTTATACCCCCCCCCCCCTCAAATATATTTAGGAGGTATATAGGTGTCAGCTTGTTGGCCGGTCGGTCCATCCATCCATCCGTCTGTCTGTAGCTTTTTCAGTCTGCTCAATTTCTTGGCAACCATTGGACAGATTTGATTTAAAATTCAGATATAATCAGTATCAAGCAGAGATGTGCATATTCCATTCGGGTTACAGTCCATTGATTTTGACAGAGTTATGGCCCTTTGGTGAAAAATCGTGTCTGCTCAATTGCTCAGCAACCATTGGACGGATTTGATTCAAATTTCACAGAAAGACTTGGTATAAGTCAGACATGTGCATATCTATCTTTGTTATGATCAGTTGATTTTTGACAGAGTTATGGCCCTTTAATTAAAAGTCCATTTTTTGTTACATTTCTATAGCTTTTTTGTGTCTGCTCAATTTCTTGGCAACTATTGGATTTAATTCAAACTTCACTGATATAATCAGTATCAAGCAGAGATGTGCATATTTTTTTTTGGTCACGGTCCATTGATTTTTGACAGAGTTATGGCCCTTTGGTGAAAAATCTTGTCTGCTCAATTCCTCACCAACCATTGTACAGATTTTATTCAAATTTCACAGAAACACTTGGTATAAGTCAGACTTGCATATCCTATTTTGGTTATGGTCCATTGATTGTTGATGGAGTTATGGCCCTTTAATTAAAAAGTCCTTTTTTTGTTACAGCCCTTGGTGGATAGCACTTGTATATGGACAAGCACTTTTGGGGGGGCATTAGTCCGCTTTGCGACAATTTCTAGGTGTTTTTTTGGGGGGGGCTGGGGAAGCTCATGTTTGTTTGTTTATTTGTTTTAGGTTAGCTGAGCACATTTGGGTGGTAAGCTTTTGAGACACTTGATTGTCCATTGTCAGCTAGTCTGTTGTCTGTCATCAATAATTCAATGTTACCACTCTTAAGATCAAATTTTGACTTGGTCCTTTTCAAACTTACTGTAAATGTTTGCATGGTTGTAAGGAAGATCCCTATGACTATATTGATATTCCATCCATTATCAAAATAAGGGGTCTTAATAACAATTTTCTTGTTACCACTCAAGAAATCACAATTTGGGCAGAATCTTTATCAAACTTAGTGAGAGTTTTTGTACATGCAAGATGAAGATCCTTATTGAATATGCCAGCAATATCCAATCCAATATTACAGGAAAAGGGGCCTAAATGATAATTTTCTTTTTAATGCTCTAGAGGTCATAAACTTGAAAATGTTCTAATGGTCACAAGGAAGATCCTAATTAAGTAAATGTGGACATATAATCCAATATCTCGGGGGGGGGTTCAATCTTAATTCATTACAAGACTACAAAATTTTAGACTGGTACAAAATGAAAGAAGTTGCAGGGAACAAATTATATTTCATGAAATTTTAAATTCTGTCTTTTGGGGTAGAAAACATTGTGAATAATGGAGAAATTACTTGTAACAAGCAATTTCTTCATTATCTACAATATTTTTCAAAGCTCTTTTCTTTAAAACAATTTTATTGTATGGGTTAATTGCTTTTTCCTTGTTACTGTATTTACAGTTAATAGCTATTGCTCACTGATTAGTTATGCTGCTCAGAATATTTGGATTTGTTTAAAATATGTTGACATTACATCAAATATTTAATAAAAGGGGAAGTTAGTGACACTATCAGTGGCACAGCTTATCAAATAAAGTTTTTATGCCCCCACATTGATAAGATAGGGAGCATATAATAATTTTCAATTGCCATTCATATCTGGGAATTGTAAACTCAACATTGTTCAAACACCATTCAAGATACTTGGCTAATATTCGGGACATAGATTCCTTGCATTTATAGGCTTAAATGTATTCAAGGATAATGGTAAGTGTTAACCCATTACCACACAAGAGAATTTTAGACTGGTTCAAATTGAAAGGAGTTGCAGAGGACATTTTAAATTTTATGAAATTTTAGATTTTTTCAACTTTCTCAGTAGAAAACATCTTTTAAAATGAAGAAATTGCTTGTGACAAGCAATTTCTTCATTTTACACAATGTTTTCTCAGTTGTTTTCTTGAAGGGCGTCCAAAGCGTCACTGTGTAGGAATGGGTTAAGGCTTTAAGGCTCTGGTACAGTCAAAATTTCTCAAAAAAAACTGAATCCCCAAAACTTAGTAAAAATTGTGTACAGACCCCCTATACATGTATCAATATTTTCAAAATAGGTCACAAGCCCACTCTGAAAAGTTTTGCCAGACAGGAAACAAAATTTATATATAAAATACAAAGGTGCCCACAACATTGGTCTAATGTAAATCACATCATCATAACCTCAAATATTTTGATAGATGACAATCGGGCAATGCTACATGCAAAAAAAAGCCCTATCTCTGGGTGTTTTTTTTAGAATTTCATTTTGGTTGCCATAGCATCTGGAGTTATTATTCGATTATGGTACCTTGGAATATTTTGGAAGGCCATCGCCCAAGGATCATCTATGTGAAATTTCATTGAAATCAGAAAGTTAGTGAAGGTGATAATTTTTTCAAAATTTGTTCTGAATTTCTATGTAAATTCCAAGTACCCAAAATAAATGTATAGAGCTTATATAAATCACAACATCTTAGCCTGAAGTATTTACAGGCCTCCTAGCAGGCCGAAACAAAAATAAAGGCTTTTATAAAGGCACCAATGTATGAAAATAAAGGTCTTATAGTGTAAAAATAAAAAGTGAATAAAGGCTTTTTTTTTACCGAAATACTCCTTTCTTTAATAAACCCAGTCATACCAAAGTCATATTACATTTTGAATTATGAATTATAATAAATCCCTTATTTAATGTATATACGTGGGATTCCTATTTTCAAAAGAAAGGAAAATATAGAACAAAATCCATTACTTGCTCTAAGCTAGCACGGCAACCAGTCAGAGCAAATATAAAGGTTTTGAGTGAGAATTACAGGCTACAAAGGTTTTCTGGGGAAATGTAAAAGGTTTTAAAGATTTGCTCTGAAATTAAAGATTTTTAAAGGTCCAAAAGGTAATACTAGGAGGCCTGTATTTTGGTAGAGGCCCATGAGGCAATGCTATAAGGAAAATTTGAAAGCTCTGGGCATTGTGGTTTTAGAGGAGAAGATTTCTTAGAAGTGATTTCTTATAAGTTCCTACCAGTTGCTATAGAAACCAGATTTATCAACCGATTATGATTCCTTAAGTATTTTTTTTTTTTTTTTTTTGGAAGGCCATCATCAAAGGATCTGTGACATAATCCATGATTCCAGCCTAGTGTGGAAACTCATACATTTCTTTGATGAAGATATAAGCAGAGTAGCTATGGTCCAATTCCATTAAATCAATACAAGATATTTTGATGATGGACCAAGATAAACATGCCCATCTGCTACAAATACTTTCTTGAATGAACAGTTTTAAGAGGAAGATGGGAAACAAGATATTTGATTTGTTGATAAAGTATTTTGGTCCCATATGAATAGGGAAGCAAATGCCCAAGATGAGGGGGATGAGTCAAGAGTTGGAGATGGAATAGATCACATATATAACTGTTTGGGGCTTATGCTCCCAGAGTAGAAAAGAAGTATTAAATATCGTATGATGTAAACAGAAGTTTGGAGTTATTGTTAATTTATCCACTGAGAAGAAACATTGTAGAAACAGGAGAAAATGCAGTAATTATGTTTCAGATAATTTCTGTCAAATTTTATTGAAATCTGAAGGTTAGTTTAGGACTAGGTTTTTAAAGAATTCATTATTCATTTCTATGTAAATTCCAAGTACCTGAAATATAGGGTTTGTATAAATAACAACATTGAAATCCGAAGTATTCTGGTAGAGGACTATGATTCAATGCTATGAACAAAATTTTAAAGCTCTAGGCCTTACGGTTTAAGAAGGGATTTCTTAGAAAGATCTTGATATTTGGTAATACTCTTTGTCTCAATTATATTTCTTTCAAGTTAGATATTGGGTATACATGTGATAAGACAGTTGGTCACTCTGTCAGATCTCATGAAAACCTTCCTAGCTATGTAGGCACTACATTTCTAGCATATATCTTAAAACATGATAACAATGTCTTTCCTGTTTCTATTTCCACGACAAGACTTTGGTAACAGGTCTCGTTTGGGCAAGATAAAGTTTCTTGTGCTATTTTGCTTTAATAGTCATTAACTTGGGTGAAGGCTTTACCAATGGCTTTACCAATTGTTTATTAAAGGAGTTAAACACAAAGCATAAATCAGGTTGTTTCATCCTTTATTACTTCTTCATGTAAATAGCACTTGGAACTGCAAATATAACTCATGCTGTTTCCAGATTTATCATGGTATACAAATCTATCATTCAATACAAGATCTGACTTGGTCACTGGAACACACTAGCCCATTTAAAGACAAACAATCATTCCATGTATGAAAATATTAGTTTTCAAATTGTGCTCAATTAGTTTCAATATAATCAACATTACTTTTGACACATCAGGCAACTTTGAAAAACATTGTTTAGAAGGGAATAATAGCAACCTTGAACTTTCCCCTGTAACACATTCCCACTCAGTGGCCCTTTTTGACGCTCTTTAAGAAAAAAGGCTTTGAAAAACATTGTGGAAAATGAAGAAATTACTTAAACAAGCAATTTCTTCATTATCCACAATGTTTTCTACCCAAAAAGTTCATAAACTTTAAATTGTTGTCTGCAACCTCCTTCACTTTGAACCAGTCTGAAATTCTGTTATCTGGTAATGGGTTTACCCATCACTACATAACTCTGCTTTTCATGCTCCTTAAGAAATGGAACTTTGGAAAATATTCTTGGAAATAGAAAATTGCTTGTTACACTTTCTTCATAAGCCACATGTTTTCTACCAAAAAAACAAAATCTTTAAAATTCCATCACCTAGGAATTTTTGTCTGCAAATTTTCTTTCAAATCTGACCTTTTTATTCTTATACTTTTTTTGTTGTTGTTGTTATGGGTTAAGAAAATAGCTAATTGTCACAATAGGGATAGGTGATTTGGAACATTCTAAAATTGTCATTTGGCAATAGGTTAGGTAAATAACTCTATCCAAGTTAACCCATTCCCACACAGTGACGCATTTAAACGCCTCTAAATATGAAAGCTTTGGAAAACATTTTGGAAAATGAAGAAGTTACTTGTTACAAGCAATTTCTTCATTATCCACTATGCTTTCTACCCCAATTAACAAAGATCTAAAAGATTTCATTAACTTTTAGTGGTTGTCTTCACTTTCTTTGAATTTAGACTGGTATTAGAATTTATTGTGTGGGAATGGTTTGAATACGCCAGACAATACATGACTATAAGCAACATCAAAAGAGTGAATAATTCTTTCAGAGGTCGGAATTGAATGAGGCTGCCATGAATAATTCAAAGTTGGATCTTATTGTAAAGAAGCATCCTATAAGGCAAAACACTTTTTGGGCAAAAGATACATAAATTTTACAAAAAAAATCTGATTTTGCCACCATGTTTTTTTGTATGTGTTTGCTTTTACACCTGTATTTAGGTCACAATATGCCATAATACAGGGAAAGATTACAGCATTTCCAGACAACAGAATTTTAGAGATGTCCAAATTTCAAAGTAAATATTTAGATTGATGAATAAATGCTTAAAATGGCAGAAGGCATTCAAGTGAAGAAATTTCTTTCTTCTTTTCTCATCTTTTTTCTAAAACTCTACTTTATCGGCAAGTAAACCCATTTCAACACAATGACCCTTTTTGTGCTCCTCAAGAAAAATGATTTCTAAAATATTGTGTAAAATGAAGAAATTGCTTATAACAGGCAATTTCTTCATTTTCCACCTTCAACTCCTTTCAATTTGGACCAACATTTTGCATTCTGGTGGAGTTAAATGGGGCTTTGTGTGGTCTTAGTTTTAGGCAGACAGAAATTGTTTGAAAACTAAGACCCTAGATAAAAATTCAGCAAGCTCTGTGTTGTGGAGCTTTTGCTCGTAAAAATTACCATAAATGAGGACTTGAACATGATGACAGATTCAGATTTTGGTTCATGTCTTCATCAAGTCAACTTTAACTCATTTCAGACTTTTTTACACCCCTCAAGTAAAAAGTTTTGAAAAACATAGTTGAAAATGAAGAAATTATTTGTAACACACCTATTTCTTCATTATGCGTATTGCTTCTACTCTAAAAGACAAAGAAATCTGAAATTTCATCAACTAAAATCTGTCATCTGCAACTTTTTCAATTTGGACTAGTCTAAGTTTTTGCCATCTGGTAATAGGATAAATGATTTTGTACAAAATGAATAAACGCATCAATGTACTATACAGCCTTTATATCAGGCAAATCGTGGATTCCATCTTTATCTACACTGCGGACTTTAAATACCGGCATGTTGACAATAAACCTCTGTTTGATCTACAAAACACAAGAAAAAGGTGGGGATGAATTGCAAACTATCAATTGTACTAGGAGTATGTACACCAGAAATCTGAATTTATAGACAGCAATTTTCTTTTCCTACAATAGTTGCTTCCCTTCATGATGGGTCATATACAAGTTATTTTGTCTTCCATTAATCCATTCCTACACAATCTAACTTTCTATACCCACTCAAGAAATGAGCTTAGAAAAATTTTGTGTAAAAACCCAATCCCACTCGATGAAGCTTCTTGACGCCCCTCTAGAAAAACAATTAGGACAACATTTGTAAAGTAAAGATATTGCTTGCAATCCAAAAAGTTGAAAAAACCTAAATTGTCATTAACTCTAAATTGTTGTCTGCAAATCCTTTCAATTTGAACCAGTCTATAATTTTCGATAATAAGTTAATAAACAAAAGTCTATGCTTTTTCTTCTTGAGTGGATACAATTGACAGAAGGCTGGTAATGCCTACTGACAATCAAATCTTTAAATGATATTATACATGATTTTATAGTAAAAACAATTCACAAGCCAATGATCACTTGTCATAGTTTACTTCAAATATTTCAAGATGAAAGTCATTAACCCTTTACTGCACAATCACTGGTTTTTACGTCCTTATGATTTTATACTTGAGAAAACATTGTGGGAAAAGAAGAAATTGCTTGTAACAAGCAATTTCTCCTTTTCCACAATATTTTCTACCACATAGGATGGTTTCATTTCATATGGCACCCAGTTTTTATTGTCGTCTGTAACCTCTTTCAATTTGGACTAGTCTAAAATTTCCAAAAACGGGAAAGGGTTAACCCATTACCACACAGGTCTAAGTTGCAGACAACAATTTTAAGTTGATGAAATCATAAAAACTTCAACAACTGGGGTAGAAAACATTGTGGATAATGAAGAAATTACAGGCCTCATTGTATGTGAATGGGTCAAACCATGGACCAAATCCAGCTGATTTGAGGTGAAGGTCATTTAACAATAAACTATGGACCAAAATCAAGTGAATATCAAAAGCTTATTTTAGGCTGGTCAAAATTGAAAGAAATTGCAGACGACTATTTTCAGTTTTTTATTGCAGTCAGGATACGGACTGTAATCTAGGAATCGCCGAATTTGCTCTTGCTTCTAGGAACCTGACAACCCCCCGAAATTTTTTTTTCCTTGCTCATGAATTGATTCATAATTTCTTGTAGTATACTATCTGAAAATGTAAGCCCATTCATAAAGAATGACCGTGAATCACTGAATGTGCGAAGTGATTAAACTCACAACCTCTACAGGTACTTCTATTTATACCATCTTAAACAGTCCTGTATCCCGGCCACTCGATAGAGGGAATCCTCCGGGTTTGTCGTTATGTCAAAAGTTAACTGCATTTAATCGACTGCCTGAACTTATCATCATTATTGATTTCATTTCACAACAAGAGCTTCCCAGAGCGGCGAATATACGCCCAAGGGGGCTTGTTAGTAACCTTGGCTTTTCAGTAATCTGAGCTTGAATGATAGCTAATGATTTTTGTAAAAAAAAAAAAAGATCTTATCACCTGAATAATACTGTTTACACTTGAGAAACAAGACAGCTTTATAATAACTTATCATTCTACATTATGTACAATAGTTAAATTCTATAATTTGAATACAATTGACATAAAAAATGACCTTGACCATTGACCTTGAAACAAGTTTCAACAGAAAGTAATCACCACAAGCAATAAAAATATGACCTTGAAAAACTGATCTTGACAAATACATTACAATGGTTCAGTTGAGGTTTTTCAGAGCTCAAAATGACCTTTACATTTGATTTCAATCAAATTCAGGGCAGATAATTTAAGAAAGAGCCAAGTTTTTGAATTTCTGAAGTGAGTCTTATGCCCAACTAAATATCAGAGATACATTATGACAAGATTCAGTTCAATCCAATAGAATTTTTAGGAGTTGTGCACACACACACAAAACCCCTGTAATTTTTGTTAAGTAAAGGGCAGATAATTCAGGAACAACTTGGCATATCAAACAAATTTTAGTCCTATGCACAACTAGAAACCATACAGAGTCATTGTGACAAGTTTCAGTTCATTCCCATTCAAAACGTAGGAGAAATAAAGCTCACAAGAAATAAAGGGGTTGTTCGTTCAATTCAAGGGCAGATTATTCAAGATAACTCAAGATGAATTAAAGCGATTTGAATTTCAAAGGTCTAATGCACAACTAGACATCATAGGGAGTAATTGTGCCATATTTCAGCTCATTCCCATTGATAGTTTAGAAGGAGTTGGGCACACAATAAACAGTGATTTTTCGTTCAATTCAAGGGCAGCTTATTCAAGATAACTCGACATGAATTAAAGTGATTTGAATTTCAAAGGTCTAATGCACAACTAGACATCATAGGAAGTAATTGTGCCATATTTCAGCTCATTCCCATTGATAGTTTAGAAGGAGTTGCGCACACAATAAACAGTGATTTTTCGTTCATTTCAAGTGTAGATAATTCAAGATAACTCAAGAATGAATGGAGCAATTTAAATTTCAAAAGTCTGATGCACAACAAGACATCATGGTGAGTAATTGTGCCAAGTATCAGCTCATTCCCATTGATAGTTTAGAAGGAGTTGCGCACACAATAAACAGTAATTTTTGTTCAATTCAAGTGCAGATAATTCAAGATAACTCAAGAATGAATGGAGCAATTTGAATTTCAAAGGTCTAGTGCATAACTAGACATCACAGGGAGTAGTTGTGCCAAGTATCAGCTCATTCCCATTGATAGTTTAGTTGGGGTTGTGCACACAATAAACAGTGATTTTTCGTTCAATTCAAGGGCAGATAAATCAAGATAACTCAAGATGAACTGGAGCAATTTGAATTTCAAAGGTCTTATGCACAACTAGACATCATGGGAAGAAATTGTGCCAAGTTTCAGCTCATTCCCATTGATAGTTTAGGAGGAGTTGCGCACACAAAAAATTGCTAACGGACGGACAGACAGATGGACAGACAGCCGGACGGACGACCAGGGCAATAACATAATATGACCCTTTTGGGGTATAAAAAATGGGTATGGTAGGCCTCGGTGTTCAATGATTCATAGATCTTAGACATAGTCAAAAGTGAAACTAGACATTCCGCCTTCTCAGATTTTTTCAATTATTATAACCCTATGAAATGACATTTATAAAAGTTACCAGCTACAAAATTTAATCCAGTTTGTACACATGCATATGTTCAGTGTAAATTCCCGATTTGTAAAATAGAGTTCTTTGTTGATTTATTGTTACCGTATTTTTAACAGTGGTAAAGAAATTAGACAAAGTTTATTTCCGCAAAAGAGGTTCTAAGGTTGATCTACATGACATTTTCTCAACACGTCAGTTACCCCAGGTGTTCAACAACTAGTCGGTCTCCAAGGAGACATTGCTATGTGGGAAACTTAGATTTTATCCCTTTTGTCTAAGGATGGAAATATGTACGTTGGTGTAAAGCTAAATTCAATTAGATTAATTCCGACAACTATCAATGATAATAAAACATGTCTTGGGTGAAAATTCTAGCTTTTACATATTGGCGCGGACCAAAAAGAACCACAACTTGTAGACCTGTAGAAATTTACGGATTATTCAGTTCCGATAGATCGGGAAGGTAAGGGTAGAATTTAATAATTCTCCGCACGCTGAATTTTGTCGGTGTCTGCTAAAATCTTATATCTACAGTTATCTTTTGAAATATCAGAGGGTGATGCTCCTTAAACTATCCTTCGAATATTTTGTCCAAATTCGACAATTACGATGTTGATCAAGTCAGTTATGGGCGAGAAAACATGGTTTGGATTCTGTCGGGGGGATAGAAATCTTCAAATGTGATTTCATAATAAAGAAAACTTAAGAGACAAATCAGAGAATGACTTCAACTATCATACAAATTGTTAATACACAGTCCTGACTGCATTTGAGGCCGTTCAGGCCTTTGATTGAAATTTTAGATTTTTTCAACTTTCTGGGTAGAATTCATAGTGTAAACGAAGAAATTGTTTGTTACAAACAATTTCTTCATTTTACACAATGTTTTCCCAGTTATTTTTCTAGAAGGGTCATTGTAGGGGAATGGGTTAAGCATCACTTGGCCATTGCTCAATTTTAAAAATAAGCCTGGTGATTAGAAATATTTACCCTCGGATGAGTCTGCTTGTACACTAGACATGTGTTATTGACTCTGGTAAATCCATCTTACTAAACCCGTAAGATATCAAAAATTTTGCCATTTTACATTATTTGGCCTTGGCTTAACCAGGTGATTAGAAACGTGTACCAAAGATGAGTCTGGTTGTACTCTACAGAGACTTGTTATTGACACTGGTAAATCCATCTTAACCATAAGATACCCAAAATTTTGCCATTTTACATTATTTGGCCTTGGCTTAACCAGTTGATTAAAAACGTGTACCAAAGGTGAGTCTGGTTGTACTCTACACAGACGTGTTATTGACTCTGGTAAATCCATCTTAATAAACCCGTAAGATACCCAAAATTTTGCCATTTGGCCTTGGCTTAACCAGTTGATTAGAAATGTGTACCCAAGATGAGTCTGGTTGTACACTACACAGACAGGCGTGAGTCATGTAGCATAAAGGTATGTAGCACATACTTTTATTAGGGGAAAAAAATAGGCTAAGATCAATGTTTACATAATGCATACTCCCTTTAAAGGACAAGTTCAAGAAATAATTGATAAACTCACACATTATTATTTACTTTTGAGCAGTGGTGTAGAAATACAATTTTCTTTTATTTTGCTCCTGAACAACTAAGACATGATTCTATTTGTCCAGAATTGAAATGCACTTGTATGCAAATAAATGAGGAGATTAATTTTTAGAAAATGTTAATGAAGAAAATGCTGGAACCCAATAAATTCTACTCTTCAAAATAAACATTATAATAGTCTAACATATAATAAGTCACCTTTAACCCTTGTCATGCTGCATATATAGTTCTTTTACAGAATTACACTAAAATCAAAGGGCTGAAAGCATTGAAAGTACATATTGTTAGATCATCATTACTTTTTGAAAATTAATTCTATAAACTTTTTTTTTTTGAAATGGATAGACAGGAGGTGTAGACCAAGATCAAACTGCACTTATGTGCAGTCTGATTTTCGTCTATGCCTCCTGCCTAAACCATAATATTCTTGGTTCAGCATGACAAGACTTAAGATCTTTTTAAACAACTCTAAGATTTGTCCTAGTATTTACTTGTCCCCAGACAAGAATCGTCAAAAAGTACATGTCCAAAAGCACAAAACCCCATGTCGGGCATTGGGATTCCATATCCCTGTGTTTGAGGTTACAAACATATTTTTAAACAAATATCATAATGGAAGGGATAACCCTAATATCTTACCTCATTCACACATTTTTGTAACAAGGCTTGAGCTTGGTCCACTGTGATATCTGAAGTTTTGCATAAAACATTAATTCAGAAATGATTCAACCTTTGACATGTATGACATTTCATTGCTTTTCTACTGAAAAAGAAACCTCCTTTCATTAAGCTTTTCACAATTCTACGCAAGCTTGAATGTTTACAGCGATTAAATATAGGTCAGCGCTTTATTCACTTCTGTGACAATGAATATTTTGTATGTTTTCTTAAAAATGTACGAAGTTGTCCATTTAACAATCAAGAATTTTTAATATTTTAGAAGACTTTTGTCCAACTATCTACTTGACATATAACCTATCAGCAAAATTGTGGTTAATACCAAATTTAATGATATTCAATTATTCACTAATCAAATTTTTACACAAAATATTTAAACAGTAAAACAGCAAAATTTAATTGATTCCTGAAGTCTCCACATTTTTACCAAAATGACTGTCACTATATGGAGGCAGCAATGTCAACCCATTACCAGATGACAAAATTTTAGTAAGTCCAAATTCAAAGAAGTTGCAGACGACAATTCTAAGTTCATGAAATGTTAAAAGTCTCACTTTTTTGGTACAAGAAATTTCTCATTTCCACAATGTTTACCAAATCTTTTTTTCTTGGAGACAATAAAAAATGTAATTGTATGGGAGTGGATCAACTTGAAATTTGTCCAAGACAATGATGCCCCCTCTTAACTGCTTGTTGTATGACCTCCATTTATGACCTTGCACTTGGGAGTATCCAACAGCACTTTACACATGGCACTAATGCCCTTCAAGGAGAACAACTATACCAAGTTATTTTGAAATCCTTCAACTAGTGTAAAGGTATACTCTGGACAATAACTGGACACATCCACTTAACCCTTTCCTGTTTTAAATTTTTTTAGACCTGTCCAAATTCAAAGGTTTTGCAGACGAAAATTTAGAGTGGATTCAATTTGAAAAATAACTATTCAGTAGGGTAGAAAATATTGTGGCAAAGGAGAAATTGCTTGTTACAAGCAATTTCTTCTTTTCCCACAATTTTTTCTCAAGTATAAAATCACAAGGACGTTAAAACCAGTGATTGTACAGGAAAGGGTTAACATACACACACACACACACAGGTAACTCTATATGCCTATTGCTATTACATGGCAGGGGCATATAAATATTTTGCACCATGAAACATTGCAAAGAATAAGTTATCTTTCCGTATACAAAAAAATTTGAGGATGTAATGTTTAGGTTTCATTAAGCCAATGCTAGAAGGTATTTCAAACACTATCCAATACAATACTTTCTTTGCAAGTGTTTAACACGTGTCATGATGAATGATATCTTACCTATGACTATTTCAAAATCAGCGGGTTGAGAGCACCCAATGCCCTGAATAGTGGTCAATTTTTCTTTTGAAAATCAGTTTTGTTAACAATTCTCCTTCAAAAGTGACACACAGGTGATGTAAATTACGGATGTTTCGTACCATAACCATTTCGTACCATAACCATTTCGTACCAGTCATTTCGTACCATGGTATTGATCATATCGTACCATGGTATTGATCATTTAGTACCATGGTATTGGTTGTTTTGTACCATGCTGTGACCTTTGCGTACCATGTTGTAGTCATTTCGTACCATACATTGAATATTTTGTACCACGTTGAGAAAAAATCTTAAATTATTTGAATGGTAAAATAAAGCTTTCAACATTAATAAAACAAGAAAACATTTTTATTATGTATTTGCTTTATCTAATTTATCGATCATTAAACAAGTAAAAATCAATTAAGACAGTCCATTCAGGCAAACGGATAGTTGGTGATACAGTATTAGGATATAAGCACATTACTATTCTTTTTTTCGAATATTGGATTGCGTTCATTAGAAGAAAATTAGTAGAGAATCAGAACCGTATTTCAGTCAAATTTGTATCATGGAATAATGTGACAAAGTAACCGATAACCCATTGCCTCGTAACAAGATTTTGGACAGGTCCAAATTTAAAGAATTTGCGGACCACAATTCAATGAGGAAAGAATTTTTAGAATATTTGTCTTTCAGAGAAAAACAACAGCATTGTGATAATGAAGAAATTACTTGTCACCAGTAATTGCTTCATTTTCCACAATGCTGTCCCAAGTATTTTTCTTGAGGGGGTGTAAAAAAAGCGAGACAGTCCAATTAAAGGTAAATACCAATCTAATCATAATTAAACAATCAACAATCGTTCACCCATCCACAATAAGAAATTAACTGATTTAACCTACCACTCTACAAACAATGACTAACAATCTAGTTATCAAATTCTATGAACTTGATTGAGTCATTTATTTGTGGTGCGAAATGACCATCGTATGGTACGAAATAATCATAGAAATTATGGTACAAAATGGTTATGGTACAAAGGACTGTATACCGGTGATGTATACTAAGATCAGACTGCACATAAAGGCCAGATGATCTTTGCCTCAAGTCAAAACAGGACTTTTCCAGGTTCAACATGACCAAGTTAACCTATTCCATCAAAATCATGCTTTTGATGCCCCTCAACAAAAAATTTTGGGAAAACATTGTGTTAATGAAGAAATTGCATGATATAAGCAATATCCTCATTTTGCACAATGTTTTCTACCCAGACCAAAAATTATTTTAAAATTTCATCAACTTGAAATTTTCATCTACAACTTCTTTCAACTTAGATTGTATTTCCTGGTAATGGTTCAACATAGTAAAAATTGCCTGTACCTTCATGATAATGCCTGTCTAAAATGCTGACTGTGAAGAATGACCCATAACCATGGGCTCCAAATGGTACTTTATTCAAAGACGCTAGATAGTCCATGAAATAGAGTGATGCCCCTTCTTTATCATCATATCCAGCAAGCAAGGAATTCACCATGTAGGGGGTCTGAAATAAGAAAGTCATTACTTTGAACAGACACAGTTTTCGATACTCTTTACCCTTGTTGTGCTGAATAAAATTGATTTCAAAGTTACATGAAAACCAAAGGGCTGAAAGCACCCAAATTACTAGTTGTGGATCAATATTTATTTTGAAATTTCAATTTTATAAACAACTCCTACTAAAAAGGCACAAACAGGTGGAGTAGACTAAGATCAAGCTGATCTATACCTCCTGCCATAGCAGGAATATTCCGGGTTCAGCAAGACAATGGTTTAATATGTAGCAAGGAATCTCAAACATGTCTAATGTGAGTGCCAAAGGCCCTTTTAGGCTGAGCCTCAGTAAACAGTTGAAGACTGTTTTAACAGTCTTCAATTTCCTACTGAAGTCCAGGTCAGAAGTTTATATACATTGTTTAACTATGCTGTAACTTCAATATCTATTATAAAACGGGACCAACATGGCCTTAGATCGCTTAACTGAGTTCTCATTTGAACAAAGAAACATGAAACCTGAGACTCCACTGAAAATCTTACTTCTGAAGAAACAAGTTTTAAAGAAGCTTAAAAATGTCATGTACAAAATTCAAATTTTCATAGAGGCGTTTTTTCCATGTTTTCCAATGGAATAGTCCAATTTTCAAGTCTTTATCCTTACAACCTGATATAACATAGATAAAGTTTCATCAAGATTTCAGCCCTTACAGTGTTAACAAAAAATTATAATTCCATGGAATCTTCCAGTTTTCAAAAAGGTTCATTCTTAATGGTCTAACAAGAGGAAGTAGAGGGACTGTAATGCTCTACAGACCTGATTGTACTGAATAAGCAAAAGGCGTTTTCAGGAATTCAATATAAACCGAGTCATACTCAATAAATCTTGTCAATGAAATCTTTTAATATACTAACATTTCATTGTTTTACAAGTCAAATGATTTACTTAGATGAAAAAGGTATTAACGATTCTTTAAAAATTTTACTGGATATCATGTATGGAAATAAGACACGACCATAAAAGCCATGTTTTCAACCAATCAAAGGTTATTAATGGAGTCTGATAAATGATCATCTGAGGATCATTCCTGTGAAATTTGGTTGAAACAGTTCACTGGTTTTTGAGAATAAGATTTTCAAAGTTTTCACCATATATGGCAATTTGCCCCATACCATGAAAGCCATGTATTTCATCAAATCAACTCTGATAAAGTGTCATACAAGTATCATTAATATTCTATGAAATTTGGTTGAAATCCATCTGATGGTTTCTGAGAAGAAGATTTTTAGATCTTTCATCACATATGGAAATTAGCCCCACCCATTTATGCCATGTTTTTCATCCAATCAAAAGTCTTTGAAAGGATCTTATAAAAGGTCATCCAAGGAACATTCCTGTAAAATTTGGTTGAAATAAATCCACTTGTTTCTGGGAAGAAGATTTAAGATTACACCATATATTGATCAATATTCTTTGAAGGAATCTTATAAAAGGTCACCAAAGAAACATTTTTGTGAAATTCGGTTGAATTTTGTTCATTTTTTTCTGAGGAGGAGATTTTCAGGGTAAAAGTTTACAAACACATGCACAGACGGACACCAGGGTTTTCCATGACGCAAAATTCGTGTGTCATTGTCGCAATTTCAAAACAAATGACCCGTAAAAATTTTTACCTGTGCATCATAAATGTCGCAAGTTTTAAAACCTAATTCTTTGTGAATAGAATCGTAGGTAAAGGCCAAAATCCTTTAGAAGTCTGAGTTACAACAATCAGTCAAGTTAGCGACTTTCGGTAATTTGGGTTTCCAACATTTATTTATAGCAATATCCTGTTCTATTTTTAGTTGACAGGTAGGAGACGGGTTATAGTGATTTTTATCAAATTCAGACTCGATTTCCGGTGATAAAATATCGTTTACCCGACTACTAGAAAATGTAAAAATGTCGCATCAATCAAATATGTCCAAATTCCTCTCGTCTGCATCGGGCAGTCTTAGTGATCAGACTACCAAAGAGAGCTCTGGTAGCGAGTCTGATGGTAAAACCCCGGGTCTGTCTACGAAAAGACCCGGAGGTCTTTCAGTCAGAAATGGTTAAAAACCTTCAGTTGGCTTAAATTCCCCGATGGTGAAATGCTGTGTGACCCGTGTATTAAAACGAAAAAAACTAATCCTTTCACTACTGGCTGAACGAACTTTTGTCTTTCATGTCTCCTTTGTTATTCTTTAAATTCCTGAAGTCTCTAGCAGTCTTTCAGATTTGACCCCCTAAATTGGAGAAAAGACCCCCAGTTCTGAAGGCATAGGGGTCACAATGACCCCAAAATTCTTATGCAAATGGAAAACCTGGGACACTCAATGGACACAACACCATGACAATAGTTCACTGGCTTTCAGTGGGGCTTAACATTATTTTAACCTCTCATCAAGATTAAGTCAAAATTGTGACCTCTAGAGAGTAAACAAAGAAATTGTTATCAAGGCCCCTTGACCCATGTTTTTCAATTGAACCTTTCCTCTTTAATAGGGTTCAAGATATTGCCAAAATTATTGCCCCTAAAATGTAAACAAACTAAATTAAGTCCCCTATCCTCCATATTTTCTGATAGAACCTTCCAATTTTATTTAGGGTTTATCCTTGTGACTTATTCATCATTCTGAATAACTTTCATCAAGATCGGACTAAAATTGTAAACACTTAAATTATGGACAATGCACAATAGACAATGCACAACTGACATTCAAGGATCACAAAATCTTACCATGAGCATGTGCTCAGGTGAGATAGAAACATTACCATACATGTACTTAAAAAGGATAGTTAAGCTGAAACTAGAAATAGGCAAAGATGATGACTTGATAACCCGCAAGAGCCTCTCTGGATGACTTTTGTTTGGATTTAGAAATGTAGTTATGTCTAAATTCAAGGGAAAAATTTTTCAACTAAGGAGAGTAGAAGGTTCAAAATTAAGTCTTGCAAAACACAAATTCAATGCAATATCCAAGTTTTATTGCAAATGAAGTACAAATGAACTAGAATTTTTGCAAAGCTGACTTATACCACCACCACCACCCAGACACACATCAGAACATTGTCACTCAAGTAGCACAGTTGACCTTTGACCTACATTATAAAAAAAATTGTTTGAATGGAGTTTAACACAACTTTTAAAGTATTTCAGTCACATCATGGTGGTTCAATTGTGACCTTAACCTTTGACCTACATGACCCCCCCCCCCTCCCCCCAAAAAAGGCACTTCTTTGACTCAGGGACAATTTGTTTATAAATTTCAAGGTTCTAGGTCAAAAACTACAAGGCTGAAGGCATTTATATTTCATTTACAGCATAACAACACAGTTCTCTACCAATTTTTAAAGAATTATACCAATGGGGTAAAAAATGGTCATGCCATGGAGGCCCAAAGTTTGGAAAAACACTAGAAAGTTTTCCAAAAATAAACCATAATTTCTGTTTTTCAAATGCCACATCAAAAACTTTTGTAGAACCTAATCCAGTTGATATTCCTGCCTAGTTTCAGCTTGCTCAGCTTACTGATTAAGGTGGAGAAGAATTTTAAAAGAAATTGTGGATGGACAAAAAGATGGGTAGAACCACGTGATTATGCTAACCTATGAAATTAGCATGCAATACACCACATATATTAGGAGCAGAAATTTGAACATGCTTTAATTGAGTAATTTCCAAACTTTGGACCCATGGGGGCAGGGCTGTTATTTACCCCAGGGGTATGATTTAAGCAAATATGGTAGATAATAATAAGCTTATGCTACATTTCAAATATAAATGCCTCAGACCTTACTGAAATTTTTTATTTGCTCATTATGAGCAAATTTCCCGATTCAGGCCCTGGTGCAGGGTCGTTTAGACCCCAAGGGCATAATTCTTTATTAAGTTACATATCAAATATGAATGCCATAGGCCAAATAGTTAGGGAGGAGAAGACTTTTGAGCTTGCTCTGAGCATTTTTTCCAACTTTGGACTAAAGGGATGGGACCATTTTTGACCCCAGAAGTTGACTTTCTGGGAAATTGGTAGTAAACTATATGATTATGCTATATATGAAATGTAAGTTCCTTTTGCCTCTTAGTTTCTGAAAAAAGTTTTCTAAAGATTTACTCAATTTTTTTACGGAATGGATTTCTTTGGACAACTTTTGTAGAACTTCATCAAGGAATATCTGTGAAAAGTTTCAGCTTGTTTGGCCTAGTGGTTAGATAGATAGAAAGATTTATTTCGGCATAGTAAGCATGTACACAGATTACCACAATACAAGATAAAAATGTAACATTCAGTATCATGTATAAGAAAAACTATGACACGCCAACCAACACCAAGGATATCACAATAAAGAGCCAGCCCTTATTTCCATTGTGGTCCTTAGTATAGGTGGCGTGACAGAGAGGCATAACTTAACATTAATACATATTATCACAGCTTTTAGATATTAAAAGGAAAAATTAGATTAAATCCTACACCGAATTGAGTTATAACTTGACATTAAAACATACTATCACAGCTTTAAGATATTAGATGGTAAAGATAAGATTAAATCATACGCCGAATTAATAGAACATAATATTAAATAATGTTCATGAAATGACTTTTGATGGCACTTTTGAAACTTTGCAGCTTTTTCAATTTAGTAAGCTCAACGGGTAACCCATTCCATAATTTGATGCTGGAAAAGAAGAAGGATTTGGCACCATTGCCTTTAACCTTAGGTAAACAATATCCACCTTTTTGACTAAACCTAGTGCTATAACCATGGACAGAATCTTGGGAAACAAAATGCTCACTCAAGTAGTCTGGGGCCATACCATTTTTTATTTTAAATACATGACATAACATTATCTGATCAACTCTATTCTGGACTGGTAACCAATTAAGGGACTTAAAGTGGGAATGGTCAATATGAGCTCTTGAGTCAAGGTCAAGAACAAATCTAATTACTTTATTTTGACAGGTTTGTAACTTATTTTTAAGAACCTGTGTCAAACTATTATACCACACAGAACAGGCGTAATCAAAGTGACACTGAATCAAAGACATGACCAATAGTTTTTTGGTGTGCTGAGTAAGAAAGTAGAGGAATTTCAACCGGGAATTGGCCTTTTTAAGGACAGACTCAGCTACCGAACAAAATGACAAATTATGATCTATATTGATCCCGAGGTACTTGACGGATGAGACAGATTCAATGGCAGTACCTGAGCAAGATATATCAAGATGTGATTTCGACCTAAGTTTTTGTCTGGACCAAAAAACAATGGACTCGGTTTTACCCAAGTGTAGCGATAATTTATTATCAATTAACCAGTGGCTGACTTGCTCCATATCATCAGTCAAGGCTTTTTCAACATCAGATAGACTTTCGCCAGATATGAGGATACCAGAATCATCAGCATACAGTAACAACTTGTTTTTTACCACTGCTGACATATCATTAACATAAATTAAAAAAAGGAGAGAGCCGAGGATTGAGCCTTGAGGAACACCACATGATATCTTTGAATTAGATGAATAGGTACCCGATACATCTACAAGTTGTTGTCTATCAGAAAGATATGACCTAAACCAATTTAACACACCAACACTTAGTCCTGATGCTTCGAGTTTCATCAAAAGAATTGAATGGTCTACCGTATCAAAAGCTTTCTGTAAATCTAACAATACCATTCCAACAACATTACCTTTGTCCTTTTTGTACCTGATAAAGTCAGTGAGGTGAATTAGACAAGTATCAGTAGAGAAACCACTCCTGAATCCAGACTGGAATTTACATAACAAATTATGTTCTTTAAAATATGTTTCAATCTGATCATAGACTACCCTTTCAATAATTTTTGATACAACATTTAGAATAGACACAGGGCAATAATTACCAACAGATAATTTGTCATTCTTTTTATAAAGAGGAACAACTCTGGCTGATTTAAGACCATCAGGTACTATGCCTTGGATGAGGGACAGATTAATGATGTGGGTTAATGGACTAACAATAGTTGGGGAACCATCCCTAATGAAACGTGAGGGTATGCCATCTAAACCTACGGATTTTTTAGCACTTAGTGAATTTAAGTATTTAAGAACAGTACCTTCAGACACAACAGAGAAAGAATAACTATTTGCAAAAACTCCCTTATTTGCATAAAATATTTCTACAAATGATTTCCCAAATTTATGTATACTTTTTGGCAGCTTCTCAACAAGTTTACATGCAACAGTTGTATAAAATTTGTTAAAAGTTTCAGCAATAAGTTTCTTTTCAAAGCATACATTGCCATCAATGCTTAAACATAGATTTGTACAAGACCCTGAAGAGCCTTTCTTAGAAGGCAAACCAAGGTTTTTTAAAGTATTCCATAAAGAGGATGAATCATTTCTATTCTGCTCAAGAATACTGGTGAAATAATCTTCTTTTGCTTTTACATCAAGATTCTGAACTCTATTCCTAAGAATTTTGAATGATGCATAATTATCACATGTTTTATTACATTTATATTTACTGAAAGCTTTGGTAGGAGATTTTTAAAGATTGTGTACAGACAGACCGACGGATAGATGGACAATAACCAATCACAATAGCTCACCTTACACTTTGTGCTGAGGTGAGCTAAAAAGTCTATGAATTGACAGACAGACAGACAGACTTGATGAAACCAATATAAATTCTCTACTTAGTAGGTGTGTGGGGGGGGGGGGAAGAAAAAGAGGAGTTGGCAATACAAAATAACAAGTATTTAGATACAAATATGAGAAAAATATCAAAGTGCAAGGTGAGATACCAAAGGACAGGGTCAAGCATGTGGCACTTTGATTTGTTTTGTAAACACAACCACATGCATTTGTGATCTATACGTCTGGGTTTTAATAAATGAAATTTTAATGCATATAATAATTTCTATAAATACAGAATGAAATTGAGAAATGCATGATGGACCGATTTTTCTGAGGTCAAAAGTAGGTCAAAGGTCAAGGTCACTGGGTCAAGGTCATGTAAAGTGGTCCATCTGTTCAAATATGGAAGCAATCCATTGAAGAATAAGAGAGTAAATACAATTTTACCAATCCGGATGCAATTTAACCATTCTGGACGCCCTTTGATCAAAGATTGTGACCTTGACCTTTGAGATAGGAACCTGGGTCTTTTTGTCATAACTTCGTCTAAATGTGGTGAACATTTGTATGAAAGAAAATTTGTATCTGCGTGCATGATTATAGAAGTTACTGAGCGAACACGGCAAAAAGTGCCAATTTTTTACCTTTGATCCCAGATTGTGACCTTGACCTTTGAGATAAGAACCTTGGTCTTTTTCGCGACATGTCATCTGTAGCTGGTGAACATTTGTATGAAAGAAATTTGTACCTGCATGCTTGATTATAGAAGTTACAGAGCGAACTCTGCAAAAAGTGTTTGACCCAGATTGTGCCCATGACCTTTGAGATAGGAACCTGGGTCTTTTTTTGCAACAAGTGGTCTGAAGGTGGTGAACATTTGTATGAAAGAAAAATTGTATCTGCGTGCATGGTTATAGAAGTTACAGAGCGGATACAGCAAAAAGTGCCAATTTTTTACCTTTGACCCCAGATTGTAACCTTGACCTTTGAATAAGGAACTGGGTCTTTTTCGCGACATGTCCTCTAAAGGTGACGAACATTTATATGCGAGAAATTTGTACCTGCATGCATGATTATAGAAGTTACAGAGTGGACCAGGCAAGTGCAGATTTTTTACCTATGACCCCAGATTGTGACTTTGACAGAAGAATTGCTTATCTCATGACCTTAAGTTGTGACCTTGAACTTGGGAGTATCCAACACAATTCTACACATAATACAAGTATTCTCTTCTGAGAACAACTTTGCTAGGTTATTAATCCATCAATTAATGTAGACATTATGCTCTGAAGAAGAACTGGACCCACACACACATTACACACACAAACAAACCCACACACTCACATACATGGTGAACAAGACAACTCTATATGCACATTGCCATTATAAGGCTAGGGGATAAACATATAGCCTAGATACTAGCTGCCTCTACTGGTTATTTCTCAATCCTTTTAAAGTCAATTTTTCCTTTATTTGCCAAAAAGTATATATTCTTTGCTATTTAATGCCACTCTTATAATTCCAGATATTTGAAGGCAGTAAAGTTTGGGCACAAAAAATTGGGGGGAAAAGTGCATGTACATTCTATATTTGCTCAAATTCTGTATAAGAGCAAGTTTGATTGGCTTTCTTATTAGTCAGATACTTACCGAACTCCTGAGGTAATCTGCTAAATTTTTGCGTGTAAAATTGGCTGCTGCATGTGGACATAGATCATAGCCTGAAAGTACAGTCACATAAATCAGAGCTAAACATAAACAGGGCAAATTTTAGTGTCAATTTTAACCCTTGTCATGCTGAAACAAGAATATTCTTATTTTGCCAGGAGTTATAGATATGCATAAGTTCGTACACAAGTGCAGTCTGATCATGGTCTACACAACATGTTTGTCCCTTTCAAGCAACAGTTGTTTATAAAATCATTTTTAAAAAAAATATTGTCCTTTATAAGGGCTTTCAGTGTTTCAGCCCTTTGATTTTAAATCAATGCGTGAAATATATACTGTATAAAGGAAATGCAATGATTTCTTTCAAGCCATATCTGCCCTCCAAGGAAGAAAAGAAAATAGTTTAATAATCTATTGCTTATTTGGTCACTAAAGCAAACAAGGGCCTCTTCAATATCAAAATGTAAAAGCAGGGTATGACTGATGTTCTCTAGACAGATTATTTTGTGTTTTTTGTCTCGAATTCAATTTGTGTTTGTTTACATTTGAAATCGAGACAAATGCACCCAATTCTTCACCAGAATCTTTGCTAATCCTCTGCATTGACTGTTATATGCACACGGGCTGATGACTAAAGATTACAGATGATTTCATTAATCTTCAAATGACCTAGGGAGTTGTTTGAATGACTAGCCAAAATTAAAACATCATCAATGGCATTATAATGTGATATAAACTAACCTTAGGTTTCGGAGGGTAACAATTTAAAATACAGAAACTTCTGTTGTGAATTGTAGGCTTATCGTGAAGAATAGACCTTTTCATGCAAAGCGTCAGATGACTAAAAAGTCTGTATCTGTTAGACTCTTTCAAAGTAAAACAACAACAATTTTCCACTGTGGGGAGGATTTACTTCCAGTTTTGTTTTTCAAAAGCCTTAATAGTGCATCCAGTCATTTTAACTTCTTTTTTCGAGTTTTTACAATGAAAAGTATTTGGCTAAATGATGTAGATAATATTGTTGGAAATGTAAAATCTGTTTGTTGAAATATTTTTTTCTCTGATGTCCCAGGAGCATTAAAAATACCCTAATTTATCGGCCTAAGCAAATAAATGAAAGATGTTTTGTTTCATGATCTATTTTCACCATATAAATGAATTGTATAATAACCCGGAATATTGTATAAGATGAAACAAATGCCTGTAATGTATGAAGGTGGATCCATCATGGAAAGGTCATTAACTCGTTTTGTATTCGGCAACCACCAGAATCACCAAAACTCATGTTCTTCGCTTCCATAAATTGAAGTAATGATAGTTTGTGCGAGGAATGATGAAATTAAAGATCAATATAGTTCAGACATTGTATAATCGTCGGATGACCAATATGTCGTACTACATATCTCAAATTGTATTTCAAGCCTTTTAGTAGCCTATTGATGATATTCTGGTTCATGCTGGCCCCTTAATCTACTAGTAAGGCTAGTTTTCAAATATTAAAGCTAAATCTTTAAAGGTTAAAGCCTACCTCACATTATATCATCCAGCAAAAAAGATAGTTTTAAATCAATTCTATGAAAATAAGCATATTCACTTAATTTGATTGTAGAAAAATTCTCAAAAGAATCTATGTCATACAAGTGTGCCAATTGAAATGAAGCCAGGTCACATTTTTCGATCAATCAAGGAATAAGCATTTTTCAGCATATCAGTTAAAACAAAAAAAGATACAATTTGTCTCATCAAATCATAAATTTGACCAATTAAGTGTAAAAGTGTTTATCGGATTATTTGTTACATGTTGCAGGTAACATAATAACCCCGTATGTATCGTGATTACCGAAGGGAACCTTTTACATCAAGTCTGTTAATAGATCATTCTTCTGATCAGATCTCTCTAATCACTATCTTTATTTTTAATAATTTTTATTTTCAATCCTTTTCTTTGCACTTATAACATCGCCATCATCAATATTACAATATATTCTTTTTAATTCACTGTATGGCATCTTTTACGAGGAGGGGATTATTCATATCAAGAAAATGATTTCTCCTTTACTTCCACATTTCTATTGTTACAAATGATGTGAGTGTTTAAAAAAACAAGAGGCCCATGAGGACCTGAGACGCTCTACTGGTTATCATGTTTTCCGTTAAAGAAATCTGATATTTAAGGAAGTTAATTACTCAAAGAAGAATGCATAAAGAAAAAAAAGGACTTTATCCCCTTTTTTATTTTAAGCAACAATCCTCAAGGCCCCTTTTCCTGTGTTTCATGACGGATCCACTCCATTTCCAAAAGAAAGTTACCTTATGACCCTACAATCATCCTGCGAAATTTTCATCAGAATCTGACAATAATTGTGGACTTTATCACACAAACAGGATTGTTTTGAATGAAAATCAATAAGGCCCCTTTTCCTGTGTTTTCTGATGGATCAATTTTCATTCCTAAAGGAACTTTCCTTAAAACCCTACAATTGTCCTGTGAAATTTAAAAGACAATTTGATAATGATTGTGAAAAGGGGCCTTTTGGAATTTTATCTATAATCCTTGTAACCAAGTCCAGAGCTTTCATTGGATTTTCTTCAAACCTTCACAGAATCATTGTACAATAATAACAATTGTTGATGCTGACATAAGACCTGATCCTTCAAGTATCACAGGAAAAGGAGCCTTATGAAAATTTTATTTGAAAAAATTTACACCAAGATAAAGTCTGCAGTTTTCATCAGATTCTGTAAAAACTTTCACAGAATGTTTATACCATCATAAGGATTGTTTCTTTGCAAATTGGGCCTGATCTGTCTAGTATCATAGGAAAAGGGGCTGTATGAAAAATTATTACCAAATCCTCATAAACACAACAATGTCCTCAGTCTTTATCAGAATCTCTTCAAACTTTAATAGAATGATTGTGGTATCATTTGGATTGTTCCTTTGTAAATTAGGTCTGATTGGTTACGTGACACAAGAAAAGGGACCTTAGGCTTATAAAAATTTTATTACAAAACATTATTATTACAATTAAGTCCTCAGTCTTTATCATTTTCTTCAAACTATCATTAGGATTGTTCCTTTGTACATTGGGTCTGATTTGTTAAGTTTCACGGAAAAAGGGGCCTTATGAAAATTCTTGACACAATTCAGTCCACTGTTTTCATTGATTCTCTTTAACATTTAAAGAATGATTGTACCTTCATTAGAATTGTTCCTTTTGAAATTTGGTTTGTTCTGTAAAGTATCATGAGAAAAGGGGCCCTATGAAGATTTCACTATAAACTTATTAACACAATAAATTCCACAGATTACACAGATTGATTGTACCATCATTCCAATTGTTGATTTTGACAGTGGATCTGATTATGGCAAGTGTCACATAAAAAGGGGCCTTATGAAAAACACTCTTAAATATTCTGGTTAACACAATGATGTCCCTTGATTTCACTGGATTTCACAGATTGATTGTACAATCACTTAAAGGGTTCTTTTCAGAACTGGGTATAATCCATCAAGTATCATGTAAAAAGGGGCCATATGATTTTTTTTTTAAATATTCTAGTAAACATAATGAAGTCCCAATATTTCACCAGATTCACTTTTAACTTTCACAGAATGATAAAACCAACAGTAAAATATCACGGGAAAAGGGGCCTAATGAGAACTTGATTTGAAAAGAAAGAATCCTCATGATGGAATAAACATTCTGTGAAAGTTTAAACAGAATCTGATGAAAACTGTTGACTTTATTGTGGTACAAGGATTTTAAAATTAAATTTCATAATGCTCCTTTTCCTGTGATACTTGACGGATCAGGTCTAATGCAAACATCAACAGTCATTATTATTGTACAATTATTCTGAGAATGTCTGAAGAAAATCCTACGAAAGCTCTGGACTTAGTACCAAGGATTTATAAATGAAATTTTCATAAGGCCCCTATTTCTGTGTTTCTTGACAGTTCAAACCCTGATATGAAAAGATTGAAAGTCATGACCTTCCAATCATTCTGTGAAATTTCAACAAAATCTGATCAAAGCTGTGGGCTTCATTGTGTTAACAGGGTTTTATTAATTGAATTTTCATATAGCCCTTTTCCCATGTTACTTGATGGATCTGAACCAATTCCAAAGGGAACTCTACTTACAAAAGCATAATTATTCTGTTTGAGTATAAAGACAACCCCATCTCATCTGTGGACTTAGAAGCATTAATTAAGATTTTTTTAATTGAATTTACTAAGGCCCCTTTTCCTATGTTTCTCAATGGATCAGACCCAATTTGAAAGGAACAATCCTTATGATGCCAGATGGTACAATCATTATGTTAAAGTTTGAAGTCGATCAGGTGAAATCTAGGGCCATGATGTGTTAACTAAGATTTTTTATTAAATTTTCATAGGGCCCCTTTTCCCATGAAACTTGATGGATCAAACCTACTTCCAAAAGCAACAATCCATTTAATGTAATAATCATTCTGTGAATGTTTGAAGAGAATTTGTTGAAAACTATGGACTCTATTGTGTTTAAGAGGACTTTTTCAATCCAGTTTTTATCGGGCCCCCTTTTCCCGCTTTTCTTCACAGATCATACCCATTTTCGAAAGGAACAATCCTTATGATGGTACAATCATTCTGTGAAAGTTTGAATAGAATCCAATGCAAACTGTGAACTCTATTGCGTTTATGAAGATTTATTAATTAAATTTCGATAAGGCCCCGTTTCCCATGTTTCTTGACAGATCTGACCCAATTTCGAAAGGGACGATCCTTATGATGGTACAATCATTCTGAGAAAGTTTGAAGAGAATCCGATGAAAACTGTGGACTCTATCGCGTAAACGAGGATTTTTAATGAAATTTTTAATGAAATTTTCATAAGGCCCCTTTTCCTGTGTTTCTTAACAGATCAAACCCATTTTCAAAAGGAACAACCCTTATGATAGTACAATCATTCTGTGAAAGTTTGAAGAGAATCAAATGAAAACTGTGGACTCTATTGCGTAAACGAGGATTTTTTAATTAAATTTTAATTAGGCCCCGTTTCCCATGTTTCTTGACAGATCTGACCCAATTTCAAAAGGAACGATCCTTATGATGGTTCAATCATTCTGTGAAAGTTTGAAGGGAATCCGATGAAAACTGTGGACTCTATCTCGTAAACAAGGAAAAGTTTAACGGACGGACGACAGACGGATTGACAGACAGACGGATGCACGGACGCTGGACTGGAAAAAAACATCGCTATAGCTCTAGTGGCCTTCGGCCAGTAGAGCTAAAAACTGACATGCTGTAGTGCGGCAGTGTTTAATATTAAAAAATGAAAAGTAGAGAGATAGAGAGAAAGAAATTCTACATAGGTAGACAAAAACAAATATTTCAAAACCAGCATGCCTGCTTTGTTCTTATTCAGTTTATACGCTTAAACTCCGTTAATATTAAAAAAACATTGATTTCCGGCACGAATAACCTAGAGTAATTTGTTGTATGTTATAATTATTCAAAGTGATCTAACTTTATATTTTTTCCTTTCTACTAGGTGCGCCTGTGTGTGTGTGGGGGGGGGGATGTTAAATTATTTTCAAAACAATCTTATTACATTGGAAATCAGTGCTCCAGATAAGGTCCATTTTTCCGTAATTTACAGACCTAAATTGGCTGGTTACGCATATTTTTCAGCGAATTGTCGTACAAGTTACGGACCGTTAATCATGTGTACGGACATTATTAGGTACGAACGCGTAAACAAAAGGGAACTTACTCTTGTATGATTTCATGTAATCACTCGGCTATTTCCGATATTGCCGAAAATCCCCGGTATTTTGATATTGCCTACCCTAATTACCGATCGTCTCTTTCCGTGACATTGGAATGCAGACCGTGGGAAAATTCCAATCGGAACACACTCGGTAATTCCTCGTATTTATGAAATGTCATGTTGTCCAATTTTCTTCAAACAGAGCTATAGCTATAGCTCAAATTTTGAGTTACTGACTGTAATTCAATGTTTGATGAGCAGTTGACCTGTTTATATAAATTACTTTGAGTGTAATATATAATCAGGACAATTGCTTTGATAGCGATCAATTGGCTACATAGAAAAATAATATTATAACATTATGGTGTAAATGTTGACCATCTCTGTGTTGGGTTAAAGAGCTCTGTTTTGATTAAAAGGTTACTTAATAAACGAAAGAAACGAAATTTGATATTCCTTCTGTTTATTTGATACTAAAAGTAAGCTGGTACTGATACTGATTTAAAATTATTTGGATCAGTACAGTACTGATGCCTCTTGAAATTATCTGGAGCACTGGAAATATTATCGCCATATTCGAGGTATGTTGTATTTCATATGGCCTAGATACCAGGCCATTTTAAACTCAATTCAGTTAGCAATACATGATAATATCATCAATATTACTTGCTGCAACTTGTCTGCATATATCTGCTCACTGTTTGAAACTCTTTTTTCAACCCAATTTTGATTTCTAACCTTTATTTTTTCTCATTCAAAAGAGCTAATTCATAAAGGATTATATAGTGATCATTTATCGACTCCCAGCAACCGATCATGTGACCTAGTCTCGGGTAAATATCCCATTTAATGAGATTTAATTTGACGGATGCGCTGTGAGAGCGTGAAAATGTCTATTATGTTGATCTTAGAATTTCAATTGCCATATTTATTTATGCTTTTGAGCCTGGAGTATTGTTTTCTTATTAATTGTATAGTGTGTTTTGGAGGTAGATATGGCTTTAAAGTAAGTAAAAATTAAAGAGCAATATCACAAAGAGAAAGTTGACCTAATAATTTTTATAGAATAGGATCTTCTAACATACAAGTTTTGTAAAAAAAATAAAAAACAATTACATCTTAGCAGCTTAAAGGTTAAAGTTAACAAACTAGATACAAAGTGAAAGCATATGATTTCATGCAGTTCTGTATGATTTATAATCATGAAATATACAAGGTATATTAAAATAGAGCAATTTGTTAAAAGTAGGTCAAAGGTCACTTAGTGAAAGTCTTCAATCCAACAAGTATCTTCTTTTATGCATGTCAAAGGTTAGTGTCATTTCATGAAACATTATTAATGATAAAGTGCTGTATGAAATATGACTATACAATTGTAAAATTGGTTAAAATTACAACAATTTCACTTAAAAAGTTCAAGGTCAGTAATCTACATGCAAATGAAATTTATAATTTTGATGAGTAGGCCCATGGTTAGACACAAGGTCATTATGGTAAATAAAGTTGATACCACAGGAACATTAACCACATGAAGAGTACCATCTTAAATTTGATTATCCTGGGATAGAAATAAGGGTATTTTAACTAGATCACCATTGGGCCACTTTTCTTATGTTACTTAAAGGAATTGACCCTCTATGGCCAATTATTCTGTGACAGTTTGAAAACTTGATGGAAATGACACAATTTTGAAAACTTGATGGAAATGACATAATTCAAAATGAAACAATTTGTAAGATGGCAAAACAATTCTGTGCAGGTATACAGACAATTTGAAGGAAACTATGGATTTATTCTGTTAGGGATGATAATATATGTAGTAAACCCCCTCTAATACAACCACTTGCGGTACTTTCTGAAAGTGGTCGAAATAGCAGGGTGGTCGTAATACTGAGGTTTGGTCGTTTGTTGTCAAGTAATTCATGTTTATTTTATCTTAGTTATTTGAATATATTTCTACTATACATACAAAAAATAAACTATAAAAACATCTATTGCAGCGGAATCTTATGTCATTTTCAAATTTACAATCTTTGATAAGTCCTGCTTTCTCTCTCCTCCATTTTGATCTGATTCAGAAATCCGACCTCAGATTATTTATACGTAAGTACAGGTTCAATTTGTCAAACTGTTGATATCATATCTTCTATAATGCAATACCAAACATCAATTAAGTTGAAATCAAAATTAAATTGCTAATTAACAGTTCGGAATGCCGTAAACAAACTAATTGTAACTCCTTGGATACTTTTTCACTTTTGACATTATTGCTCAAGTCAAAACCTGAGACATTGAAAATAATGCAAGCTATAATTTCTAAAAGTGATCGGCCACTTTAATCTATTTAATAAAAATAACACCTATTATAATAAGGGTTCGATATCACATAATCACAAATCCGATATTGTATTGACAATACATTTGTACCCAATGAGTGTCCCTCTTATCAAGTGTGAAATTTGGGTGGTCGGTCTCAATGTGTGATGTTATTGGTCGTTTTAGTGGGGTTCAAAATAGTGTATCAGCTATAGTTGGTACTTAATTTAGTGGTCGTAATTCAGAATAGCGGGGTGCCCGTTTTAGAGGGGTTCGCAACAATTGAAATATAGAAAAAAAATCAGTTCTGTAAAAATTTGGTCGTAATAGTGGGGTGCCCGTATTTCTGGGATGGTCGTAAGGAGGGGTTTTACTGTAATTTGATATTAATGAAGATCCGTTTCCAATGAAACTTAATGGAATTGACCAAATTCCGAATGGGACTTGTAGCCATATGATATGTTGGTACTATTATTTTGTGCAATATTCAAGACAATCTAGTGGAAATTGTGGACTTTATTACAATTGAAGGTTTTACAGGCTACTATCCCTAAATTGCTTGATGGAAAAAACCTAATTCTACATAGAATTCTACTAACACAAAATCTGTGTAAAAAGATTTTGGTTTACAGTAACAGATAACACCAGTTTCCAATATGTGGTCAAGTATTTTGTTTGTTTTGAAAAATCATTTGGAAAAGGCAAAGCTTGATTAAGCTCCTCATTTATCCCTTAACACTTTCCTGTTCAATATCTGGTTTTTATGTCCCTGTGGCTCTATAACTGAGAAAACATTGTAGAAAAAGATTTCTTCAACAATATTTTCCACCCTGCTGAATTGTTATAATCCAAATTAAATCAACTTTAAATTTTCATGTGCAAAACCTTTGAATTTGAACAGGTCTTAAATTTTGCAAAACAGGAAAGGGTTAAGCTAGGAAACTTTACCAAAATTATGTGACATTTTGGAGTGATAAAAATTCACAAAGCCCTGGAGGTCACAAACCTTGCTAACTCAAATGTGCAAAATAATTTTTAAGTTAATAGTTTACAATACCAAATAACACTAGTTTCAATGTGTGGTCAATTATTTCATTAATTTTGAAAATTTATTTGAACAAGAGGACCATAATGGTTCTATATCGCTCCCCTGAGTATGATTGCTCAAGGCTTTATGATATAATATTTAAAATGTCAAAGCCCTACACCTAATCATTTTGGAAAAGAAGATTTACATTGAAAACCCAACCATGTTTAGCTAATTTCAAGAGTAAGGTTATTCTTTGAAGTAATAAAGTAGAGGGTCAATAGGCATTAATACACACCAAATATCAAAGCTCTAGGCCTTATGGTTTAGAAGGAGAACATTTTCTATGATATCCTTCTACATAATGTATATCCTTTTCTGGGATTGCACTGAAAAGGTCTTATTTTCAGAATACAGTAATTTTATGAAGTATTTGAGTACAGTGTCAATATGTATTATTACACACCAAATATCAAAGCCTTTGGCCTTATGGTTTGGGAGAAGATTTTTAAAGATTTCCTTCTTTAAATCTATGTAAAATCAGGGATCACTCAGAAAAGGGCTAATTTTCAGAATACAGTAATTCTTTGAAGTTTTTTGGTAGAGGGTCAATAGATGATGATTTATACAATATATCAAAGCTCAAGGCCTAATGGTTTAGGAGAAGAAGATTTTTGAAGTTTTCCTTCTGTATTTCTATGTAAAATCAGGGATCGCAAAGAAAAGGGCTAATTATCAGAATACGGTAATGCTTTAAAGTATTTTGGTAGACGGTCAATAGATGATGACTTGTACCATATTCCAAAGCTCTAAGCCTTACGGCTTGGGAGGAGAAGATTGTTAATTTCCTTCTTTATTTCTATGTAAAATCAAGGATCGCACATGAAAGGGCTAATTATCAGAATAAGGTAATTCTTTGTAGAAATTTGGTAGAGAGACAATAGATGGTGATTTATACCAAATATCAATGCTCTAGGCCTTATGGTTTGGGAGAAGAAGAGTTCTTCATGGATTTCATTTCTATAAAGTATTTTGAAAGAGCATGACTATTTCTTTGAAGTGTGGTTGAAATTCCAAGGTGAGCTTAGGAGGAGAATATTTTTTTGTAATTGTGAACGGATGGATGAACAGATGGATGGACAGATGGACAACCTGATTCCAGTGTACCCCCCACTGGTGGTCTGATTTAACAAAAAGATCAAAATTTGAAGCAGAAAATAAGAAAACATTATTTATTATACCCCCTACAAGGAAGTTATGGGGGGTACACTGGAATCAGGTTGTCCATCTGTCCATCCATCTGTTCATCCATCCGTTCACAATTACAAGCTCTTCAAAAATTGTCACGAAATCAAACAACTCGGATTTAAATCAGGGGTCAACATTCTCATTTAGTATCAGGGCAGGTTTTAAACAAGTGCGCGCGCATGCGTCGTACACCAAATAGTGTTGATAATAATGTGCATTCAGTAGGTTAGGTTTGCCCAGTATATTTGAAATCACAAATAACTCCACAAAATCAATATTTAATACATTGATGTTAGTATAAATGACAGATTATAGCATTTCATGCTTAACAAGAGGCCAATGAAGGCCTTAGACGCTCTACTGGTTATCCAGTTTTCCGTTAAAAAAATCTGATATTTAAGGAAGTTAATTGCTCAAAGAAGAATGCATAAAGAAAAAACAAGAGGGCCAGAATGACCCTAAAATCGCTCACCTGACTAATGTAAGATGATTCAAAATTGAAATTGGCACAATGGTTACTGAGGAGAAGATGTTTAAAGATTTCAAAGTCAAAAACTGCCTTACCCTTCCAAGCCCTTATTTGGTCATCAATCAAAATTCTAGAACAACGTTTGAAAAGGGTCACTCAAGGAACATTCATACCAAATTTGGTTGAAATTGGCCCAATAGTTACTGAGGAGAAGATGTTTAAAGATTTCAAAGTCAAAAAAGTGCCTGACCCTGCCACGCCCATATTTGGGCATAAATCAAAATTCCAGGAACAACTTTTGAAAAGGGTCACCAAAGGAACATTCATGCAAAGTTTGGTTGAAATTGACCCAACTGTTACTAAGGATAAGATGTTTAAAGATTTCAAAGTTAAACAAGAGGGCCAGAATGGCCCCAAAATCGCTCACCTGACTAATGTAAGATGATTCAAAATTGAAATTGGCCCAATGGTTACTGAGGAGAAGATGTTTAAAGATTTCAAAGTCAAAAACTGCCCTACCCTTCCAAGCCCTTATTTGGTCATCAATCAAAATTCTAGAACAACTTTTGAAAAGGGTCACTCAAGGAACATTCATACCAAATTTGGTTGAAATTGGCCCAATAGTTACTGAGGAGAAGATGTTTAAAGATTTCAAAGTCAAAAAAGTGCCTGACCCTGCCACGCCCATATTTGGGCATAAATCAAAATTCCAGGAACAACTTTTGAAAAGGGTCACCAAAGGAACATTCATGCAAAGTTTGGTTGAAATTGACCCAACTGTTACTAAGGATAAGATGTTTAAAGATTTCAAAGTTAAACAAGAGGGCCAGAATGGCCCCAAAATCGCTCACCTGACTAATGTAAGATGATTCAAAATTGAAATTGGCCCAATGGTTACTGAGGAGAAGATGTTTAAAGATTTCAAAGTCAAAAACTGCCCTACCCTTCCAAGCCCTTATTTGGTCATCAATCAAAATTCTAGAACAACTTTTGAAAAGGGTCACTCAAGGAATATTCATACCAAATTTGGTTGAAATTGGCCCAATAGTTACTGAGGAGAAGATGTTTAAAGATTTCTAAGTCAAAAACTGCCACGCCCATATTTGGGCGTGAAACCAAATTCTGCAAACAACTTTTGAAAAAGGGTCACCCAAAGAACATTCATGCCAAGTTTGGTTGAAATTGATCCAATGCTTACTGAGGAGAAGATGTTTAAAGATTTCAAAGTCAAAAAAGTGCCTGACCCTGCCACGCCCATATTTGGGCATAAATCATAATTCCAGGAACAACTTTTGAAAAGGGTCACCAAAAGAACATTCATGCAAAGTTTGGTTGAAATTGACCCAACTGTTACTGAGGATAAGATGTTTAAAGATTTCAAAGTTTAAAAAACTGCCACGCCCATATTTGGGCATAAATCAAAATTCTGTGAACAACTTTTGAAAAGGGTCACCCAAGGAACATTCATACCAAATTTGGTTGTAATTGGCCCAATAGTTACTGAGGGAAAATGTTTAAAGATTTCAAAGTCAAAAACTGCCACACCCATATTTGGGCGTGAAACGAAATTCTGCGAACAACTTTTGAAAAGGGTCACCCAAGGAACATTCATACCAAGTTTGGTTGAAATTGGGCCAATGGTTCCTGAGGTGAAGATGTTTAAAGATTTCATAGTCAAAAACTGCCACGCCCGGCCACGCTTATATTTGGGCATAAATCATAATTCCACGAACAACTTTTGAAAAGGGTGACCCAAGGAACATTCATGCCAAGTTTGGTTGAAATTGGCCCAATGGTTACTGAGGAGAAGATGTTTAAAGATTTCAAAGTCAAAAACTGCCACGCCCTGCCCCGCCCATATTTGGGCGTAAATCAAAATTCCATGAACAACTTTTGAAAAGGATGACCCAAGGAACATTCATACCAAATTTGGTTGAAATTGGCCTAATGGTTACTGAGGAGAAGATGTTTAAAGATTTCTTAGTTTAAAACTGCCACGCCCTGCCCCGCCCATATTTGGGGGTCAATCAAAAATCCGCAAACACCTTTTGAGAAGGGTCACCCAAGGAACATTCCTACCAAGTTTGGTTGAATTCCGCCCAGTGGTCACTGAGGAGAAGATGTTTAAAGAATTGTTGACGACTTTTGACACCTGACGCTTGACGCACGAGGGCAAAAGGTGATACCAAAAGCTCACCTTGAGCATGTTGTGCTCAGGTGAGCTTAAAAACTGCCACGCCCATATTTGGGCATAAATCAAAATTCTGCTAACAACTTTTGAAAAGAGTCACCCAAGGAACATTCATACCAAATTTGGTTGTAATTGGCCCAATAGTTACTGAGGAGAAGATGTTTAAAGATTTCAAAGTCAAAAACTGCCACGCCCATATTTGGGTGTTAAACGAAATTCTGCCGAACAACTTTTGAAAAGGGTCACCCAAGGAACATTCATACTTAGTTTGGTTGAAATTGGCCCAATGGTTCCTGAGGTGTAGATGTTTAAAGATTTCAAAGTCAAAAACTGCCACGCCCAGCCACGCCCATATTTGGGCATAAATCAAAATTCTGCGAACAACTTTTAAAAAGGGTCATCCAAGGAACATTCATGCCAAGTTTGGATGAAATTGGCCCAATTGTTACTGAGGAGAAGATGTTTAAAGATTTCTAAGTCAAAAACTGCCAAGCCCTGCCACGCCCATATTTTGGCATAAATAAAAATTCCATGAACAAATTTTGAAAAGGGTCACCCAAGGAACTTTCATGCCAAGTTTGGTTGAAATTGGCCCTATGGTTACTGAGGAGAAGATGTTTAAAGATTTCTAAGTCAAAAACTACCACGCCCTGCCACGCCCATATTTGGGCATAAATCAAAATTCCACAAACAACTTTTGAAAAGGGTGACCCAAGGAACATTCATACCAAATTTGATTGAAATTGGCCCAATGGTTAATGAGAAGAAGATGTTTAAAGATTTCTAAGTTAAAAACTGCCACGCCCATATTTGGGGGTCAATCAAAAATCCGCGAACAACTTTTGAGAAGGGTCACCCAAGGAACATTCCTACCAAGTTTGGTTGAATTCCGCCCAGTGGTTACTGAGGGGAAGATGTTTAAAGAATTGTTGACGACGCCTGACGCACGACGCACGAGGGACAAAAGGTGATACCAAAAGCTCACCTTGAGCACGTTGTGCTCAGGTGAGCTAAAAAGGGGCTTTATCCCCTTTATCATTTTAAGCAACAATCCTCAAGGCCCCTTTTCCCATGTTTCATGACGGATCCACTCCATTTCCAAAAGAAAGTAACCTTATGACCCTACAATCATTCTGTGATATTTCATCAGAATCTGACAATAATTGGGGACTTAATCACATAAACAGGATTGTTTTGAATGAAAATCAATAAGGCCCCTTTTCCTGTGTTTTCTGATGGATCAATTTCATTCCAAAAGGAACTTTCCTTACATCCAGACAATTGTCCTGTGAAATTTAAAAGACAACTTGATAATGATTTTGATCTTCATCACATACACAAGAATGTTTTGAATGATAATCTGTAAGGCCCCTTTTCCTTTGTTTCGAATGCCACAATTATTCCATGCATCTTTGAAGAGATTCCAATAAAACTGTTGACTTTATTTTGTTAACAAAGATATTAAAATCAAGTTCTCATAAGGCCCCTTTTCACGTGATATTTTACTGTTGGTTTTATCATTCTATGAAAGTTAAAAGTGAATCCGATGAAATATTGGGAATTTATTATGTTTACTAGAATATTTGAAAAAAATCATATGTCCCCTTTTTACATGATACTTGATGGATTGTACCAAGTTCTGAAAAGAACCATCTAAGTATTTGTACAATCATTCTGTGAAATTTTGAAGTGAATCCGATGAAATCAAGGGACATCATTGTGTTAACCAGAATATTTAAGAGTGTTTTTCATAAGGCCCCTTTTTATGTGAACCTTGCTAAAGTCAGATCCACTGTCAAAATCAACAATTGGAATAATGGTACAATCAATCTGTTTAATCTGTGGAATTTATTGTGTTAATGAGTTTATAGTGAAATATTCATAGGGCCCCTTTTCTCATGATACTTTACAGAACAAACCAAATTTCAAAAGGAAAAATTCTAATGAAGGTACAATCATTCTTTAAAAGTTAAAGAGAATCAATGAAAACAGTGGACTGAATTGTGTCAAGAATTTTTGTAACTAAATTTTCATAAGGCCCCTTTTTCCATGAAACTTAACAAATCAGACCCAATGTACAAAGGAACAATCCAAATGATAGTTTGAAGAAAATCATAAAGACTGAGGACTTTTTTGTAATAATGATGTTTTGTAATAAAATTTTTATAAGGTCCCTTTTCTTGTGTCATTTAACCAATCAGACCTAATATACAAAGGAACAATCCAAATGATACCACAATCATTCTATTAAAGTTTGAAGAGATTCTGATAAAGACTAAGGGCATTGTTGTGTTTATGAGGATTTGGTAATAATTTTTCATACAGCCCCTTTTCCTATGATACTAGACAGATCAGGCCCAATTTGGAAAGAAACAATCCTTATGATGGTACAAACATTCTGTGAAAGTTTGAACAGAATCTGATGAAAACTGCAGACTTTATCTTGGTGTCAAATTTTTAAAATAAAATTTTCATTAGGCTCCTTTTCCTGTGATATATGAAGGATCAGGTCTCATGTCAGCCTCAACAATCGTGACTATTGTACAATGATTCTGTGAAGGTTTGAATAAAATCCAATGAAAGCTCTGGACTTGGTTACATAGATTATAGATAAAATTCTCTAAAGGCCCCTTTTCCCATGATACTAGACAGATCACGCCTAATTTGAAAAGAAAGAATCCTCATGATGGAATAATCATTCTGTGAAAGTTTTAACAGAATCTGATGAAAACTGTTGACTTTATTATGGTACAATGATTTTAAAATTAAATTTAATAATGCTCCTTTTTCTGTGATACTTGACGGAACAGGTCTAATGCAAACATCAACAATCATAATTATTGTACAATTATTCTGTGAATGTTTGAAGAAAATCCTACGAAAGCTCTAGACTTTTTCCCATGTTACTTGATGGATCTGAAACAATTCCAAAGGGAACTCTTCTTACAAAAGTATAATTATTCTGTTTGAGTATAAAGACAACCCCATCTCATCTGTGGACTTACAAGCATTAATTAAGATTTTTTTAATTGAATTTTCCTAAGGCCCCTTTTCCTATGTTTCTCAATGGATCAGACCCAATTTGAAAGGAACAATCCTTATGATGGTACAATCATTATGTGAAAGTTTGAAGTCAATCAGGTGAAATCTAGGGCCATTACATGTTAACTAAGATTTTTTTTATTAAATTTTCATAGGGCCCCTTTTCCCATGAAACTTGATGGATCAAACCTACTTCTGAAAGGAACAATCCACATAATGTAATAATCATTCTGGGAATGTTTGAAGAGAATTTGTTGAAAACTATGGACTCTATTGTGTTAACGAGGACTTTTTCAATCCAGTTTTAATTGGGCCCCTTTTTCCCCGTGGTCCTTGACTGATCATACCAAATTTTGAAAGGAACAATTCTTATGATGGTACAATCATTCTGTGAAAGTTTGAAGTCAATCAGATGACAACTGTGGACTCTAGAGTGTTAACAAAGATCTTTGAATTAAATTTTAAAAAGGCCCCTTTTCCTATGTTTCTTGAGGAATCATATCCGATTCCAAGAGGTACAATCCTTATGATGGTACAATCATTCTGTGAAAGTTTGAAGAGAATCCGTTGTAAATTGTTGGCTCTAGATTATTAATGAGAATTTTTTATTAAACATTTCATAAGGCCCCTTTTTCCTGTGTTTCTTGAAGGATCATACCAAATTTCAAAAGGAATAATCCTTATGATAGTACAATCATTCTGTGAAAGTTTGAAGGGAATCCGATGAAAACTATTGACTCCAGAGTGTTAAAGAGTATTTCTTAAAAGATTTTTCGAAAAAATTTTCATAAGGCCCCTTTTCCCACGTTTCCAGATGGATCTGACCAAAATCCCACAGGAACAATCCTTATGATGGTACAATCATTCTGTGAAAGTTTAAATACAATCTGATGAAAACTGTGGACTCAAGAGTGTTAACAAGAATTTTTTAATTAAATTTTCATAAGGCCCCTTTTCCTCTGTTTCATGACAGATCAGACCCATTTTCGAAAGGAACAATCCTTATGATTGTACAATCATTCTGAGAAAGTTTGAAGAAAATCCGATGAAAACTGTGGACTCTATCTCGTAAAAGAGGATTTTTGATGGAGTTTTTAATAGAATTTTCATAAGGCCCCTTTTCCCTTGTTTCTTGACAGATCATACCAAATTTCAAAAGGATCGATCCTTATGTTGGTACAATCATTCTGTGAAAGTTTGAAGAGAATCCAATGAAAACTGTGGACTCTATTTCCTAAATGAGGATTTTTAATTAAATTTTCATAAGGCCCCTTTTCCGTTGTTTCTTGACGGATCATACCAAATTTCGAAAGCAACGATCCTTATGTTGGTACAATCATTCTGTGAAAGTTTGAAGAGAATCTGATGAAAACTGTGGACTCTATCTTGAAAACGAGGATTTTTTTATTAGATTTTAATAATGCCCCTTTCCCATGTTTCTTGACGGATCATACCCATTTTTGAAAGGAACAATCCTGATGTTGGTACAATCATTCTAAGAAAGTTTGAAGAGAATCCAATGAAACCTGTGGACTCTATCGCCTAAACGAGGATTTTTAATTGAATTTTTAATGAATTTTCATAAGGCCCCTTTTCCCTTGTTTCTTGATGGATCATACCCATTTTCGAAAGGAACAATCCTTACGTTGGTACAATCATTCTGTGAAAGTTTGAAGAGAATCTGATGAGAACTGTGGACTCTATTGTGTGAACGAGGATTTTTTAATTAAATTTTCATAAGGCCCCTTTTCCCGTGTTTCTTGACAGATCATACCCATTTTTGAAAGGATTAATCCTTATGTTGGTACAATCATTCTGAGAAAGTTTGAAGAGAATCCAATGAAAACTGTGGACTCTATCGCCTAAACGAGGATTTTTAGTTGAATTTTTAATTAAATTTTCATAAGGCCCCTTTTCCCGTGTCTCTTGATGGATCATACCCATTTTCGAAAGGAACAATCTTTATGAATTACAATCATTCTGTGAAAGTTTGAAGAAAATCCTATGAAAACTGTGGACTTTATCGTGTAAATGAAGATTTTTTAATTAAGTTTTAATTAGGCCCCTTTTCCTGTGTTTCTTGACGGATCATACCCAATTTCGAAAGGAACGATCCTTATGATGGTACAATCATTCTGAGAAAGTTTGGACGGAATCCAATGAGAAATGTGGAGTCTATCGCGTAAACAGGAATTTTTAATTAAATTTTTAATTAAATTTTCATAAGGCCCCTTTTCCCGTGTGTCTTGACGGATCAAACCCATTTTCGAAAGGAACAATCCTTATGATTGTACAATCATTCTGTAAAAGTTTGAAGAGAATCCGATGAAAACTGTGGACTTTATCGCGTAAACGAAGATTTTTGTAATTAAGTTTTAATAAGGCCCCTTTTTCCGTGTTTCTTGACGGATCTGACCCAATTTCGAAAGGAACAATCCTTATGATAGTACCATCATTCTGTGAAAGTTTGAAGAGAATCCGATGAAAACTGTGGACTTTATCGCGTTAACAAGGAAAATTTTAACGGATGGACGACGGACGGACGCCGTACGGGAAAAAGCCATCGCTATAGCTCTAGTGGCCTTCGGCCAGTAGAGCTAAAAATACCAAAATAAGTTAATATCATCTATGCAATTCCCTACAGACCCATTTAATATATACTAAGCTGTACGGCCCATATCACTTATACGGCGTGTTTCAAGTATTGTATGTATTTATGCTCAATTTCGTTGATAATTTGTTTCATCAGAGGTAACCGATATGAGATTTGTATTGCATTTGCAGATATATTTCTAAGAAATATAAAATGACATGAAGATACACGCTGTCCTTTCGAGTTTACGGTCTTTTAATCAAAACTGACAATCTAATTATTTGTATGTATCGAGGTTATTTACGCGTTGAATGCAGTTCGCTTGTAAAATTAAAAGTTTCGAAAAAATTAGGATAATTTTGTAATGAAACCTTTAAAAATGATGCCATCTTTTAAAAGAGTGTCCAAAAATTTATAATCTGGGTTGGTAACACAGAATGAGCCTATCTAGGAACAAAAATGTCAGGGAGGTTATTTGTCCAGGGCCATCGGAGGAATACATGCGATAGTTAAATCATGCGACAACAATGAGTAGCTTCAATCCTTCGGTTTGCCGCAACTCAAAAATTGTTCAGGGAAATAAAGAAGCAGTGAAAGAAAGGATGAGCAGTACTTTTTATATTAATTGTATTATCTATGTAATTGGTTAATGAATACATCATGATACTTTTATTGATAGCAATTATTTGTTCATTTCATACCATTTCTCATTTTGTAGAGCTGTATATTTTTGCCAATGTACTCAGCAAACTGAACAGTGTCCCCAGATTCCCCTGTAACAAGCATCAGTAATCTATCATTCAGCTTGAACATCTTGTCCAGATCTACAATATATAAATATAAATGTCAGATTAAAATGGACCATGAATAATTTCTGTAAAAACAAATATTCGAAAAACAGGTCATGCACAGGTTAATCAAGATTGGTACTACATGCATTAAAACATACCAAAAGCATTTGGTATTTTTTTATCCCTTCCCTGTTTTACAAAATTATAGACCTGACTATATTCAAAGGTTTTGCAGACGAAAATCTAAGTTTACAAATAACAATTCAGTCAGGTAGAAAATGTTGTGGAGAAAGAAGAAATTGCTCGTTACAAGATATTTCTTCTTTTTCTACAATTTTTTCTCAATTATAAAATCACAGGGACGTAAAAACCAGGGATTGAACAGGAAAGGGTTAAATATTCAGTGAGGCAATCACCATAGATTGTCCAGGGCTTTGCCACATTTTCATAACCTAAAAAAAGTCCACATATACATATGAAATTTCTAAAGAACAAGAGGGCCATTGGCCCTGAGGCGCTCACCTAAGCCAATGATTGTAGAAGTAACAAGATGTGTTTGTGAAACACCATGCCCCCCGAAACAGGAATTCTTTAGAAACGGGTAAAGGGTTAAAATTTTGACCTTGACCTTGATGAAATGACCTTCCCCAGTTTCACCTTGTTGAGACCTATCAACATACCAAATATTAGCATTGTAACTTAATCTGAGTTGAAGTTAGAGGAAAATGTTTAGTTGGCAGGTTAAGTTTTGCAGACAGACAGACGGACACAGGTAAAACAATATGCCCCGATCTTATCGATGCGGGGGCTTAAAAAATATCAAGAGAACAATTCTGCCTCATAAATGACCCTAAATCAAATCTTGTCCAAGAATTCAAGAATCCAGAGTGCAAATAAGGTATTTTTATCATTTGGACTGGTAACCTACTTTTTGACCCCATGTTACAAAAATTTAAACTCTGCCTAGTAGAGACAATAATTCTGACCAAATAGAAAGTTACTTGAACAAAACAAGATGTGTTTGTGAAACACCATGCCCCCAAAACAGGGTGATTTTTATTTTTTTTTTTTCTTTGTTTTAGGGAAAAGGGTTAAAATTTTGACCTTGATGAAATGACCTTCCCCAGTTGCACCTTGTTGAGACCTATCTACATACCAAATATTAGCATTGTAACTTAATCAGGGTTGAAGTTATAGGAAAATGTTTAGTTGGCAGGTTAAGTTTTGCAGACAGACAGACAGACAGATGGACACCGGTAAAACAATATGCCCCCGATCTATTGATGAGGGGCATAAAAATACAGCCACTAGACTGCAAACAAGGTATTTCTAACCTTATTTTTGACCATATTTATGTCGAACTTCACTGTGAAATCAGGGAACGAACATTCAAATATCATGTCACTGGAGCCAAAAAGGTAGCCTCTAGATTTAACCTTGTGGCCTAGTTTTATTCACCCCATATGACCCAAATCTAAACTTTGACAAGAAACCATGGAGACAATATTCTTCCATAATTTGACGACATTTGGGGAAAAAATTTGGCTCCTAGATTGCAAACAAAGTATGTCTATAATTTGACCATGTGACCTAGTTTTTGACAAAATGTGACCCAAATTCAAACTTTGCCTAGAAACCAGGGAAGCAAACATTTTGAACATAATTATATCGATACATTCGAGCTAAAAATTAGGCCTCCACAGTGGTAAATCAAAGCCCTGAAGGGCCTGAGAGTCACCATAACAGACAAATTGTTTAGCATTAACCTCAGGCTGTTGGCCTTTGAACACTTGAGATTAGTTTCATGCATGAATCAGATTAAATATTGTAAATTTTAATAATGAAGCTAAGTCTTTTTTTATTTGATTAAATGGGGGTATAACACTGTTCAAAGAACTATGTTTCATTTATATCAGGGCAAAGTTCACCTATTCATGAACTTCAGCCATGGCGATAGCACAGTGGTAGTGCATAGGACTCCTTGTCATGGGGTCCCAGGTTTAATCCCCAGCCACAGCAAACTTCCTGTCCGACATATGTTAGCTCACCAATGTGTGGATAGCCGGGATGAGCAGCTGGAAACTCAGAGAATGTAGTGCTTTTAACCGGTGTGAGAAATACCAGGAATCCATGGTGCCAGTTGCTGTGATTGGACTATAAAACTGTTTAATTGAGTTGCGTTAAACTTGCTCAGTATCTCTAGTACTATGTTGTGACTGAATGCCTTGCTAAAAGACATACCCAGGTCCTGAATATACCCACATTATCAGTGGCATGGCTTTGACTCCCCATGAAGGCAATTTTGAATAATGGTTTGAGCTTAAAATGTGACCTCTAGAGTGCATGCAAGCATGTTGAGAAAGACTTTCATTTCTTGCACTTTACTTCATTTCGAACTGTAGGTTCTATGCAAATATTTATTCATCTGATTTGTGTTCAGGAAGATGCGAGATGAATAACATTTCTAGATTTCAAAGCATAAAATGTCTTTTAAAGCAATAAATATCTCTTGTGGGAAATTGCTTTCTCTTGGAAAATGTGGAGGGCTAAAAAATAAGTTCTTGTTCTGTAGGGTCTTTCATTTACTATCTGTCATCTCTGTTTCATTCTATTTTTAGCTTGGTGTGGTATGAACTGATTATACTTTATCCTTGGTCAGTAAATTTTGCAATTGTGATTGTTTGAGAAATGTTTGTTAATCATTATTTGTCAGATTCAGAGGTATACATCCCTTTCTTAGAAGCATATTTCATGCGTCCATATTCATGTTCCAAAGTAATTCAATAAGAACAACTAGCACACATATTTTACCCCTAACGTAATAAGTATCATAATTCACACAAATAGAATTTCCAAAATTGTTGAATTTAAATATGTTGACCAATCTTAATGGAATGGCTTGTTTTCAGACTCTTGACAATTTCAAACTGACAAATATTCTTAAATAGGCTACAAGATCAGCACATCTCGTTGGTAAAATTAGTAAGTCCTGAACATTTTTGCTGATGGTTCCTGATGAGTCCTGGGTGTCGAGTTATAAAAGTTATTAACAATCACATAAGTTGCTTTTGTAAAGAATAAAGACAACTTGATTAATATTGTTATTTGTCTTTGAAAGAAAGAAGATAACTGATAATATATATAAAATACAAAGATCTAACAGAAATTAACACAGCAGCAATGTTTTTTATGTTAATACTTTAGGGTTGTGTGTGTGATTACGGTATTCATTGACCTTTTTCAACACAGATGACAATCTAAATTTGATGCACTGGAAATGACGGCTACGTTTTCAAAGGAAGTGGCCTTGCTAATTCGTTAAGACAGCTATTCACATCGGTGTTTATTCTATGATGTTTGTTATTTCTTGATTGAAGAAACACCATTTCAAGGCTATTAAAATGAATGAACGTGGTAATAAATATCGAAAATACAAAATGAACTCAGTCTTCTCCATTCTTGTTGTTGTCATCGACCGTCCAATGTTAGCCCAAATGGATTGCTATTTACCGTGGAAAACCCCAGAATACCTGATATATAATATTATTGCCACATATCATGTTGAATGTAGGGAATTATAATAACTAACTCTACTGTAATACTCAAAATTTCGTTGATTTCTATGGGTGCTATCGGTAATAAGCATTACAGGGAACCAGTCAAACCGGCCCATCGTGAAACCGGTCCCTTGTCAAACAGGCCCAATAAAGACAAACCGGCCTCTCCATTAAACAAGAGGCCCATGAGGGCCTGAGACACTCTACTGGTTATCAAGTTTTCCATTAAAGAAATCTGACATTTAAGGAAATTAATTTCTTAAAGAAGAATGCATAAAGGAAAACATAAATTGGACTTTATCCCCTTTATTATTTTTAGCATTAATCCTCAAGGCCCCTTTTCCCGTGTTTCATGATGGATCCACTCCATTTCCAAAAGGAGGTTACCTTATGAGCCTATAATCATCCTGTGAAATTTTCATTAGAATAATTGTGGACTTTATCACATAAACAGGATTGTTTTGAATGAAAATCAATAAGGTCCCTTTTCCTGTGTTTTCTAATGGATAAATTTCAGTCCAAAAGGAACTTTTCTTACAACCCTACAATTGTCCTGTGGAATTTAAAAGACAATTTGATAATGATTGTGATCTTCATCACATACACAAAAATATTTTGAATGATAATGTCTAAGGCCCCTTTCCTGCGTTTTGAATGCCACAATTATTCCATGCATCTTTGAAGAGAATCCGATAAAACTGTTGACTTAATTGTGTTAACAAAGATATTAAAATCAAGTTCTCATTAGCCCCCTTTTCCCGTGATATTTTACTGTTGGTTTTATCATTCTGTGAAAGTTAACAGTGAATCCGATGAAATATGGGGACTTCATTATGTTAATTAGAATATTTAAAAAAAAATCATATTGCCCCTTTTTACATGATACTTGATGGATTGTACCCAGTTCTGAAAAGAACCATTTAACCCATTCCCACACAGCAAAATTTTAGACCGGTCCAAATTGAAAGTTGTTGCAGACAACAATTTCAAGTTGGTGGCATTTTAATTTTTTTTGCTTTTTTTGGTAGAAAACATTGTGGATAATGAAGAAATTGCTTGATACAAGCAATTTCTTCATTTTCCACAATGTTTTCCAAAGCCCTTTAATTGGGGGGCGTAAAAAGGAGGGCTTGAGTTGGAATGGGTTAAGTGATTGTACAATCATTCTGTGAAATTTTGATGTGAAGCCGGTGAAATCAAGGGACACCATTATGTTAACTAGAATATTTAAGAAAGTTTTTCAAAAGGCCCCTTTTTATGTGACACTTGCCATACTCAGATCCACTGTCAAAATCAACAATTGGAATGATAGTACAATCAATCGGTGTAATCTGTGGAATTTATTGTGTTAATGAGTTTATAGCGAAATCTTCAATTGGACCCCTTTTCCCATGATTCTTTACAGAACAAACCAAATTTCAAAAGGAACAATTCTAATGAAGGTACAATCATTCCCTTAAAGTTAAAGAGAATCAATGAAAACAGTGGACTGAATTGTGACAAGAATTTTTTGTAATAAAATTTTCATAAGGCCCCTATTCTCGAGAAACTCAACAAATCAGACCCAATGTACAAAGGAACAATCCTAATGATGGATTGTTTGAAGAAAATGATGAAGACTGAGGACTTTATTGTGATAATGATGTTTTGTAATTAAATTTTCTTAAGGCCCCTTTTTCTTGTGTTACTTAACAAATCAGATCCAATTTACATACGAACAATCCAAATGATGGTACAATCATTCTATTAAAGTCTGAAGAGATTCTGATAAAAACTGAGGACATTCTTGTGTTAATGAAGATTTTATGATAATTTTTCATACAGCCCCTTTTCCAATGATACTAGACAGATCAGGCCCAATTTGGAAAGAAGCAATCCTAATGATGGTACAAACATTCTGTGAAAGTATGAACAAAATAAGATGAAAACTGCTGGCTTTATCTTGTTGTAAATATTTTAAAATAAAATTTTTACAGGGTCTCATGTCAGCAATCATTGTATTATTCTGTGAAGGTTTGAAGAAAATCCAATGAAAGCTCTGGACTTGGTTACAAGGATCATAGATAAAATTCTCAAAAGGCCCTTTTTCCCATGATCATAGACAGATCACGCCTAATTTGAAAAGAAAGAATCCTCATGAATAATCATTCCGTGAAAGTTTAAACAGATTTTGATGAAAACCGCTGACTTTATTGTGGTACAAGGATTTTAAAATTAAATTTCATAATGCTCCTTTTCCTGTGATACTTGACGGATCAGGTCTAATGCAAACATCAACAATCATTATTATTGTAAAATTATTCTGAGAATATTTGAAGAAAATCTAATGAAAGCTCTGGACTTTGTAACAAGGATTTAAAAATGAAATTTTCATAAGGCTCCTTTTCTTGACAGTTCAAACCCTGTTATGAAAAGAATGAAAGTTATGACCTTCCAATCATTCTGTGAAAGTTTCAACAAAATCTGATCAAAGCTGTGGGCTTCATTGTGTGAACAGGGTTTTATTAATTGAATTTTCATATAGCCCCTTTTCCCATGTTACTTGATGGATCTGAACCAATTCCAAAGTGAACTCTACGTACAAAAGTATAATTATTCTGTTTGAGTATAAAGACAACCCCATCTCATCTGTGGACTTACAAGCATTAATTAAGAATTTTTGATTGAATTTTCCTAAGGCCCCTTTTCCTATGTTTCTCAAAGGATCAGACCCAATTTGAAAGGAACAATCCTTATGATGGTACAATCATTATGCGAAAATTTGAAGTTGATCAGGTGAAATCTAGGGCCATGATGTGTTAACTAAGATTTTTTATTAAATTTTCATAGGGCACCTTTTCCCATGAAACTGGATGGATCAAACCTACTTCCGAAAGGAACAATCCATTTAATGTAATAATCATTCTGTGAATGTTTGAAGAGAATTTGTTGAAAACTATAGACTCTATTGTGTTTACGAGGACTTTTTAAATCGAATTTTTATCGGGCCCCTTTTTCCCGTGGTCCTTGACTGATCATACCAAATTTTGAAAGGAACAATTCTTATGATGGTACAATCATTCTGTGAAAGTTTGAAGTCAATCAGATGAAAACTGTGGACTCTAGAGTGTTAACAAAGATCTTTGAATTTAATTTTAATAAGGCCCCTTTTCCTATGTTTCTTGAGGAATCATATCCGATTCCAAAAGGAACAATCCTTATAATGGTACAATCATTCTGTGAAAGTTTGATGAGAATCTATTGAAAATTTTTTGCTCTAGATTATTAATGAGGATTTTTTATTAAAATTTTCATAAGGCCCATTTTTCCAGTGTTTCCTGATGGATCTGACCTAATTCCGAAAGGAACAATCCTTATGATAGTACAATCATTCTGTTGACTCCAGAGTGTTAACGAGGATTTCTTAAAGGATTTTTCAATTAAAATTTCATAAGGCCCCTTTTCCCGTGTTTCCTGATGGATCTGACTCAATTCCCAAAGGAACAATCCTTATGATGGTACAATCATTCTGTGAAGTTTAAATACAATCTGATGAAAACTGTGGACTCTAGAGTGTTAACAAGGATTTTTTAATTAAATTTTCATAAGGCCCCTTTTCCTCTGTTTCTTGACGGATCATTCCCATTTTCAAAAGGAACTATCCTTATAATCAGGGTTCTCCCCAGCCTCATATGGCGTATCCGCCCCGATACGCCTTCATAAATTAAGAGAGTTTGCCGATATGCATTAAGATCGCCGATACGCTTAAATTTGGTCACCGATACAGCTCAAATTTCCAGCTGAAGAAAGGGTCAAGTAAACCATTAAAATTGGTTGCAGAAGAGTGGACACGACAGGCTCTTTATCTATAGTGTTGTATACCACGTATTACATAACATCTCTATTGATAAGACCCTTACACTCTTACTTATTGGCGATTATTGATTTCTTTTCTCGCGTTTCACACTGGTACCTCGCTATCAGTCACCAAGGATGATGGGTACCAATATGTAAACAATGAATTCAAAATGGCGACCCGGTTTCGGAAAATTTACACTTCGGCTTAGATTGGCCTAGTTAAAAGTAAAAGATGTGGTTATTTGATGTGACAACTATCAAACTAAAGCCATAGTGGTTTAAAATTTAATTTTTTGAAGGAAAGATTAGTTGGGTCAGTTTATTTCATACATTGATTGCTGAAAACATACCCTTTTCGCGATCTTTTTTCCTTACGAGAATTTGCCAAAATAATAGAGACAGATTTGTATAGAGGCATCGTAGTTATATTTAGCTCTTGCTTTAACTCAGTTTAATAATTACACACATGTATCTTCTGGATTAAGTCCATTTTTTATCCAACATGGAGAATATTATCTCAAACATTCGTACCCTAGTTTGTGCAACCCATCTTTCAATAAATTTGTTTTTAAAGTTTGATGAAAAATAGTATTAGACTTTTAGTAATGATCTTATGATATCTCATCCTCTCACGCTTTTTGCCCAAAAAGAAATCATACACCCATAAAATCAAAGTGCTGAAAGCACTTCAAGAAAAGAATGCCTTAGACCAATTAGGGATTTCTTTTTAAAAAAAGTAATGGTTTAATGATTATTTAGAATCAGGAATAGATAATTCACTCTATAATATTTGGAAAACAAAATCCTCTTTTGAAAATCAGAGTGCTGAAATCACTTAAAGAAGAGAAGAGTAAAGGCACTTGTTTTTATAAATTTGATCAAGTTTCATGTTATAATTTGAGAATTAAGGTAAAGATTGGACACTGCTGATATATTATACATTTTTATTGAAATCAAAGAGCTGAAAGTACTGTTAGAAGAATAGTTATAGTGTCAGACAGTCAAAGGCTTCTGAATGGGCAAATAATGAGCATTTCAAATTTTACACAGAGAATCTAATGGAGCTCTTTCAGATGCAAAATTTGAAAATGAAACCAGGTATTTCACACAGGAAGCTTGTAAATACATTTTTGAAATTACTACTAATAATTTTTATTTTTTTCTGATGAAGGGCATTTTTTTTCAATTCAACACTCCATGCTTTTTTTTAGAGTCCTCTGGGATATGATTTTTGGACAGACTTGATAAAATGGCCAAGCATGAAAAGCTAATCCTATCTAATAGACAAGCAGTTGACACTTTTTTTACTCATTCCTTTGTGACTTTTGGGTATATTCTTTCATTATCTTTCCTTTTCACATCCTTTTTTATTGAGTGCCCTTTCTAACAAATAGGATGGAGAGGTAAAATAAGCTGAGTAATGTCACAATTAGTTGGTATCAAAATAAGCCTCAGAATAGATAAATCAACTTATAATAATTAAAAAGTTGAAGAATATTATTCAAGAATAACTCTGAATAAAAAAAACAAGAAGTCAATAATCAAGCTAAAAAGCACTTTTAATGACCTTTGTTATGTATAGTCATACCAAGATGATAACAGATAACACACTACGCATTTGCCACTACACCATCAAAAATTTCTGGGGAGAACCCTGATAATGGTACAATCATTCTGAAAAAGTTTGAAGCGAATCCGATGAAAACTGTGGACTCTAAGTATTAATGATGATTTTTAATTGAATTTTAAATCAAATTTTCATAAGGCCCGTTTTCCCATGTTTCTTGACGGATCATATCCAATTAGGAACAATCCTTACGGTGGTAGAATCATTCTGTGAAAGTTTGAAGAGAATTTGATGAAAACTGTGGACTTTAGAGTGTTAACGAGGATTTTTTAATGAATTTTTAATGAAATTTTCATAAGGCCCCTTTTCCCATATTTCTAGATGGATCAATAAAAATTTTGAAAGGAACAATCCTTATGTTGGTACAATCATTCTGAGAAAGTTTGAAGAGAATCCAATGAAAACTGTGGACTCTATAGCTTAAAGGAGGATTGTAAATGGATTTTTAATTAAATTTTCATAAGGTCCCTTTTCCCATGTTTCTTGACTGATCATACCAAATTTCAAAAGGAATTATCCTTATGTTGGTACAATAATTCTGTGAAAGTTTAAATACAATCTGATGAAAACTCAGGACTCTAGAGTGTTAATGAGGATTTTTTAATTAAATATTCATAATGCCTCTTTTCCCGTGTTTCTTGACAGATCATTCCCATTTTCGAAAGGAAAGATCCTTATGATGGTACAATCATTCTGTGAAAGTTTGAAGGGAATCCGATGAAAACTGTGGACTCTATCGCGTAAACGAGGATTTTTTAATAAGGCCCCTTTTCCTTTGTTTCTTGATGGATCTGACCCAATTTCAAAAGGAAAGATCCATTTGATGGTACAATCATTCTGTGAAAGTTTGAAGGGAATCCGATGAAAACTGTGGACACTATCGTGTAAACAAGGAAAAGTTTAACAGCCAGACGGCCGGACACCAGACAGGAAAAAGCCATCGCTATAGCTCTAGTGGCCTTCGGCAAGTAGAGCTACAAAATCGGTTTAAGGTTGAACATTCTTGGGTATGAATGAACAAAAAAAATGGTTGGTCTGCTTTTAGGACAGTAGAACATTCTTGTCAAAGAGAGCCAATTCATAAATGAGGACTACAGATGTATATATTCTGATAGAAGGGCTGACTATCGGCTAAGAAAATCACTATTGCGATCGTTTTACTATCACAGTATTGATATTGTGATATGATCACTATCGTCAGAAACCAATCGCGATATATCATGATACTATCGTTATATGTTACTTTGTTTATTTTCTATTTTTATCTGTATAGATAGCATAGTTTATAGGCAAATCTCTTTTTATCAATGTTTATGCCTTCCTTTACGAAGCCAAAATGGTTCCAAAATGTTCCCAAACAGGGGCCTTTCCGTCTTTGTTTTTCACAATCTCCAAATTTGCAGCCATGTCAGACGACAGAAATACGTAAAACAAAATCACTCGATTAGTGTGCTCGAAATAAGTAATTAATTACCATAATTAATCGAATATCATTTATGATTGTCTTATTTGTATTTTTTCGACAATTCTAGCGCTAAGAATTCATAAAACATTGATAACAAGTCTTAAATTAACATGCTTTTGGATTTTTGAGGACCTTTTCACTTCGTAAATGGAAAATTAAAAATCAATTCCTGAACAAAAAAGGTGTACTGAAGAAACAAAAATCAAACATGCCTATCACGTGATAATAGAAAGTGAAAGTAGGATAAGTTACACAGTAACCTCGTTCTCTCTATCTCTCTCTTTCTTTCTCTCTCTTTTTAACCTAAGGGACCAAGAAAACATTAAATTTCTGTGTAAGTTAGCTTTGAATATTTACTATCGAAACTATCGATATTTGAACAAACTACCGCGACAGTTATCGATGTCAGGGAATTGCAATCGATAAATCAATATCGTGACTGTCACTATCACAATACATCGACCTATCGATCTATCGTTACACCCCTATCTGATAGCTGTCATCTAGGAAGCTGTCATCTAAGAAGTTTGATCCAGTCATCCCTAAAACTCAGTCACGCTCTCAACACAAAATCAATATGACCCACCAACCAATGAGCGCATTTCATTTGGCAATGTGTAGTTCTTGTGTAAGACTCGATGACAAAATTAACCCAATATTCAAGCCTTTGAGCAATTAAACACACTTGGCCCACGGCCTTGATTTCCAGAGATTAGTCAAAATAAAAGTATGTTTAAAAGAACTTTTCTTTTTTTGGCACCAAGAACTTTCGCCAAATAAAAAAACTAGCACCAGAATTTCATTTTTGTCGCATTTGGCAACAATGGCGATCGACAGCGTGAACCCTGAAAACATGCATAAAAAATATGAAAAAAACTATCAATATCTCAACCCATTCCCACCCAATGACCCTTTTCGACACCCCTAAGAAAAAAAGCTTTGAAAAATATCGATGGCAAGAATTTACTGCTTGTTACAAGCAATTCCTTCATTACCCATAATATTTTCTACCCCAAAAGACAAAGAGTTTTTAAATTCCATCAACTAAAAATTTACATCTATCTATATATACTGCCCAACTCCCCTTTCGGGTATTACTGGCATCTGTAAGTTCGTTCAATATGGGCAAGTCTAAACTTTTGCTGTGTGGTAATTGATTAACATTGCTATTTTTGCCAAGTGAACACAGCAACAAATTTTCTAATATAGTGATATTGACAAACCTGCAACACTTCCGAAAGAGATTATATATATATACTAGAAAGTGATTTTCAAAATAAACACACCTTGAAGTAAAAAAAATACTTGAAAGATGAATAAAGAATTTGTTAAAGGTTGACCAAAATAGAAAAAAATAACCAAAACGGGGGGGGGGGGGGGGTCTGGCTGTCATCACAGGGAGCAGTTACATATGCTGGGTATTAGCTAAAATGACCCAAAAGTCAAACCAGGCCTTTTAGAAATACTATATATAGACAAGGGATACAACTCAGAATTCCTCAGATCCCACCCATGTCTGTTTCAAATGCCTCTAACAACTACGCTTCTTTGTTTACACATTTTACAGTTGTGCATATTTGTCACACATATAATCATTTGTAACATTGACCCATCCATTCCACGAAAACTATACAGCTTTCAGAGTACAGACAACTTTCTTACAGAAATACACTTCAATTTTGCTCGTTTGTCGAGAAGTAGCACCTTCACTTTTCATCAGTAAATAGCAAATCCCAGATAAGCCACTCATTTCTATTATGCATAGAGCAATGGTAAATAATAAATTAAATACATTTTTACCTTTAAGTAGTTAATTCTGATGATTCCAGAGCTCTCCATAGCTTATTAAGTGTTACATCCTTTCTAGAAGTCCAAAGGCAGCCATGTTGTTTTTTTATGATAATGATCCATAAAGCACAAACGGATGCAAACATGTGTAAAAAGGGTTAATGGACAAGAAAACCACCAAGCGGGATGTAAATGCCCAGAAAAGAACAACAAAATGGATTTCAGAATAGACTAGATGAGAAAATTTTATTCGAAAAGTACTTATAGCACCATTATATTTTAAACAAAATATTCATTATTTATCAATGGCTCTCTAATCATTTACTAGAGCCCAAGATATTGAACTGCAGGTATTTGAAAGTTAGTTAAAAAGCATTAGTTAGGATTAAAAAGAAATAATTGAAAAAAATGGGACTCTATGAGCTACAATTAGTTCAGGCTTCCACATCGTTAACTTGAAACAAGTTTAGACCAAAGATTGACCCCTGTGGAATGCCAGATAAAAGCCATAGCTCAGCCTCACCTATGATGACTTCTATTTGGCTTCCAAGAAGGAAAAGTGAAATTCAGCAAAGCGCCTCACCCTACATACCATGCAGCTGCATTTTTGTAACAAAGTTAAGCTGTTGACTTAAACAAGTTCATTGCTAAAATGAAATATCATGTTTGTTCGTTAGCCAAAATTTCTTATTTTATGAAAAGTCTTGAATTAATCATATATGTTATGTTTCACTAGACAAAACACTCTCTCATCTCTTAATTGAATCTTCACTAGCTGAATCTCTAAATCAAAGGAAGGTTCACCAGCAGGATTGAAAGCATTGGGAAAATAGTAATATATAAATAAGTATAATATTTTTTTCCGAAAATGGATTGAAAAATAACTTTCAGTATGCAGAAGTTTATGAAACAGTATGATATGCTATTTGTTGATAGCCAATCTGAAAAATAAATATGAATACATGAATTTTTTACACAGAAGACTATTCTACAGTCATTTGTTTAAATTTTTATTGGATTGGACGCCAACTGTGGTAGTTATCTTAGTAGTCAAAACATGTTTACAGGGCTCTGCAGAGTGGGCGACTCAGGCGAAAAAGTCGCCTGGTTTCATAAAACTTCGCCTGATTTGCTGATCAAAGCGAAGTCGAAGTCGCCAGGAATTTTCGGGAAGTCGCCTGTATACCACAGGTGATAACCAAATCTGGCCCAGTGGCTTTAAAAGTAGGGGACAGTGTGCAATTATACAACTGCCGGTCGGAAGCCCTTTGATCGTAAATCAAGCGTGTATCGATAGTCGCGAGGCCAGTAGATTATCAGAAAGAGGGAAACGTTCTGGCAGCTAATAGTCGACATGCTCGCTTCATTCACACCTACGCTGATTTGTTTCGGCAATGTTTTGTATACTATCGGCACCAGAAATCTTTATTTAAAATCCTTTCCCTTCTTAAGTTTTAATTATTTCTGTAAATTTAGTTATCATCAGTCTACGAGATTTGTTGCTTACTTTCACATAATGAGAATAATGGCCGACATTTACGGACGCCGCGTCATATTTTGATAAAAATTTGAAATCTTAATGAAAAATAAATCTGCTGAAAATCTACGTAGAGTAAATTAATTTTTCATTAGAATCCTTCAATTTTAATTATCTGTTTTAATTGTAACAAGTGAAGAAATTTATGGCAAATAATTTAAAGGCTGCTACGATCTTTTCCTGAGTTTCTTGTTATAATACATTCTTTCAAAAAACTCAATTTCACTTACTTGTGTTGGTAATAATTCCTTTAAATAACATGTAATCCTATAAAATTGAGCAAGTTATCCTGTGTTAACTTTAACCCTCTGCATGTACATAGTCTGGTTTTGTGTACTCAGCAGTAACCCTTACTCTTTACACACAAAAACTGACTTAATCACAGAGGACCTTTTATGACCAATTAATGACAATTTTTATCCATTTATATGTTATCAGGTAAAGTGGACAGACTGTAACTCATTACCACACAATCCCCCATTTTGACATCTTGAAATGTTTTTATGGGAAACTATGGAAAAAGGCGGAAATGATTGCAGCAAGCAACTTATCCTTTCCCCACATGTTTCTACCCTCTTTGGCACCTTCTTATTTAAGCCCACTTTGAAATGTCTTATTTAGCTTCTTTCAATTTGTACCAGTCTGATTTTTTTTCTTCTAGTAATGGTTTGATTAAGTACATGTTGTTGCAATAAAATCTTTTCTCATTTTCTGCTTCAAATAGTAACACTACTCATTTCATTCAGACCACCTATACACTTTTTGCATTTTTTTTATTAGTTGACTTTTTTATCATATATGAATCTATTATGAAATATTAAAATAAAATCAGAATCAAACTCTTGAACTCTCAAACCTAAAAAAAAAATACAAAAGTATTTTTCACAGGAATAAGATCTTCACTGAGGACTGAAAGGATAAGCAGTATTTGCTATGTTTATTGCATAATACATAATATAAAATGCAACTACTTGGTTGTAAAGTAATTTTATTTTCTGATAGAAATGAGAAATACGCGCAAAAACTCAATTTTTAACGCAATCCACTTCTCCTGAAAGTCTCACCACTTCTCCCCATTTTGAAAAACTTCTCCCAATTCTCAGACTAGTGAGAAGTGACTTCTCCCCAAATATTGGGAGTCTGCAGAGCCCTGGTTTATTTAAGTGATATTTGGATTATATATAATTTGGATTGACTTTTTCTCTGTAAATTCTTGGTAACACTTACGATTTACTACCTATGTATAGCTATAAATAAGTAAATTACCGGTACACTAGAAACAGAGTATATTGTTAAATTTTATACACATATACATGTAAGTACTATCAAATTATTTTTGTAAATGTTTCTGTGTAAGAAGAAGTAAAACCAGTATGAGTTGATGTAAATCTACTATTTAATTATAATAATTGTTATAATTTATTTTGCATTTCTCATTAATGGGTTATACTTTAACTGTGATTCTTATTGAAATTTGCACATAAAATTTGCATCATTTAATGAAGGGAAAATGTTTTAACACACGAAGTTAAAAGCAAATACATTCAGCATAGCTATCTATACAGTCTCTGAATCAGTATTACTCAGAAAATTTGAGGGTTAAAAGATGTATCTTATCTCCAAAAGCAGGCTGTTCCGATTTTGTTTCAATACTCATTAGATATAATTAAAAATGTCTATTTCTTATTTCTCATGTCGTTTTTTAATTCTATTGAAATACCTATTTCTTTGCTTTTGATTAACAGAATCTGGTGGAATACCTATTCTCATTAAAAAGTAATAAATGAGCAACTTGAAAGGGAGATTATCAAAAACTTAGGGAAAAGAGGAGTACTCTTGTTACCTATATCAAAACAGCTTTATCTTTAATCTCTGTGGATTTTCTCAAGAAAAATGCATATTTTGGGATTTGTACAAACTTCAGAATATATCCTTTTTAGAAATTGGATGTCTTGTATCAGGTTAGAGAACCAGTGATACACATTGGACATGTAATTCAATTTTTATATCACATGGTAACGAGTTATAGATGAGAAATTATCATTTCAACCACCCTCTATTTCAGTCGTTGGCCTTTATTGCAACTTGCGTCCCTACTTATACCCCCTCCCCCCCCCCCTCCCCAATTTTGCATCTTGTTTGCTTTTAAGGACATTTCAGTTTATTTACAAAATGGCTGCCTTTTGACTTTTGGAAAGGGTGTAACACTTCATAAGCTTAGGAGAGCTCTGTAATCATCAGAATTAACTACTTAAAGGTAAAATTGTATTTAATTTATAATTTACCATTGCTCTATGCATAATAGAAATGAGTGGCTTATCTGGGATTTGCTATTTACTGATGAAAAGTGAAGGTGCTACTTCTCGACAAACAGGAAAAATTGAGGAGAATTTCTGAAAGAAAGTTGTCTGTTCTCCGAAAGCTGTATAGTTTTCGTGGAATGGGTGGGTCAAGGTTACACATGAGTATATGTGTGACGAATATGCACAACTGTAAAATGTGTAAACAAAGAAATGTAATTTTGAGAGGTGTTTAAAACAGACAGGGGTGGGATCTGAGGAATTCTGAGTTGTATCCCTTGTCTATATATAGTATTTCTAAAAGGCCTGGTTTGACTTTTGGGTCATTTTAGCTAATATCCAGCATACGTAACTGCTCCCTGTGGCTGTCATAAGTTAACTTTTGTACGTTTTGACCGTTTCCTTAATGTAAAATCGATAGGGCTTTGTCTGATGGACGCAGTTTTCTTTTTAGGGCGATGAAAGGGCGTATCATATTATCACCTGTGTCTAATTTACCTCAAAATATAATGATCGCCGGTGCGCGACAATTGCTTACAACATAGAAAACGAGTGGTTTAGAAAGTTTACCTTGTTTCATAGACACTATGCTCCTCGCAGACACTGTGTCAGCAGCTACCACAACAAATCCTTTGCCTTGGATACCTATCAAACATTCCATTTCAGTTTACTTTGATTTTAAAGTATCTGTGTGAGTTCACCGTCCGAAACTAGCAAGTCATGAATGGTCCACTTGTTTTGTCGAATAGCGAGACGGTAAAAACGACCCAGAATAAGAATAATTTTATCATTGTTATTAAATCTGTCCGTTTGTCAAAAAGACAAAATAATGATATATAATAGTAAGTTAATAATTAAAAACAAATATATACTTTCTATTCTATCAAGGATTATTGCCATGTGAAAGAGATGGAATCAAAACTGTCAAAATTCTTAACGTCATAACTGTCCAGACCTTTGGCATTAGATCCTCTTACCATGTCATTTTTTTTATTCTTGTTGCTTGGTTGGTTTCATATTCTTTTCTTCTGTTTCTACTCCTGGTTACAAAAATGAAATTTGATCATTCAGTTCTTTTTCAGCGTAGGCAATTTCCATATGTGAGAGAAATTATTGTTAAGTCAATGCCTAGACAAAAACCAATCGGGATAAACCAGCAAACATTGCATATTCGTTATTGTAACCAAGAGTAGGAACAGAAGAAAAGAGAGCTTATATACCGAAGATATTCAATAAGTGACCGATAGATGCTAATTGGATATAATAGTACTGTCACCAATGATAGAGGTTTATGTTTGTAAACAAGTGACGTTTTATCCCCGGTGGAATTTAATATATAAATTATTTATAAAGTGTTGTATAATACAACAAATTTGGATTCCCACAGGGCCATATTTTTTGTGTGTTTTTATATTTTTCTCTGCATACTTTACAATATTTAATCATGGGATATCATGGGTTTAATCCCCGGCGGCTAGCTGCGATATCGTAGCCCTCTTTCTGACAATCTGCTTCTACCCGGCGGCGGCACATATCCTTTCCGACATTTGTCTCTCACTAATTGGTGGTTAATCGTTAACCTAAGTGGGGTGGTAGCTGGAGGTCATGAAAAGATGCAGTGGTAGTAATGGTGTGAGAAATACCCTGAATCTATTGTTAGGTCCTCCAGAGGCCACGATATGACTAGATACTATTAAAAGTGGCGTTAGACCCCATTTAATCAATCGACCAATCTCTGCATACTCTCAATTTTCGTAAATTTTCGTGAACTTATTTTTATGCCAGTCTGTTTATTAATCATTGAATACTTTTAAGTGCAGATTTGCCCCTCTCCCGAATAAATAGGCTTATGATATGAATGTATATGTGTAAATGTCCCACATGATCCTTATAAAGTTCTCATATAGCAGACATATTTGTCCTTGATTGGCATGCTAGTTCCTATCTAGGGACCATATGTGTTCTCAATGGTCCCATTTATTTCCAATATGGGACATGTATGTGGATCTTGAAGGGCATGTTAATGCAAATATTGGTCTTAATTATTACATACATTGATCTATAGGGATAATATAGGAACCATATGGTTCAGTGATGGGCATATCATTAGCATATTGGTCCCATATGTTTCCAAGATGGCACACATAAAGTTGTCCACATTGGTTCCATAGAATTCCCGGATGCATTTTCCATCCGGATCTATGAAGGGCAGACCATTTGATTCCGAAATTGATCCTTAATGGGTCCCATATTGTTGTGTGTGTGTGTGTGTGTGTGTGTGTGTGTGTGTGTGTGTGTGTGTGTGTGTGTGTGTGTGTGTGTGTTCAATGTATCCGTTTGTTTTGTTTTTTTTTGTTTTTTTTTGTTGTTGTTGTTGTTGTTGTTTTAGGATGGGATTGGATTCTTGATTCAAGAAAAAGTGCATGGTAACAACCAATCCTTTCATTTATGTATTTAATTATCACTCCATTACCTGTTATAAACGTTTACATATTTTTGCATTAATTTAATACAGAATCTACAGAATGCATTGGTAAATGAAATTAAATCGATGAGAAGTCACCTTATATGAATTATTTCTAGAAAGGAGAAGTTGTTTATTTTTCAAAGATCGGTTTCTAAATATCCACTTCTTTATCATTAGAAATGCAGTAAGGGTGCAAATGAAGTAAGAACGTGTAATTTTGGAATTTGGGATATAACAAAACTAGTGCATTTCAAATTGTTTTTCCGGAATCGTATTTTGTAAACGATGAAATGGAGAAATTGCATGTTAAACAGCTATATCCCCTTTTCTATTTTAAAGGCTCACGTGCAAATTATAATTTACTTTAACCTTAGCTATACTTTGAAATCGGGACTCTAAGACTGCCGGTCGTTTTTATTAACCCAGTCCAACTCAATCCCTCCTTTTTACGCCCCTCAAGAGAAAACTTTGGAAAACATTGTGGATAATGAAGAAATTGCTTGTATCAAGCAATTTCTTCATTGTCTACAATGTTTTCTATCCAAAAAGACGAAAAAATTCAAAATTCCATAAACTTGAAATTGTCATCTGCAGCTTCTTTCAATTTGGACCAGTCTAAAATTTTACTGTGTTGGAATGGGTAACTGAAGAAATAATCTGATTGATAGGGGTAATTTTTTACTATTTTCATCTTGATCTATTTAATTGTATCGGAATTCTTTAAGCAGTGTCTTATAGATTTTAGGTCACTTCTGGGTGGAGTCCAAGTAATACACCAGTAGCATTTCATAATCAAACTTACTAACGGTCCACTTGGGGTAAAATATATATCCTTGGGATCATGGGGAAGATTTTTATATAGCTTTACTCCCCGTGGCTACCGCAGTGAAGGGTAGAGTGCAGTTGTTTGAGCTATTTGTAGAAATTCACCCAAGGGAATATCCGTTCCAGGTTTTATTGGTACCTCCCCGCTGGTTTTGAAGGGAAATAATCTTAACGATTTTAAAAGCCGTACGACGTGTCAACGATATACGACGACGGACTTCAGAGTAAGCTGCTGTGATAACAATAATATGCTCAAAAGTTACACGGGGGGACGGACTGACGACGGACAAAAGACTATAAAATAAAACAAAATATATCTGTGAAATGCAAAGTTTTGACCATCAACTTGACCTTGACCATCAATTTTAGTGTTTGATCTTGAGCTTTGACCTTGAAAAAATTCTTTCAAATGGCACATCTAATCATGATAGGGAATAATTGTGCCAATTTATTTTGAAATCCATCTATAATTGTAGGAGAAATGCTCTTGACGATCACAATTTTAGTGTTTGACCTTGAGCTGTGACCTGAACATCAATATATATATATATATTTTAAAAAAAATTCTTTCAAATTACACATCTACTCATGATGGTTTATGATTTTGCCAAGTTATTTTGAACTCCATCCATAAATGTGGGAGTTATTGTCCGGACAAACGCAATTTTAGTGTTTGATCTTAAGCTGTGATCTTAACATCAGAACAATCCCAAAAATTCTTTCAAAAGGCACATCTACTCATGATGGAGAATAATTGTGCCAAGTTATTTTGAAATCCATCAATAAATGTAGGAGTAATTGTCCGGACAAATTCGGACAGACTAACACACTAACGCACATACACCGACTTGTCATAGTGACAACTATGTCTCGCTCACCGCAAGTGGGCTCGAGAAAAGTATTGAAAGCCCTGCGGGGTTAATGTTTCGGTAAAAAACCCAATGTAATAAAGAGAGTAATTACTTATAAGCCTTTATACTTTCTGATAGAAAACATAAATATGTATTCAGTAATTCAAAAGTAAATCATATCCGACAAAGTCAATGATTTAACCTTTTAAGGCATATCTGATAAACAATGTCTAATGTAATATCTTTCGTGCAAAAGGGACTGATATAGAGGGTTCTTTGTACCAGATAAATTTTCCCGTTCAAAGTACATGTTTATCTATGACATTATTAGTCTGGACGTTTGTAAATTGGTCATTGGTACTAATTGATATCTACCATTAGTAGATCAAACCCTAGTACTTAAGCTTGCTTTGTTTTATTTGAATCGCAAAAGATTTAAGTTATTTGGTATTGATTAGCTAATTTTAAGGATATTTAAGAATTTTTTCAGCGTAAGAGAAAGATGTGCAATAATGAACGTCATTCTCAAAATGACCATCATTAAAGTCCGTAACTTTAAATTGGTCTTGTAAGTACTCTGGAACTGCCTGTACTTACCAGATGCTTAAAGCGAAAAGAAAGGTGAATATGGCGTTTTTTTTTCTACTAAGTTATCTAGTAAGTGGTGGCAGTTCCAGAGCACAAACACGACAGAATTCACGTTAACTTAACTGAAATAACGTGATTTCGTCCATTATTTTCCTGTTGGTTTAACTGGTAAGTAGTGACACTTCTATGCCACCATAGTAATCACATCAGGAGATTCGAGAAACAGTGACATTATGGAGTGATAAACTTCCAAGGGGGAAGACTGATTCCGCCGTCGGCTTTAACAAGGCCTTAACTAACAAGAAGAAAGTGGACAAGTCTACCAAGGATGAAGTATTCCGAAAACTTCCAAATCCACTCTCTTGTACTCCTATACATTCGTGAGAGTAAAGAACGACAACTCTGCTCGAAGATTATTTCCAATACGCGGTCGTTGCACTAAATAACCATCGCATGTTATTCCTGAAATGCCCAGCCTTTGTGTTTTTTACCAGCAAAATTCAAATTATCATTTAAGAATGATTTTGTTACTTTCATTCATAACTGATTTCAGATTTGACGAAAATATAGAGCTAGCAATATACCACTTCCTGCCAAAGCAAGTGTACTCTGTGATCAGCATGATAAGGGTTAATATTGTACTAGAGAAAAGGGAACCGATCTAGCATAGACCCTTATGCAACTCAGAGGTGATTTGGGCCTCATCTGAAGACTCACCATGCTTTGACTTAGATTCGATGTTCAATAGTTGGATCTGGATTTCAAACCACATTTTTGCGAGATTAACCGCTGTTTACAATAGAACTATCTGTACTGGAATAACATTAGGTCATACTCGGTGGGATTCGGACGTTTTCATTATTGATTGATCGATTGAAGATTGGGAGTTTGACGCGCTACCGACTGGGTTATGACTGCGGCTTCCCCTTTTCTTTATATAGTCAGGAATACTACTTTAATCTACCACACTAGCCTATTTAGTGTCCCCGAAGAACTTACTAAAAAGGTGTGAAAGGGAGACATTACTTGCTTCAAGCAATTCCGTCTTTTTTTTAACACGTTGCTTTCTATGCTATGTTATACGTTTTTATATAAAAAACAAATTGGTAATGTAATCGTTGCTGTCTCTGAAATTCGGCTCATTTCTATTGAAACTCCGGTAAAATTTGTCCTTAAAATTTCAAGTGACATTCTTAATTCAAAAGGTTGATAAATCTGTAATCTAAAATGGACAGAGGTATTAGACTCAAATAAATCATCATTCGAGAACTGTGTTAGTTAATTTGTTGTGTTAATTTTCTATGTGTTAATGATATTTTAAACGGATAAAGCCATTTGAAAAAAATATCATTGACCGGAATTATTTCTCCAATTCTCTTCAAAAATCACCGGTATTGGACAAAAGTGTAGACCGGCCCTCATTAATTCACCTGGGGAAAAAAGGTCCTATCTAGTTCAATGGTTATGTTGATTGATATCCAAACTGCTGGGCATGTTCGTTATTCCTTGTGTGAAACATTTCGGTTCCAAAGCAGGGTACTGCTTTATATCCAGTACTGACAAGAGAATTTTTTCAAGTAACTTGAAAAAGTAGAATTACTAATTATAATTACTAATTTCAATCTTTTAAAACATTTTGTTTCATTTCTCACACCGAACAAATATAGTTTGCGATATAAAGCCTGGTTACCATTCAAAGTGCACGAGAGTTTGCTTTATTGTCATCATTCTTAAATTTGGTAGTTTATTTATTTCTTGGTTTATTATTCATTCTTACAGTTGCTGTAAAGAGTACTATCTGGTGGAGAAAGTAGTGAAGAGACAAAAGATAAAGAACCTTAGGAGCTTACTATATAAAGTAGGATCTGAATTTGCAAAAATGTTTACTAAAATGATAAAGTGTAAGATCACTTGTTATGTCTGAGATATTGTTCGTTTGACTGTTGCTTTAGGCTTTACCTTGTTTCATTAAAAAAAAATATTTTTTTTAATTGATTAAAAACAAAAAGTAACCCTGTGTGTTTGACTGGGTTACTGCCCCTAGATCTATCGATACTAGACAGCGGGCTACCAGTTTACCTGTGGGTATACCAGTCATTCTTGTACATAACGAACAGATGCAATGCTCCATGAAAATACGAAGTTTACTTTAAAAAAAAATTGCTCATTAGTATTGCAAACAGATGTTGTTCGACAAGGTTTCAGGTAACTTTGGTAAATTGATTTTATATAGTAAAATAATGGAGACTTCTGTAAAAGGTAATTATAGCGTAATTATTGCTTGTGTACAGGTTTATCGGTAGTTTCGAGTGTTTCGTGTATCTTTTTATATTTAGTTAGAATAAAAAAATCTTATATTTCATTAAAATCGAAAAGGAGAGAAGTATTATTATTAATGAGGATAAATCATATATGATAAACATTTGCAGCTATTCCCTCAATAAAACACACAACAATTAAAGATATATGAACAATGATAATTGGTCTTAATGGATTCTTGCTTAGAACCAAATGTGAAAATTGATAAATATAAGATAAACCTTGTTATCCATTTGATACATTGTCCCCGACTATAGCGTTCTAAACCTGTCTAAAAAGTTAACTCGTAAAGAAAAATGATAAAAGTTAACGATGTCGTATCACTCTTTTACACGCATTTTTTTGTTTCTTTTTTCTGCTGGTGATGTATAAGTTGTACATTTGTAACAAAAAATTAATTTTTCAAAATGAATTTCTTGTTTCTCGACCAATTATTCAAGTTCAAATACTTACTCCTAGATAAAATTGTTATTATTATAAACTGTCACACTTAATAAAGATGGCTTGTGTCAATATCCGGTCGGTCAGGAGTTGATAATTACACTATAAATACTTTTTTACCGAATTCTCCCTTATTTTACTATATAATGTCAATTTACCGAAGTTTTAATTTACCGAAGTTACTATCTCCCTTCGACAAAGAAGCTCTTTTCTAAAGACAGTAACTATAAATGGAAAAGGCCAACGGTAACCTGTTTTGATTTTCTGGCCCTCTGTCAGTGTGCTTCGAGATAAGGATTGTGTTTTCTATTGTTCGGTTGTAGTTGTTTCAGAAAAATTCAAATCAACCGCAAGTGTTTTTTTTTTTTTTTTTCATTATTATTATTATTTTAACGTTCTGAAAACTTGCGACGATAAATAATCATTTTTCACTTTCTTTCTTTTATCATTTTTTGCATCGCCGAAAAAAAAAAGAAAATGAAAAATATAAGACTGGTTTTATGTTTTAGGAGGTGTTTCGGTCACGTGACTGTATTTCGAATGACAGTCAATACTATTCCAGAGAAACGAAATTTCCGGCGTTTTTAAGAGAAAAAGTCATTTATTTGAAGATATAGGTCAGGTCACATGTCTTTCTCTTTTGATTTATCAACCCTTAACATATTTGATTGCCTTAGCTATTACATTTTCAAATATACTTCAGAGTATCGCAGTAAAATGGAAATTTAAAATTAGTACCCCACCCACTTATCCCCAAAACTATCAAAAAGTGTAAATGAATCGACTGTTTTGAGAACAGTTGTGAGTATAGATTATATTGTTTAACGAAAAACTGCAATTTTTATTAAATAGAGCAATATGTTTTCACTTGATATAGAAATCTTTTGTTTCAACAAAGTGTTCTAGCGTTCACAAAACAGGTTGTTGAACCACAAAAATTCGGGTGGGTATACAACGAAGAAAATAGAATATAGTAACGCATATGATATAGAATAAAGAGGCGTTTTGAATATGTGTATAAAACGCAGACAACATAGATAAAGAGGGAATATGCTGTAACGCAGATAATGTAGGCTAAAAGAAAGATGTATGATTGTTGTCAAGTTTGGTTAACCCTTTCCTGTTCAAGCACAAGATTCTATGTCTTTGTGATTTAATACTTGAGAAAACATTGTGGAAAAAGTGAAATTGCTTGCAATCTTTTCCCACAATAATTTTTTCCACATAGGATGGTTTCATTTTAAATTGCATCCAATTTTCATTGTTGTCTGCAACTTCCCTCTATTTGGACCGGTCTAAAATTTTAAAAATCAAGAGAGGGTTTAATACAATTGAGTATAGTCTTATTCATCATTTACATTGAATTTCAGAGTTGTGATTCAATATATCCTGGTGTTACCAGGTTTTGAACTTGCATTTTTATACACCCGTCGAAGACGGGACGTATTATGGGATCACCCGTGGTGTCCGGGCGTCCTGGCGGTGTCCACTTCTTTGTCCGGAGCATAACTCTGTCACCGTAAGTCCGATTGACTTTAAACTTGGCAGTTATATTCTTCTCATCAATACAGAGTGCAGTGCACAAAAACCATAACTCTACCTGGCCTATTTTTTTAGTTATTGCCCTTTGTTGTTTTTCATACTTGAATCTTGTCTGGAGTATATCTCTAAAAGTATTATAGCTAGGATCATGAAACTTCATGGGTGTATAGATCTCACCAAGGGGGGAGTGCAGTGCAGAAGAACCATAACTCTACCTGGCCTATTTTTTTAGTTATTGCCCTTTGTTGTTTTTCATACTTGAATCTTGTCTGGAGTATTTCTCTAAAAGTATTTATAGCTAGGATCATGAAACTTTATGGGTGTATAGATCTCACCAAGTGGGGAGTGCAGTGCACAAGAACCATAACTCTACCTGGCCTATTTTTTGAGTTATTGCCCTTTGTTGTTTTTCATACTTGAATCTTGTCTGGAGTATATCTCTAAAAGTATAATAGCTAGGATCATGAAATTTCATGGATGGATAGAGCTCATCAAGTGGGAGTGCAATGTACAAGAACCATAACTCTACCTAGCGTATATTTTGAGTTGTTGCCCTTTGTTGTTTTTCATACTTGAATCTTGTCCGGAGTATATCTCTAAAAGTATAATAGCTAGAATCATGAAACTTCATGGTGGATAGAGCTCACCAAGTGGGATTGCAGTGTACAAGAACCATAACTCTACCTAGCGTATATTTTGAGCTATTGCCCTTTGTTGTTTTTCATACTTTATTTGACAAAAATATTCATTCAAAATAATCTCAGTTCTATTCAAACCCCCAGTTAATATTAAGCAGTGTGACTGGCGTATCTTGTGACAATTTGGCACCTTGTTATTCTTTGTAATTCTATACTTGAGAAAACATTGTGGAAAAGATTTTATACTTAAGACAACATTGTTGAAAAAGAAGAAATTGCCAGGTTTTGTCGATGTAAGAATAATATCACGGTAATTGGAAAATAGCTTATTTTAGTAAGTAACAAATCTTTAAAGTCATCATCTTACTCTTAGTAATTGTGCAAAAAGCTTTAGATTTTTACAATTTTTCTACAATCTGACAAAATAAGATATGGAGGTCACCAATATCCCCTCTTTGACCTCACCAGTTATCGTTGTTCTCCAACAAATATTCCTAGACAGTTTCTCAGGTATGATGGGCTGTAGGAGTCATCAAAAAACTTGAAATGTAACTTGTCAACTTTAAACATAAAAAATGTTTGATCTAAGACACAGTTCCAATTTTTTTACAGAAAAATGATCTTACATTGGACTGTTCCTAAAAAAGTAAACTAAAAATGAAAGTTCAAGCCACATTAAGTGTATCAATGGTACATGAATTTGATTTTAAAGCATTTATAAGCAGCTAAACTTTTTTGATAATCAACAGAAAATGATAACAAAGAAGGGGGTATTTTTTACAATTCAGCTCTTTTTAAGGTGCACTCTGGACAAAAGATTTCATCCCCATGCGTAATAAATTTTACTGGAGAGCAGTATTTCAGATGCACCCAGGAACTGCAGTCATCACACTGGCCCCACTTGGAAAAATGACTGAAGTACATTCCTTGACCTCCTTCGGTGTGAACTTGTGACAAAGACAACATTTTTCCTCTTCTGGAATATCAGAATCAGTGTCACTTTCTGAAGATAAAATACTGTTTATCTCTGAGGGTTTTGTAGCTCTTTTTGATGGTGATGCTTATTTCGAGGTTTCATTCTTTTTAGGGGTACTAGATTTGTGTCTCTTGGAAAGTTGTTGGTTGGTTTTTGATGTTCTTTATTTAGGCTCTTTCTTTTCTTTGATGTTTACGAGTAAATGTGTTCTTTAATTGCACCAACAACTGTGTCATCTGTAATTGCTTTTCCTGCTACAACTTTGCTGAATGTCCTTCTGACATAGCTACTTTAACAATTTTAGCTCACCTGAGCGCATAGTGCTCAAGTGAGCTATTGTGATCCCCTTTTGTCCGGCATCCGTCCGTCATGCGTTGTCCGTCGTCCTTCAACAATTTCTTTAAACGACATCTCCTCCCAAACCACGGGGCCAATTTGAACCAAATTTGGCAGAAATGTTCCTTAGGTGGTCCCCTTTAAAAATAGCTAAAAGAATTGAAATCCGTTAAAAACTCTGGTTGCCATGGCAACAAAAATGAAATTTTAAAATAATCTTTGAAAATCTTCTCCTCCCGACCCAGAAGGCGTAGAGCCTTGATATTTTGCATGAAGCATCAGTAAATTGACCTCTTTCAAAATAGCTAAAAGAATGATCCTCGGGTCCCAAGGGACGGAGCCCCTGGGGGGTGGGGTTTATAAAGAAATAAAGAACAATTTTTTAAATGACATCTCCTCCCAACCACTGGGCCGATTTCAACCAAATTTGGCAGAAATGTTGCTTAGGTGGTCCCCTTCAAAAATAGCTAAAAGAATTGAAATCCGTTAAAAAACTCTGGTTGCCATGGCAACAAAAGTGAAATTTTAAAGTAATCTTTAAAAAATCTTCTCCTCCTGACCCAGATGGCGTAGACCCTTGATATTTTGCATGAAGCATCAGTAAATTGACCTCTTTCAAAATAGCTAAAAGAATGATCCTCGGGTCCCAAGGGGCGGAGCCCCAGGGGGGTGGGGTTTATAAAGAAATAAAGAACAATTTTTTAATGACATCTCCTCCCAACCACTGGGACGATTTGAACCAAATTTTGCAGAAATGTTGCTTAGGTGGTCCCCCTTAAAATTAGCTAAAAGAATTGAAATCCGTTCAAAACTCTGGTTGCCATGGCAACAAAAGTGAAATTTCAAAATAATCTTTAAGAATCTTCTCCTCCTGACCCAGAAGGCGTAGAGCCTTGATATTTTCCATGAAGCATCAGTATATTGATCTCTTACAAAATAGCTAAAATCATGATCCTCGAGTCTCCAGGGGTGGACCCGGGGGGGGGGGGGGGGTATAGGCATGAAGCATCAGTTCACAGACTTCTTTCTTATTTCTGAAATTATAACCCATGGAAAAAGTTTTTTCCTTCTTTCAAATCAGCACTAAAGCCTTGGAATTTGTAATTTAGACTTTTGGATCCCCAGGTTCATAGTCTTTATATGTAATTGTGGCCCACTTGTTTCATAATCCTAACCTTAACATGAAATTATACTGTTGAAAGAAAGAGAGCCTTTATCTCAGATGAGCGCCCCAGGGCCAACGGCCCTCTTGTTCAAGATTTCTCCCCATCTTTTCTCCAAAGATCTCTTTCCACTAATAGTGGAAACATTGCAGATGACATCAGATGTAGGATGGTTATGTGTTGAAGGCTCATCCAGTTTTGAATGCACTTCATTAGTAGAAGGTAGTAAAAAGACATTGATGGTGCTAAAAGAGAGTCTGGAACTACTGATCAGTCAAAAGGATAAATTCCACATTTTTTAAAGGCTGCTTGAATATTTGAAGGAGTAAGTTTAGCTGTGTACACCTTACAGGCTTTTTGACACACCGTTACATGATACTTTTGTGATCACATTGCCTCCAGACTCTCTCAGGCAGGGCTCTGTATATCTGATAAATTGCTGGTCTTGACCAAATTTTGAAATGCCAGACTAATTGGAATCCCAAAAATAACATAAAAAATTTGGTCCGAAATCTTCATGAAATTTCACTTAGAATTATTGATAAACTCTCCCACAATTTCTCACAATCCAGATGACACAAAAGAAATCAAAAGGTATAACACTTTTCCTGTAGATAGGGGATTAACAAAAGTGCCAAAATCGATAAATAGTTTACCTGCCGGCCAGTCAAGTGCACATCTGCAGTTGATCGGATGTAGGTTGGTCATGTGTTGAAGGCTCATCCAGTTTTGACTGCACATCATTGGTAGAAGGTAGTAAAAAGACATTGGTGGTGCTACAAGGGAGTCTGGAATTACTGATCAGTCAAAAGGATAAATTCCACATTGTTAAAGGCTGCTTGAATATTTGAAGGAATTAGCGTAGCTTTGTACACCTTACAGGCTTTTTGACACACCGTTACATGATACTTTTGTGATCACATTGCCTCCAGACTCTCTCAGGCAGGGCTCCGTATATGTGATAAATTGCTGGTCTTGACCAAATTTTGAATATCCAGACCGATTGGAATCCCAAAAATAACATAAAAAATATGTCCAAAATCTTCATGAAATTTCACTTTGAATTATTGATAAACTCGCCCACAATTTCTCACAATCCACATGGAAAAAAAAATCAAAGGTATAACACTTTTCCTGTAGATAGGGGATTAACAAAAGTGCCAAAAATCAATAAAAAGTTTACCCGCTGGCCAGTCAAGTGCACATCGGCAGTTGATCAGATGTAGGTTGGTCATGTGTTGAAGGCTCATCCAGTTTTGACTGCACTTCATTGGTAGGTCATGAAAATGATCAGATCAGAGTTTAATTTGAAGCAAAAAATAAGAAAACACTGTTATTATTACTATTTTATTTTACTCTTTACTAGAAGACAAAAATTCCAGACTGTTCCAAATTGAAAAAAAGTTGCATACCACATCTCAAATCAGAATATGCTCAAAATAGAAAATAAGTACCAGAAAAGGTAAAAAATATTGTAGGAAAAGGAGAAATTGCTTGCTACAAACAGTTCCCCATTTTCTCACAAATTTTCCATTTAAACTTTTAAAATCTTGGTAATGGGTTAAAGTTTGTTAACTTCACCTGCATGTAGCAAAAAATGGATAAAAAGCTGGTAAATAATAGATTTGAAAAGGGTTCATTTTGGCAGAGTTGCAGTTATTGTAAGTAAAGGGTAAAGATAATTAATAGCTGAGTAAATAAATCACGGACTGTGTAGAGAAGGTTTAAATTTGAAACTCTGTTAATACAGAACCATTTGTTCTAGTGTTTTGGATTGTATGTCGTTGAATGGATTAATTACCAAAATAAGATAAGTGAAATTTAATTTCTGGAAAAATCCTAACAATGTTACTTATGAAAAGATCGTAGAAGCCATAGATTGTTTGTGTTAGTTTTTCTATATTTGTTAAATCAAATTGGATAACTAGAGTCCAAGGATTTCATTGAAAAATTAATTTTATTGCAGTCAGGATACTGACTGTAAACCAGGAATCGCCTGAATTCACTCTTTGCTTCTAGGAACCTGACAACGACCTAAAGAATTTTTTCCTTGCTCGTGAATTGATTCATGATTTCTTGTACTATCTGAAAATGAAAGCCCATTCATAAAGAATGACCACGAAAAGCCAAATCACTGAAAGTGCGCAGTGATAAAGGTCACAACCTCTACAGGTACTGCTAGTAATACCATCTTAAACAGTGTTGCATCCAGGCCACTCAATAGAGGGAATCCTCCGGGTTTGTCGTTATGTCAAAAGTTAACATCATCAGAGACATAGAATAATTTATATTTATGTCTCTGACGTCATTTAATCGACTGCCTTAACTTACCATCATAACGGATTTCATTAAACAAAAAAAGGGTATGGTAGGCCTCGATTCGTCAATCTTAGACATAGTTGAAAGTGAAATTGGGTCAGATCCGTCAAGAAACACGGGAAAAGGGGCCTAATTAAAACTTAATTAAAAAATCTGTGTTACGCGATAAAGTCCACAGTTTTCATCGGATTCTCTTTAAACTTTCACAGAATGATTGTACCATCATAAGGATCGTTCCTTTCGAAAATGGGTATGATCCGTCAAGAAACGGGAAAAGGGGCCTTATGAAAATTAAATTAAAAATTCAATTAAAAATCCTCGTTTTCGAGATAGAGTCCACAGTTTTCATCAGATTCTCTTCAAACTTTCACAGAATGATTGTACCAACATAAGGATTGTTCCTTTCGAAAATGGGCATGATCCGTCAAGAAACATGGGAAAAGGGGCCTTATGAAAATTTAATAAAAATTCCATTAAAAATCCTCGTTTACGCGATAGAGTCCACAGTTTTCACTGGACTCTATTCAAACTTTCACAGAATGATTGTACCAACATAAGGATCGTTCCTTTCAAAATTGGGTATGATCCGTCAAGAAACATGGGAAAAGGGGCCTTATGAAAATTCAATTAAAAACTCCATTAAAAATCCTCGTTTACGCGATAGAGTCCACAGTTTTCATCGGATTCTCTTCAAACTTTCTCAGAATGATTGTACAATCATAAGGATCGTTCCTTTCGAAAATGGGTCTGATCTGTCATGAAACAGGGGAAAAGTGGCCTTATGAAAATTTAATTAAAAAAATCTTATTAACACTCTGGAGTCAATAGTTTTCATCGGATACCCTTCAAACTTTCACAGAATGATTGTACTATCATAAGGATTATTCCTTTTGAAATTTGGTATGATCCTTCAAGAAACACAGGAAAAAGGGGCCTTATGAAATGTTTGATAAAAAATTCTCATTAATAATCTAGAGCCAACAATTTACAACGGATTCTCTTCAAACTTTCACAGAATGATTGTACCATCATAAGGATCGTTCCTTTCGAAAATGGGTATGATCCGTCAAGAAACGGGAAAAGGGGCCTTATGAAAATTAAATTAAAAATTCAATTAAAAATCCTCGTTTTCGAGATAGAGTCCACAGTTTTCATCAGATTCTCTTCAAACTTTCACAGAATGATTGTACCAACATAAGGATTGTTCCTTTCGAAAATGGGCATGATCCGTCAAGAAACATGGGAAAAGGGGCCTTATGAAAATTTAATAAAAATTCCATTAAAAATCCTCGTTTACGCGATAGAGTCCACAGTTTTCACTGGACTCTATTCAAACTTTCACAGAATGATTGTACCAACATAAGGATCGTTCCTTTCAAAATTGGGTATGATCCGTCAAGAAACATGGGAAAAGGGGCCTTATGAAAATTCAATTAAAAACTCCATTAAAAATCCTCGTTTACGCGATAGAGTCCACAGTTTTCATCGGATTCTCTTCAAACTTTCTCAGAATGATTGTACAATCATAAGGATCGTTCCTTTCGAAAATGGGTCTGATCTGTCATGAAACAGGGGAAAAGTGGCCTTATGAAAATTTAATTAAAAAAATCTTATTAACACTCTGGAGTCAATAGTTTTCATCGGATACCCTTCAAACTTTCACAGAATGATTGTACTATCATAAGGATTATTCCTTTTGAAATTTGGTATGATCCTTCAAGAAACACAGGAAAAAGGGGCCTTATGAAATGTTTGATAAAAAATTCTCATTAATAATCTAGAGCCAACAATTTACAACGGATTCTCTTCAAACTTTCACAGAATGATTGTACCATCATAAGGATTGTACCTTTTGGAATCGGATATGATTCCTCAAGAAACATAGGAAAAGGGGCCTTATTAAAATTTAATTCAAAGATCTTTTTTAACATTCTAGAGTCCACAGTTTTAAAAATCTGATTAACTTTAAACTTTCACAGAATGATTGTACCATCATAAGAATTGTTCCTTTCAAAATTTGGTATGATCAGTCAAGGACCACAGGAAAAAGGGGCCCGATTAAAAATGGATTGAAAAAGTCCTTGTAAACACAATAGAGTCCATAGTTTTCAACAAATTCTCTTCAAACATTCCCAGAATGATTATTACATTAAATGGATTGTTCCTTTTGGAAGTAGGTCTGATCCTTCCAGTTTCATGGGAAAAGGGGCCCTATGAAAATTTAATAAAAAAATCTTAGTTAACATGTAATGGCCCTAGATTTCACCTGATTGACTTCAAACTTTCACATAATCATTGTACCATCATAAGGATTGTTCCTTTCAAATTGGGTCTGATCCATTGAGAAACATAGGAAAAGGGGCCTTAGGAAAATTCAATTAAAAAAATCTTAATTAATGCTTGTAAGTCCACAGATGAGATGGGGTTGTCTTTATACTCAAATAGAATAATTATACTTTTGTAAGAAGAGTTCCCTTTGGAATTGGTTCAGATCCATCAAGTTACATGGAAAAGGGGCTATATGAAATTTCAATTAATAAAACCCTGTTAACACAATAAAGCCCACAGCTTTGATCAGATTTTGTTCAAACTTTCACAGAATGATTGGAAGGTCATAACTATCATTCTTTTCATAACAGGGTTTGAACTATCAAGAAGCACAGGAAAAGGGGCCTTATGAAAATTTCATTTATAAATCTTTGTTACCAAGTCCAGAGCTTTCATCAGATTTTCTTCAAACATTCACAGAATAATTGTACAATCATAATGATTGTTGATGTTTGCATTAGACCTGATCCGTCAAGTATCACAGGAAAAGGAGCATTATGAAATTTAATTTTTAAATCCTTGTACCACAATAAAGTCAACAGTTTTCATCAGATTCTGTTAAAACTTTCACAGAATGATTATTCCATCATGAGGATTCTTTCTTTTCAAATTAGGTGTGATCTGTCTAGTATCATGGGAAAAGGGGCCTTCAGAGAATTTTATCTATAATCCTTGTAACCAAGTCCAGAGCTTTCATTGGATTTTATTCAAACCTTCACAGAATCATTGTACAATAATCACGATTGTTGATGCTGACATGAGACCTGATCCTTTAAGTATCACAGGAAAAGGAGCCTTAAAAAATTTTATTTGAAAAATTTGACACCAAGATAAAGTCTGCAGTTTTCATCAGATTCTGTCCAAACTTTCACAGAATGTTTGTACCATCATAAGGATTGTTTCTTTCTAAATTTGGCCTGATCTGTCTAGTATCATAGGAAAAGGGGCTGTATGAAAAATTATTACCAAATCCTCATAAACACAACAATGCCCTCAGTCTTTATCAGAATCTCTTCAAACTTTAATAGAATGATTTTACCATCATTTGGATTGTTCTTTTGTAAATTAGGTCTGATTGGTTAAGTGACACAAGAAAAGGGACCTTATAAAAATTTTATTACAAAACATCATTATTACAATAAAGTCCTCAGTCTTTATCATTTTCTTCAAACTATCATTAGGATTGTTCCTTTGTACATTGGGTCTGATTTGTTAAGTTTCACGGAAAAAGGGGCCTTATGAAAATTTAGTTACAAAAATTCTTGACACAATTCAGTCCACTGTTTTCATTTATTCTCTTTAACTTTTAAAGAATGATTCTACCTTCATTAGAATTGTTCCTTTTGAAATTTGGTTTGTTCTGTAAAGTATCATGAGAAAAGGGGCCCTATGAATATTTCACTATAAACTCATTAACACAATAAATTCCACAGATTAAACAGATTGATTGTACCATCATTCGAATTGTTGATTTTGACAGTGGATCTGACTATAGCAAGGGTCACATAAAAAGGGGCCTTATGAAAAACTCTCTTAAATATTCTGGTTAACATAATGATGTCCCTTGATTTAACCGGATTCACTTCAGAATTTCACAGAATGATTGTACAAATAATTAGATGGTTCTTTTCAGAACTGGGTACAATCCATCAAGTGTCATGTAAAAAGGGGACATATGATTTTTTTTAAATATTCTAGTAAACATAATAAATTCCCAATATTTCATCGGATTCACTTTTAACTTTCGTAGAATGATAAAACCAACAGTAAAATATCACGGGAAAAGGGGCCCTATGAGAACTTGAATTTAATATCTTTGTTAACACAATAAAGTCAACAGTTTTATTGGATTCTCTTCAAAGATGCATGGAATAATTGTGGCATTCGAAACACAGGAAAAGGGGCCTTACAGATTATCATTCAGAACATTCTTGTGTATGTGATGAAGATCACAATCATTATCAAATTGTCTTTTTTAAATTTCACAGGACAATTGTCAGGTTGTAAGGAAAGTTCCTTTTGGAATGAAATTGATCCATCACAAAACACAGGAAAAGGGGCCTTATTGATTTTCATTCAAAACAATCCTGTTTATGTGATTAAGTCCACAATTATTGTCAGATTCTGATGAAATATTCACAGAATGATTGTAGGGTCATAAGGTAACTTAAGATCCGTCATGAAACATGGGAAAAGGGGCCTTGAGGATTGTTGCTTAAAATGATCAAGGGGATAAAGCCCCTTTTTTTTCCTTTATGCATTCTTCTTTGAGCAATTAACTTCCTGAAATATCAGATTTCTTTAACAGAAAACTTGATAACCAGTAGAGTGTCTTAGGCCCTCATGGGCCTCTTGTTTTCGATTATTATAACCTATATTCTTACGATGTTAAAAGTTACCAGCTACAAAGTTTAATCCAGTTTTGTACATGTGCATCTGTTCGGTGTAAATACCCGATTCGTAAAATAGAGTTCTTTGTTGATTTATTGTTACTGTATTTTTAACAATGGCATAGGAATTAGACCAAATCCATTACCGCAAATGAGGTTCGAAGGTTGATCCATGTGACATTTTCTCAATGTGTCAGTAACCCCAGGTGTCCAACAACTTGTTGGTCTCCAAGGAGACGTCGCTATGCAGGTTACTTAGAATTTATCCCTTTTGTCTAAGGATGGAAATATTTATGTCGTAGAGCTAAATTCAATTAGATTAATTCCGACAACTATCAATGATAATAAAACATGTCTTGTGTGAAAATTCTAGCTTTTGAATAATGGCGTGGACTGAAAGAAAACCACAATTTGTAGACCTGTAGAAATTTGCGGATTATTCAATTCTGATAGACCGGGAATGTAGCGGTAGAATTTAATAATTCTCCGCACGCTGAATTTAATCTTTTTCTGCTAAAATCTCGTAACTACAGTTGTTACCTTTGGAAATATCGGAGGGTTATGCTCCTTAAACTATCCTTCTCATATTTGTCTGAATTAGACTATTACGCTGTTGATCAAGTCAGTTATGAGCGAGAAAACATGGTTGGGATTCTGTCGGGGGGAAAGATAGATGTCTTCAAATGTGGTTTCATGATAAGGAAAACTTAACAGACAAATCAGAGAATGAATTCAACTATCATACAAATTGTTAATATACAGTCCTGACTGCATTTGAGGCTGTGCAGGCCTTTGGTTTTTCTAATTAGTTTTACAGGAAAATCAGTTTTTATCATCAAGATTTTATTTTTTTTATCAATGAATTTTAAGATAGGGCAAATGACATAACGTTTGGAATAAAATCCGCCATTAATCTTGCTGAAAGTACACAACAAATCTTCCATATTAATAAGATAAACATAATGTGCCACTAAAATAATTAAATCTTCAGAAGGGAGTGGGTTTGATATCAAAAAGTTCCTTGCAATCATCCAAACAGGCGAGGTGCAAATAAAGCGAGCATGTCGTCTATCGATAGACGCTTAATTTACAATTAAAGGGCTTCCGATCAGTAGTTGTGTAATTGATTTACTGTCCCTGATTTGATAGCCTCTAGGCAAAATGCGATTGTCGCATATCATAACGAGGCGACTTCCAATATTTTGCAGGCGACTTCGACTTCCCTTTGATCAGCAACGAAGGCGAAGTTTAATGAAACCAGGCAACTTCTTCAACCGAGTCGCCCACCCTGCAGAGCCCTGATCCCTATACTGGATGACATTATGAAATGGTCTTGATTTAGGGTTTTGACTGAGTTTACGTGTTAAACATATAGGATAATGATCACTGATAGAAAGTTTTGGCACCTTTACATCTATAATATTGCATGGTTGGTTGGTATAGATCTATAATTGTTGATGAACTTGCTGTGACCCTTTTAGGTGCTTTAATAAATTGAGTAAAATTAAATGAATTGTAAACTGTATTCCAAGACTTATTACATGTTTTATCATTTAAAATTGAAGTCTCCAGCTTATATTATTTCTTTTATCTTCTGGATAGAGGGATTCCAAAAGTTGCTCAATATTCATTACCCAAGTATTGTTAGCAGATGGTGGTCTGTAGACATAGCCAAGTAAAAATAGTTTTTGTTTGGAATTTATTTGTAGCCAAATGGCTTCAATATCATCTTTATCGAGGTCTTTCCTTTGCATAACTTCATAATCACTCCTGACATAACATATAAGACCACCATCATGGGTTGGTCTATCTCTTTAAAAAGATTATAGTTATGCAGACGGAATTCACTATTATCAAACTTATCATTCAAAAATATTTCGCTAAAACAAATAACATCAACATCCTTAATTTCTTGAAGTATTTTAAACTCATCGAATTTTGGATAAAGGTAATGAATATTCAAATGAAAAAAATGTTTGCCTTTGTTTGAGAATATTTGGGGGGGGGGGGGGGGGGTATAAGGAATTTGTCATTTTGATTAGTCTGTGATATGTTTTGAATATTACTATTGTATTTGTTGTGTTGATTCACATGTAAGGGGGATAATATGGAATCCAATGAAGGACTGTCCAGCTGGGATGGTACTGATGAGATTGGTTTAGATTTAGGTGCTTTCTGTGTTGGTGGTGTTTTGCTGCGTGAAAATGTACTGTAGCCATCTGGTTTGAAGTTTTAGTAATTTCAAATGTTTGAAAGACACAGGTTAACATGTTTTTAACAAGAACTGATATTCCCTTTTAAGATAGATGTACTTCATCCCTGTTTAAAGACTTTATAGGACGACCATCATAGGTTAAGTCCTTGGTATGATCAATAAAGATGATGATTTTTTGGGCAGATATTTTGTATTGCAGAATTTGTTTTTTGTAAAACAGGTATAGAAAGCTTATCATTTTTTTTTAATAAGAACAGAAGATAAAACTTGGCAGTTTTGTTCAGTTTTCTTATTAGCTCTACTGGCTGAAGGCCACTAGAGCTATAGCGATGGCTTTTTCCTGTCCCGCGTCCGTCTGGCCGTCGTTTTCTTTGTTTACGCGATAAAGTCCACAGTTTTCATCGGATTCTCGTCAAGAAACACGGGAAAAGGGGCCTAATTAAAACTTAATTAAAAAATCTTCGTTTACCTGATAAAGTCCACAGTTTTCATCGGATTATCTTCAAACTTTCACAGAATAAATGTACCATCATAAGGATCGTACCTTTCGAAAATGGATATGATCCATCAAGAAACACGGGAAAAGGGGCCTTATGAAAATTTAATTAAAAATTCAATTAAAAATCCTCGTTTACGCGATAGAGTCAACAGTTTTCATCTGATTCTCTTCAAACTTTCTCAGAATGATTGTACCATCATAAGGATCTTTCCTTTCGAAAATGGGTATGATCCGTCAAGAAACACGAGAAAAGGGGCCTTATGAAAATTTAATTAAAAAATCCTCGTTTACAGGATAGAGTCCACAGTTCTCATCAGATTCTCTTCAAACTTTCACAGAATGATTGTACCAACATAAGGATGGTTCCTCTCCAAAATGGGTATGATCCGACTAGAATAACAGGAAAAGGGGCCTTATGAAAATTCATTTAAAATTCAATTAAAAATCCTTGTTTACGTGATAGAGTCCACAGTTTTCATTGGATTCTCTTCAAACTTTCTCAGGATGATTGTATCAACATAAGGATCATTCCTTTCGAAAATGGGTATGATCCGTCAAGAAACACTGGAAAAGGGGCCTTATGAAACTTTAATTAAAAAACCCTTGTTTACGAGATAGAGTCCACAGTTTTCATTGGATTCTCTTCAAACTTTCATAGAATGATTGTACCAACATAAGGATGGTTCCTTTCAAATTTGGTATGATCCGTCAAGAAACATGGGAAAAGGGGCCTTATGAAATTTTAATTAAAATTCCATTAAAAATCCTTGTTTATGCGATTAAGTCCACAGTTTTCATTGGATTCTCTTCAAACTTTCACAGAATAATTGTACCAACATAAGGATCGTTTCTTTTCGAAATTGGGTATGATCTGTCAAGAAAATTGGAAAAGGGGCTTTATGAAAATTCAATTAAAAACTCCATTAAAAATCCTTGTTTACACGATAGAGTCCAAAGTTTTCATTGGATTCTCTTCAAACTTTCTCAGAATGATTGTACCATCATAAGGATGGTTCCTTTTGAAAATGTGTCTGATCTGTCATGAAACATGGGAAAAAGGGGCCTTATGAAAATTTTATTAAAAAATTCTCGTTAACACTCTAGAGTCCACAGTTTTCATCAGATTGTATTTAAACTTTCACAAAATCATAAGGATTGTTCCTTTGGGAATTTGGTCAGATCCATTAGGAAACATGGGAAAAGGGGCCTTATGAAAATTTAATCAAAAAATCTTTTAAAAAATGCTCTTTAACACTCTGGAGTCAATAGTTTTCATCTGATTCCCTTCAAACTTTCACAGAATGATTGTACTATCATAAGGATTATTCCTTTAGAAATTTGGTATGATCCTTCAAGAAACACAGGAAAAAGGGGCCTTATGAAATGTTTAATAAAAAATTCTCATTAATAATCTAGAGCCAACAATTTTCAACGGATTCTATTCAAACTTTCACAGAATGATTGTACCATCATAAGGATTGTACCTTTTGGAATCAGATATGATTCCTCAAGAAACATAGGAAAATGGGCCTTATTAAAATTTAATTCAAAGATCTTTGTTAACACTCTAGAGTCCACAGTTTTCATCTGATTGACTTCAAACTTTCACATCGCCGCCGTCATAGCGCAGTTGGTAGCGCGTTGGACTATCATACAAAGGGTCCCGGGTTCGATCCCCGACGGCGGCAATTCTCTTTCCGACATTTGTCTACCACCAATGGGCAGATAATCGTAAGCCTATGTGGGATAGCAGCTGGAGGCTAGGAAAGGGTGTAGTGGTAGTACTGGTGCGAGAAATACCAGGAATCCATTGTTAGGTGCTCCAGCCACCGCGATATAACTGAAATATTGTTAAAAGCGGCGTTAAACCCCATTCAAACAAATTCTAACTTTCACAGAATGATTGTACCATCATAAGAATTGTTCCTTTCAAAATTTGGTATGATCAATCAAGGACCACGGGAAAAAGGGTCCCGATTAAAACTGGATTGAAAAAGTCCTTGTAAACACAATAGAGTCTATAGTTTTCAACAAATTCTCTTCAAACATTCCCAGATTGATTAATTCATTAAATGGATTGTTTCTTTCGGAAGTAGGTTTGATCCATCAAGTTTCATGGGAAAAGGGGGCCTATGAAAATTTAATAAAAAAATCTTAACACATCATGGCCCTAGATTTCACCTGATTGACTTCAAACTTTCACTTAATGATTGTACCATCATAAGGATTGTTCCTTTCTAATTGGGTCTGATCCATGGAGAAACATACGAAAAGGGGCCTTAGGAAAATTCAATTAAAAAAATCTTAATTAATGATTTTAAGTCCACAGATTTTATTGGATTGTCTTTATACTCAAACAGAATGAATATACTTTTGCAAGTATAGTTCCCTTTGGAATTTGTTCAGATCCATCAAGTAACATGGAAACTATTAACACAATGAAGCCCACAGCTTTGATCAGATTTTGATGAAACTTTCACAGAATGATTGTAAGGTCATAACAATCATTCTTTTTAAAACAGGGTTAGAACTGTCAAGAAACACGAGAAAAGGGGCCTTACAAAATTTCATTTATAAATCCTTGTTACCAAGTCCAGAGCTTTTTTTGGATTTTCTTCAAACATTCACAGAATAATTGTACAATAAAAATGATTGTTGATGTTGACATAAGACCTGATCCATCAAGTATCACAGCAAAAAGGAGCATTATGAAATTTAATTTAATTTAAAAATCCTTGTACCACAATAAAGTCAATAGTTTTCATGAGATTCTGTTTAAACTTTCACAGAATGATTGTTCCATCATGAGGATTCTTTCTTTTCAAATAAGGCCTGATCTGTCTAGTATCATGGGAAAAGGGGCCTTTTGAGAATTTTATTTATAAACCTTGTAACCAAGTCCGAGCTTTCACTAGATTTTCTTCAAATTCACGGAATCATTGTTCAATAATTACAATTGTTGATGCTGAAATGAGACCTGATCCTTCAAGTATCACAGGAAAAGGAGCCTTAAGAAAATTTATTTTAAAATCTTTTCACCAAGATAAAGTCTGCATCAGATTCTGTTCAAACTTTCACAGAATGTTTGTATCTTCATAAGGATTGTTTCTTTCCAAATTGGGCCTAATCTGTCTAGTATCAGAGGAAAAGGGGGTGTATGAAAAATTATTACCAAATCTTCATTAACACAAGAATGTCCTCAGTCTTTATCAGAATCTCTTCAAACTTTAATAGAATGATTGTACCATCATTTGGATTGTTCCTTTGTAAATTGGATCTGATTGGTAAGGTATGACTGAAATACTGTTAAAGTGGCATTAAACTCCAATCAATCGATCAATTGGACCTCTCCGTATTTTCCTGTAAAAATAGTCCAATTTAAGGGAGATTCTTGAATTCACGAGCTTGAATATTAGCGCAAATAAAATCCACGCTCAGAAGACCTGATTAAAGTATTATTTATTCTATTGGTGACTGTGTCAAGAAACATGATTTGTTCATCTGAAAAGTCTATAGCTTTCCATGAACAATTTGACAGAGATAATTTCTTCATAAAAATGCTGTCTTTAGGCTTTGACCTCCAATAGGAATAACACTTTAACCCATTCCCACACAACAAAATTTTAGACTGGTCCAAATTGAAAGAATCTGCAGACGACAATTTCAAGGTGATGGAATTTTAAATGTTTTCATCTTTTGGGATAGAAAACTTTGTGGATATTGAAGAAATTGCTTGTAACAAGCAATTTCTTCATTTTCCACATTGTTTTCCAAAGCTGTTTAATTGAGGGGCGTAAAAAGGAGGGATTGAGTTGGAATGGGTTAAGAAGTATTTCCTATAACAACAGCAATTGCCAACAAAATAGGCCCTAAAATTGTGTTTACCATATTCTCTAGACTCAACCCTGCAAGATCTGGTTTGGTGATACAGAACTTTGTAGAAAACTGTCTGCTCCCTAATGGCAACTTCTGCAGAGACATGAATAAGAGTAAAGTCTTCCAAAGCTTATACACATCGCTAAAATATCACTGCCTATTAAGAGGACTTTGCACTCCAATAAAAGTAAAATACCTTTTAACTTGCAAAAAAATCTCCAAACAGTATGTTTGAGAAACAAAATGTAAATTCTAAATAAGGATCAAAGAACGCCTGAGAGACATTAGTCTTAAAAAGGAAAAACCAATGGCCCACGACTTCAATTTAAATTCCCAGCAATTAAGTGATGTTGAATACCAAATTAATGAAATCTTACACTGACCCTGAGTCCTACAAGAGCCCTACCACTATAAAACAGCATGAATCATTGGATCTTTCATCTTCTCAGGCTAGCCAAAAAACATGCAATCAGACATCTTCTTCCTCCTACATGTACATGATAGACTCTTCATGAAAGAAGGGCTTTCTGAATTTTTCAATTTCTTTCAATTCCTAAAACTTTTCTTTACTTGCTTAAATTGCTTTTGCTCTCTAGAAAGTAGTCTCTATTGAATGTGACTTTCCATGGCGATTTAAGGGAACCAGGACCTTATTTAGGTATTAAATGTTGTGCTAGGGACCACAATTTGGACTTTGTCTTTTTGAAACTTGGTGAAAAGTTAGTGTTTGTGTTGGAATCATCCAAGAATTAGCCTTTCTGGAATATGGTGGAAAGTTAGAATTTGTGCTGGGATCATTATTCTAAAAAATGTAATGCTTCACAAATTAAGGATAAATGTGCCTTGCTGAAGTTTTAGTTTCTAACTCCTAAAGGCCATAGTTATGGCAAGTTTGCATCTACTTTATACAAATAAAGTGTGAATAGAATCCATATTGAAACTTCATTATGTTGATAGTTCTTTTGATTTCACAGGGTATCACAGGGAAATAGGGTGATATTCATTGATATCATCTGAAATGCTATGTAATGTTACAATCTTTGTCAAACTTGTTTATCACAATAATTATGAATATCCTAATACAATAATTTGCTTACTATGCAAGTCATAAGATTTTGGACTTGGTTGAGCAAGCTGGGGCTATTGTTACCCTCATCTTATATATCATGTGCAAAGTGAAGACTGATCTGCCTGTGCATTTGCACAGGCTGATCCAAGTCCTAATTATGTACTTTATAGATACAGACCCAAAGTCAGCGAGTATTATTAATGCCAAATGTGGCTGACTCTGTTGCTGCATGTCTGTGCTTCACATACATGTGTGATGGTTGGAAATGTCACACAAGGGCTAACATGTATGACTACTTCAGAACATTTCAGAAAAAAGGAGAGAGACTGATTAAAACCTTATTTGATATCAAGCTATTTTATCTATGTAATAGTATTATCTTTACTCTGTGAGATTATGGCAACATAGTTGTATGTTGATTGATATTGATCTGCTAGGTATTAGATTTATGCAGTTAATAAGAGAAATGTCTGTCATTGTACAACAGATGTTACCCAGGAGCTATGTGTTCAATAATATAACTCAGTTTGGATGACTAATGTGTAAAATATTTTAAAAGGAAGAATAATGTGGAATTCTTCATCTGCAGAAAAGAAGCATCTGCACATGAGGCAAAGGGCAATGGAGTTATGGAATATTGCAAAAAGTTCTGTACAAACTAAGTCGTATAAATGTCCATATCATTCATACTTGAATGTTCATTCATGTCATCCAATGTAAGTGATTTTTTTTATACTTTTGATTAACTTTACAACATCTCAGTACGAATTGATATGCTAATTTAATTGATATACAATTAAAAAGAACCTCACACAATCTGCTTTTATTTTTAAGCTGTTGTCTGATTAAATTTTGTTAGGCCATAAGACTAGTATAAACTGAAAATGGGAAGGTTTTGGTTGAAAACACAGGAAAGGGGGCTTTAGAGACAATTTTAAATCAATCTTTTCTGTGTTTTCAACCAGAACCTTGCCATTAAAGCCTGACACCAAATCTTTGTTGAAAAACAGTTTTAATTCTTTTTGACTGATTAGTTTTGCAATGTTTTAAGACTATGACCAAACTCTTTAGCAATGAAAAAGAACTTGATTTTTGAACATCACTGTTCACATATAATCAGCCGCCGCCATAGCGCAGTCGGTAGCGCGCCAGACTCCTAATCTTCAATCATGGGTGTCATGGGTTCGATCCCCGGTGGCGGCAAATATTCTTTCCGACAATTGTCTCTCACCAATGGGTGGATAATCGTAAACCTAAGTGGGATAGCAGCTGGAGGCTAGGAAAGGATGTAGTGGTAGTACAGGTGTGAGAAATACCAGGAATCCACTGTTTGGTGCTCCAGCCGCCGCAATATGACTGAAATACTGTTAAAAGTGGCGTTAAACCCCATTCAATCAATCAATCAATCACATATAATCAGGTACTACAATTTAGGTTAATCTTGATGAATCTTGGACAGAATAATTATTAGGTCATAGCCTACCTTGGCCCTTCTTGTCTAGATTTTGAAGTTAAACAGAAATCTAAACAGGTAATTAGACAAAACAGATAGACCAAACACTACAAATGTTGTCCAAGAAATAGACCAATCTTCCCACTTAGTCAGACATTCAATTTTTGATTGTACTTAAACATACAAGTAAACTACATTCGTTTCTCAACATTTAAGGATAGATTTTTCCTTAGGCAAGACTCTTCAGAACCACAGCCTTGGACTGGTGATTCCCAGGTAGCGAGGACTTGAAAATTCCTTAACCCATTACCAGACGGTAAAATCTTAGACCGGCCAAAATTGAAATAATTTGCAGACGACAATTTAAAGTTAATGAAATTTTGGATTTTTTCAACTGTCTTGGTAGAAAACATTGTAGAAAAAGATGAAATTGCTTGTAACAAGCAATTACTCCATTTTCCACAATTTTTTCCAAAGTTTTTTTTCTTGGGCGTCTAAAAGCGTCACTGAGTGTGAATGAGTTAAATTTTTACTCGTCCTGCACAATCAGAATATAATAGTCTTACATTAATTTCTGTATTCAAATCTTTCAAATTCCACTCATCTTGCATTTATAGACAGAGAAAGAAAAAATGACAGACATGTAGTCTTTAAAGAATTCTGGAGCCCTATGAAAGAGTAATTTCTAGAAGGGATTTTAGTTCACCTGAGCACAACATGCTCATGATGATCTATTGTGATCATACTGTAATCATCATTCACTGTGACAACATCTTGTTGGCACTCTAGAGGCCACTTTTTTTTGCTCAAATGTCTTTAACTTTGTCATAATGATTGTCCCTATGGTCTTTGAAATTTGAATTTGAGTCACATGGGGTCAAAAACTAGAAATCTCAAAATCTTAGAAAATCCTTGTTTGCACTCTAGAGGCCACATCTTTTGCTTAACCCATTCCCACACAATCCCTCCTTTATATGCCTCTCAAAATCAAAGCTTATGAAAACGTTGTGGGCATCGAAGAAATTGCTTGTTTCAAGCAATTTCTTCTATGTCCACAATGTTTTCTACCCTCAAAGACAGAATTTTAGAATTTCATCAACCTGAAATTGTCTTCTACATTTTTTTAAATTTGGACCAGTCTAAAATTTTGTCAAGTGGGAATGAATAATTATCTCCATGGTCTCTTGGAAAAGTATGAATCAGGGTCACATGGGGTCAATAATAAGGTCACAAGGTCAACTCTTAACGAATTGCTTATTTGCACTTTTAGGGCCACATTATTTAGATCCTATGACTTGTTATACGTTCAGATTGTCTGCTTTTGTGGTTTCTTGGAAAAGTTTGGATTTGGGTCACATTTGGTCAAAAACAGGTCACGAGATCAAAGATTAGAAATACTTTGTTTGCACTCTAGAGACCACTTTTTTCCCCAAATGTCTTCAACTTTTGTCCTAATTCTTATCTTCATGGTCTCAAGGCAAATTTCGAATTTGGTTCACATTCAGTCAAAAACTAGGTCAGGAGGTCAAATCATAGAAATACTTTGTTTTGCCCCCTAGAGGACACATTTTTCCCCAAATGGCTTCATATTTTGTCAGAATTATTTTCTCTGTGGTTTCTTGTCAAAAATGTAATGGGTCGCATTCTGTGAAAAACTAGGTCAAGGCTATATCTAAGAAATACTTTGTTTGCATTTTAGAGACCACATTTTTTGCCAAAATGCCTTCAAATTTTGTCTGAATGATTGTGTCCATGGTTTCTTGACAAAGTTTAAATTTAGGCCACATGGGGTCAAAAACCAGATCACTGGATTAAATCGAAGAAATACTTTGTATTCACTCTAGTAGCCACATTTTTGGCTACGATGACTTGATATTTGGTAAAAATATTTGTTTCCATGATTTCTCAGTGAAGTTCAACATGTGGTCAAGTCTCAAGAACTAGGTCAAAAGGTCAAATCTTAGAAATACCTTGTTTGCACTCTCAAGTAACTTTCTATTTGGTTAGAATTATTGTCTCTATGATCTCTCAGCAGAGTTCAAATCCGGTCGCATGGTGTTAAAAACTAGGTTACTAGTTTAAATGATAAAAACACCTTGTTTGCACTCTGGATGCCTCATTTTTGGCTCAAATTACATAATATTTGGCCAGAATGTTTATTTCAATTCGAAAGTCAAGTTTGATATTTGGTCACATTAGGTAAAAAACTAGGTCAGTAGGTCTAGCCTAAAGAAATCTACTTTGCAATGTACATGTAACTATTCCTGCTGAATTACCTTGAAACTTTGTAAGAATGTTTGTTTTTGATTTCTTGTACAAGATTTGATCAAGTGTCACTTTTGAGGCAAGATAATTCTCTTGGTAATTTTTACTTCTGCATTTATTAACTCATTTGTGCTCTTCTTGGCCAATGGCCAACTTGTATAAACTTTTCTTATTTTTCTATTTAAAGTATAAACTGTCGATTTATGGCAAAAAAAAAAAAAAAAAAAAACTCAACAGATGATTTTAAAAGTGTCATTACTTGAAAGAATTTTACCCTTTGCCATGCATATGGACATTTGAAACATGCACAGTCAATTTTAAAAGTGCATAACACTAAATAATCAAAATGTCTATTGTAGCCAAGCCTTTAATTTTGACTGGCATTGGAGTTTCTTCTTTTCTTTTGTACACACTGTATTTTAACATATTCCCTCACAGTGATGCTTTTAAACACCCCTCAATATTAAAGATTATTTCATAAACTTGAATTTTTTGTCTACAAATTCTTTAAAATTTAGACTGGTCTAAAATTCCATCATGTGGGAATGGGTTAACACACACAGCATTTTAAACACATTTGACCCCAGCAATCTCTTTTTTCATCCAAATATTTTCAATGAAGTTGATCTATCCTGTTGCCCCAAATCAACAAGCTCTCTATCCATAACCCTAGAATTGCAAAGAACTCATTTTGGTTATATCAGTGTCTGTTTGGCCTGGATTGGGTGTAGCATTAGAAATCCAATCCAAACTAATAAGTGAAATGGAAATATGGCATATTATTCTTGATACAATCTAACATACAGTATACACAGTATTAAACTAGCTTCATTAGATGATTATAGAAATAGAATTTAAGTTGTTAAATTATCCCTTTGAAACTCTGTTTAGGGCAGGGGATACAATAAGGGGTTGATTGTGTTTCTGTCTGTGTGAATTACCACTGTCTCACACTCTTGTGGCCTCTTTTTAGGTCTCTTTTAGCTCCTTTTGGCACAAAGAGAGAGGTGAGCTTTCAGGATAGTTAATTGTCCATCTGTCCAAATGTTGTTATAAGAATATCCTTTGCCTAGGGTGTCATTTGGACTCTGCCTTGGTGAGCCCTGTTTGAAGAAGGAAATTTTTAAAAGTCTTATTCTGAAAAGACATATATAATATAACATGTTTTGGGGGTGTATAGGAGCCATCTTGTTGGTCAGTAGCTTTTCTTGTCTGCCCAATTTTCTCCCGAAAAAATTGATTAGGTTTGAATGAAATTTCACTCGAGCTCTCAGTATCAAGCAAAGATGTGTACATGCTATTTAGGTTATGCTTCATTCATTTTTAGCTCTACTGGCCAAGGCCACTAGAGCTATAGCGATGGCTTTTTCCCGTCCATCTGTCCGTCCCTCCGTCGTCCTTCTGTAAAACTTTTCCTTGTTTACGCGATTAAGTCCACAGTTTTCATCAGATTCTCTTCAAACTTTGACAGAATGATTGTACCATCATAAGGATCATTCCTTTCGAAATTGGGTCAGATCCGTCAAGAAACACGGGAAGAGGGGCCTAATAAAAATTTAATTAAAAAATCTTCATTTACGCTATAAAGTCCACAGTTTTCATCGGATTCTCTTCAAACTTTCACAGAATGATTGTAGCATCATAAGGATTGTTCCTTTCGAAAATGGGTATGATCCGTCAAGAAACACAGGAAAACGGACCTTATGAAAATTTAATTAAAAATTCAATTAAAAATCCTCGTTTACATGATAGAGTCCACAGTTTTCAATGGAGTCTCTTCAAACTTTCTAAGAATGATTGTACCATCATGAGGATTGTTCCATTAATTATGAAAATTTAATTAAAAAATCCTCGTTTACGAGATAAAGTCCACAGTTTTCATCAGATTCTCTTCAAACTTTCACAGAATGATTGTACCAACATAAGGATCATTCCTTTCGAAATTTGGTATGATCCGTCAAGAAACATGGGAAAAGGGGCCTTATGAAAATTCAAACTTTCTCTTCAAACTTTCTCAGAATGATTGTACAATCATAAGGATCGTTTCTTTTGAAAATGGGTCTGATCTGTCATGAAACAGGGGAAAAGGGGCCTTATGAAAATTTAATTAAAAAATTCTTGTTAACACTCTAGAGTCCACAGTTTTCATCAGATTGCATTTAAACTTTCACAGAATGATTGTACCATCATAAGGATTGTTCCTTTGGGAATTTGGTCAGATCCATCAGGAAACACGGGAAAAGGGGCCTTATGAAATGTTTAATAAAAAATTCTCATTAATAATCTAGAGCCAACAATTTTCAACGGATTCTCTTCAAACTTTCACAGAATGATTGTACCATCACAAGGATTGTACCTTTTGGAATCGGATATGATTCCTCAAGAAACATAGGAAAAGGGGCCTTATTAAAATTTAATTCAAAGATCATTGTTTACACTCTAGAGTCCACAGTTTTCATCTGATTGACTTCAAACTTTCACAGAATGATTGTACCATCATAAGAATTGTTCCTTTCAAAATTTGGTATGATCAGTCAAGGACCACGGGAAAAAAGGGCCCGATAAAAACTGGATTGAAAAAGTCCTCGTAAACACAATAGAGTCCATAGTTTTCAACAAATTCTCTTCAAACATTCCCAGAATGATTATTACATTAAATTGATTGTTCCTTTTGGAAGTAGGTTTGATCCATCAAGTTTCATGGGAAAAGGGGAACTATGAAAATTTAAAAAAAAAATCTTAGTTAACACGTAATGGCCCTAGATTTCACCTGATTGACTTCAAACTTTCACAATAATGATTGTACCATCATAAGGATTGCTCCTTTCAAATTGGGTCTGATCCATTGAGAAACATAGGAAAAGGGGCCTTAGGAAAATTTAATAAAAAAAAATCTTAATTAATGCTTGTAAGTCCATTGATGAGATGGGGTTGTCTTTATACTCAAACAGAATAATTATACTTTTGTAAGAAGAGTTCCCTTTGGAATTGGTTCAGATCCATCAAGTAACATGGGAAAAGGGGCTATGAAAATTCAATTAATAAAACCCTGTTAACACAATAAAGCCCACAGCTTTGATCAGATTTTGTTCAAACTTTCACAGAATGATTGGAAGGTCATAACTATCATTTTTAGCTCACCTGAGCACAACGTGCTCAAGGTGAGCTTTTGGTATAACCTTTTGTCCGTCGTGCGTCGGAAGTCGTCAACAATTCTTTAAACATCTTCTCCTCAGTAACCACTGGGTGGAATTCAACCAAACTTGGTAGGAATGTTCCTTGGGTGACCCTTCTCAAAAGTTGTTCGCGGATTTTTGATTGACCCCCAAATATGGGCGTGGCAGGGCGTGGCAGTTTTTAACTTAGAAATCTTTAAAGATCTTCTCCTCAGTAACCATTGGGCCAATTTCAACCAAATTTGGTATGAATGTTCCTTGGGTCACCCTTTTCAAAAGTTGTTCGTGGAATTTTGATTTATGCCCAAATATGGGCGTGGCAGGGCGTGGCAGTTTTTAACTTAGAAATCTTTAAACATCTTCTCCTCAGTAACCATTGGGCCAATTTCAACCAAATTTGGCATGAATGTTCCTTAGGTGACCCTTTTCAAAAGTTGTTCGTGGAATTTTGATTTACGCCCAAATATGGGCGTGGCAGGGCGTGGCAGTTTTTGACTTAGAAATCTTTAAACATCTTCTCTTCAGTAACCATTGGGCCAATTTCAACCAAACTTGGCATCAATGTTCCTTGGGTGACCCTTTTCAAAAGTTGTTCATGGAATTTTGATTTATGCCCAAATATGGGCGTGGCAGGGCGTGGCAGTTTTTGACTTAGAAATCTTTAAACATCTTCTCCTCAGTAACCATTGGGCCAATTTCATCCAAACTTGGCATGAATGTTCCTTGGATGACCCTTTTTAAAAGTTGTTCGCAGAATTTTGATTTATGCCCAAATATGGGCGTGGCCGGGCGTGGCAGTTTTTGACTTTGAAATCTTTAAACATCTACACCTCAGGAACCATTGGGCCAATTTCAACCAAACTTGGTATGAATGTTCCTTGGGTGACCCTTTTCAAAAGTTGTTCGGCAGAATTTAGTTACACGCCCAAATATGGGCGTGGCAGTTTTTGACTTTGAAATCTTTAAACATCTTCTCCTCAGTAACTATTGGGCCAATTACAACCAAATTTGGTATGAATGTTCCTTGGGTGACCCTTTTCAAAAGTTGTTCGCAGAATTTTGATTTATGCCCAAATATGGGCGTGGCAGTTTTTTTAACTTTGAAATCTTTAAACATCTTATCCTCAGTAACAGTTGGGTCAATTTCAACCAAACTTTGCATGAATGTTCCTTTGGTGACCCTTTTCAAAAGTTGTTCTTGGAATTTTGATTTATGCCCAAATATGGGCGTGGCAGGGTCAGGCACTTTTTTGACTTTGAAATCTTTAAACATCTTCTCCTCAGTAAGCATTGGATCAATTTCAACCAAACTTGGCATGAATGTTCTTTGGGTGACCCTTTTCAAAAGTTGTTTGCAGAATTTGGTTTCACGCCCAAATATGGGCGTGGCAGTTTTTGACTTTGAAATCTTTAAACATCTTCTCCTCAGTAACTATTGGGCCAATTTCAACCAAATTTGGTATGAATGTTCATTGAGTGACCCTTTTCAAAAGTTGTTCTTGAATTTTGATTGATGACCAAATAAGGGCTTGGAAGGGTAGGGCAGTTTTTGACTTTGAAATCTTTAAACATCTTCTCCTCAGTAACCATTGGGCCAATTTCAATTTTGAATCATCTTACATTAGTCAGGTGAGCGATTTTAGGGCCATTCTGGCCCTCTTGTTTTCATAACAGGGTTTGAACTGTCAAGAAGCACAGGAAAAGGGGCCTTATGAAAATTTCATTTATAAATCCTTGTTACCAAGTCCAGAGCTTTCATCGGATTTTCTTCAAACATTCACAGAATAATTGTACAATAATAATGATTGTTGATATTTGCATTAGACCTGATCCGTCAAGTATCACAGGAAAAGGAGCATTATGAAATTTAATTTTAAAATCATTGTACCACAATAAAGTCAACAGTTTTCATCAGATTCTGTTAAAACTTTCACAGAATGATTATTGCATCATGAGGATTCTTTCTTTTCAAATTAGGCGTGATCTGTCTAGTATCATGGGAAAAGGGGCCTTTAGAGAATTTTATCTATAATCCTTGTAACCAAGTCCAGAGCTTTCATTGGATTTTATTCAAACCATCACAGAATCATTGTACAATAATCACAGTTGGATGCTGACATGAGACCTGATCCATCAAGTATCACAGGAAAAGGAGCCTCATGAAAATTTTATTTTAAAAATTTGACACCAAGATAAAGTCTGCAGTTTTCATCAGATTCTGTTCAAACTTTCACAGAATGTTTGTACCATCATAAGGATTGTTTCTTTCCAAAGTGGGCCTGATCTGTCTAGTATCATAGGAAAAGGGGCTGTATGAAAAATTATTACCAAATCCTCATAAACACAACAATGCCCTCAGTCTTTATCAGAATCTCTTAGAACTTTAATAGAATGATTGCACCATCATTTGGATTGTTCTTTTGTAAATTAGGTCTGATTGGTTAAGTGACACAAGAAAAGGGACCTTATTAAAATTTTATTACAAAACATCATTATTACAATAAAGTCCTCAGTCTTTATCATTTTCTTCAAACTATCATTAGGATTGTTCCTTTGTACATTGGGTCCGATTTTTTAAGTTTCACGGAAAAAGGGGCCTTATGAAAATTTTGTTACAAATATTCTTGACACAATTCAGTCCACTGTTTTCATTGATTCTCTTTAACTTTTAAAGGATGATTGTACCTTCATAAGAATTGTTCCTTTTGAAATTTGGTTTGTTCTGTAAAGTATCATGAGAAAAGGGGCCCTATGAAGATTTCACTATAAACTCATTAACACAATAAATTCCACAGATTAACCCTTTCCTGTTTTTCAAAATTGTAGACCTGTCCAAATTCAAAGGCTTTGGAGACAAAAGTTCAAGGTGGATTTAATTCGAAAAATAACCATTCAGTAGGGTAGAAAATAATGTGGAAAAAGAAGAAATTGCTTGTTACAAGCAATTTCTTCTTTTCCTACAATATTTTCTCAAGTATAAAATCACAGGGACGTAAAAACAAGTGATTGTACAGGAAAGGGTTAAACAGATTAATTGTACCATCATTCCAATTGTTGATTTTGACAGTGGATCTGACTATGGCAAGTGTCACATAAAAAAGGGCCTTATGAAAAACTCTCTTAAATATTCTGGTTAACACAATGATGTCCCTTGATATCACCGGATACACTTCAAAATTTCACAGAATGATTGTACAAATACTTAAATGGTTCTTTTCAGAACTGGGTACAATCCATCAAGTATCATGTAAAAAGGGGCCATATGATTTTTTTTTAAATATTCTAGTAAACATAACGAATTCCCAATATTTCATCGGATTCACTTTTAACTTTCACAGAGTGATAAAACAACCAGTAAAATATCACGGGAAAAGGGGCCTTATGAGAACTTGAATTTAATATCTTTGTTAACACAATAAAATCAACAGTTTTATTGTATTCTCTTCAAAGATGCATGGAATAATTGTGGCATTCGAAAAGGGGCCTTACAGATTATCATTCAAAACATTCTTGTGTATGTGATGAAGATCACAATCATTATCAAATTGTCTTTTAAATTTCACAATTTCGACAATTGATCCATCAGAAAACACAGGAAAAGGGGCCTTATTGATTTTCATTCAAAACAATCCTGTTTATGTGATAAAGTCCACAATTATTGTCAGATTCTGATGAAATATTCACAGAATGATTGTAGGGTCATAAGGTAACTTTCTTTTGGAAATGGAGTGGATCCGTCATGAAACATGGGAAAAGGGGCCTTGAGGATTGTTTCTAAAAATGATAAAGGGGATAAAGCCCCTTTTTTTTTCTTTATGCATTCTTCTTTGAGCAATTAACTTCCATAAATATCAGATTTCTTTAACGGAAAACTTAATTACCAGTAGAGCGTCTCAGGCTCTCATGGGCCTCTTGTTTTTGTTTTTGTCATTGTATTGGTTCTCAGTAGACTCCGAAGATTTATTTTCATCTTTTATATTTGCAGAGACGCAGAAGCCATGGCTGTCAACGTATACAGCACAAATTGCTCACAAGAAAACTTGAGTCGACATGATTTATTAACATGGATAAATGACAGTTTACAAACAAATTATTCAAAAGTAGAACAGTTATGTACAGGTAAGAACATCAATTCTGTCCTACTATAGGGGTAGCAGGGCTATTTGCAGACAGTCACCATTATCAAAATGAAAAAATAAAGAATTAAAGTAGTTACAATAAATCAAAAATAGTAAAACACCTGTGATAAAATTCTTTGGAAGCCAAAGTGATTTTCTTGCATGAAATTAGCCATTCCCAAAAAATTGTTATCAGACATTGTTTAGAAAGGCCGAAAATCATAGTTTAGGTGTTAAAATAATCATAATAGTGACGAATCTGCTTTTAGCAAGCAAGATAATTAATCAGCAAAGAATAACAATCAACAAACCATTTAAGATTGTGTAATCTATGATGCAGGTGACAATAAGCATATACTGATGGGTATGGTATCATCTTAATCCATGGCACTAATTTATGTCTGATTGTTAGCTCTACTGGTCAGAGGCGAAAAGAGCTATAGCGATTTTAGCTCACCTGAGCACGTAGTGCTCAAGTGAGCTATTGTGATCCCCTTTTGTCCGGCGTCTGTCCGTCATGCTTCGTGTGTCTTACTTTGTCCGGCAACAATTTCTTTAAACAACAACTCCTCCCAAACCACTGGGCCGATTTGAACCAAATTTGGCAGAAATGTTCCTTAGGTGGTCCCCTTCAAAAATAGCTAAAAGAATTGAAATCCGTTAAAATCTCTGGTTGCCATGGCAACAAAAGTGAAATTTTAAAAAAATCTTTAAAAATCTTCTGCTCCTGACCCATCAAGGCTTAGAGCCTTGATATTTTGCATGAAGCATCAGTATATTGACCTCTTTCAAAGAGGGTAAAATCATGATCCTGGGGTCCCCAGGGGCAGAGCCCCGGGGGGGGGGGGTTATAGGCATGAAGCATCAGTTCACATACTTCTTTCTTACTTCTGAAATTATAACCCATGGAAAAAGTTCTTTCAAATCAGCACTTAAGCCTTGGCATTTGTAATAAAGACTTTTTGATCCCCAGGTTCATAGTCTTTATATGTAATTGTGGCCCACTTGTTTCATAATCCTAACCTTAACATGAAATAAGACTGTTGAAAGAAAAAGAGCCTTTATCTCAGGTGAGCGCCCAAGGGCCAACGGCCCTCTTGTTTCTATCTGGCGTCTGTCTGTCTGTCGGTGTGACTGTTAATTTTTATGCCTCCACCAATTAATGGGGGGGGGTCATATAGATTTGCATTTGTCCCCCTGTCCTCACTTCCATACTTCTGTACTTCCATACTTCCGTACTTCTGTACTTCCTTACTTCCGTCCGTCCCGAAATTATCCGGAGCATATCTCTGAAAGTATAATAGCTATCAACTTGAAACTTCATAGATGGATAGACCTCATTGAGGAGAAGACCAGTGCACAAGAACCACAACTCTTGCTTGCATAATTTTGGAGTTATTGCCCTTTGTTATTTTAAAGACTTACATTTTGTCCGGGGCATATCTCTGAAAGCATAATAGCTATCAACTTAAAACTTCACGGTGGATAGACCTCATTGAGGAGAAGTGCAGTGCACAAGAACCACAACTCTTGCTTGCATAATTTTGGAGTTATTGCCCTTTGTTATTTTAAAGACTTGCATTTTGTCCGGAGCATATCTCTGAAAGTATAAAAGCTATCAACTTGAAACTTCATAGGTGGATAGACCTCATTGAGGAGAAGTGCAGTGAATAAGAACAACAACTCTTGCTTGCATAATTTTGGAGTTATTGCCCTTTGTTATTTCAAAGACTTACATTTTGTCTGGGGCATATCTCTGAAAGTATAATAGCTAACAACTTGAAACCTCATAAGTGGAAAGACCTCATTGAGGAGAAGACCAGTGCACAAGAACCACAACGCTTGCTTGCATAATTTTGGAGTTATTGCCCTTTGTTATTTTAAAGACTTACATTTTGTCCGGAGCATATCTCTGAAAGTATAATAGCTATCAACTTGATCTCATTGAGGAGAAGTGCAGTGCACAAGAACCAAAACTCTTGCTTGCATAATTTTGGAATTATTGCCCTTTGTTATTTTAAAGACTTTCATTTTGTCTGGGGCATATTTCTTAAAGTTTAATGGCTATCAACTTCACAGATGGATAGACCCTATTGAGGAGAAGTGCAATGCACAAGAACCCCAACTCTTACTTGCCCTTTGTTATTATCAAAGCTACCAATGGGGGCATCTGTGTCCTGTGGACAAAGCTCTTATTCCTATTTTACCCGATAGAGTCTACAGTTTTCATCGGATTCTCTTCAAACTTTCTCAGAATGAATGTACCATCATAAGAATTGTTCCTTTAGAAATTGAGTCAGATCCATCAAGAAAAAATTGAGTCAGATCCATCAAGAAACACAAAAAAGGGGCTACATTAAAATTTTATTAATAAATCCTCGTTTAGGCAATAGAGTCCACAGTTTTCATCAGATTCTCTTCAAACTTTCTCAGAATGATTGTACCTTTATGAGGATTGTTCTTTTTCGAAATTGGGTCAGATCCACCAAGAAACACCGGAAAAGGGGACTTATAAAAATTTGATTAAGAAATCAATTAGAAATCCACTTTTAAGCACTAGTATCCACAGTTTACATCAGATTCTCTTCAAACTTTCACAGAAAGATTGTAGTATCATAAAGAATGATCCTTTTTGAATTTGGTATGATCAGTCAAGAAACATGAGAAAAGGGGCCTTTTGAAAATTTTAATTTAAAAAATCCTTGTTAACACTCTGGAGTGCACTGTTTACATCAGATTCTCTTCAAACTTTCACAGAATGATTGTACCATCATAAGGATTGTTCCTTTTGAAATTGGATATGATCTGTCAAGAAACATGGGAAAAGGGGCGTTATGAAAATTTATTTGAAAAAACAATTAAAATTCCTAATCTACACTCTAGAGTCCACAACTTTCATCAAATTCTCTTCAAACTTTCTTAGAATGATTGTATCATGATAAACGATTGTTCCTTTTCAAAATTCAGTACGATCTGTCAAAAAACGGGAAAGGGGCCTTGCAAAAGTTTTGGAATTGGTTTCAGATCCATCAAGTAACATTGGAAAAGGGGCTATATGAAAATTTAATTAAAAAATCCCTGTTAACACAATGAAACTCACAGCTTGTTTAGATTTTGTTGAAACTTTCACAGAATGATTGTAAGGTCATAACAATCATTCTTTTCATAACAGGGTTTGAACTGTCAAGTAACCCAGGATAAGGCGCCTTATGAAAATTAGAAATCCTTGTTACCAAGTCCAGAGCTTTCATCAGGTTTTCTTCAAACATTCACAGAATAATTGTACAATAATAATGATTGTTGGTGATGACATAAGACCTGATCATCCAAGTATCACAGGAAAGGAACCTGATGGAAATTTCATTTTAAAATCTTTACACCAAGATAAAGTCCGCAGTTTTCATCTGATTCTGTTCATACTTTCACAGAATGTTTGTACCATCAATAGGATTGTTTCTTTCCAAATTGGGCCGATCTGTCTAGTATCATAGGAAAAGGGGCTGTATGAAAAATTATTACCAAATCCTCATAAACACAACAATGCCCTCAGTCTTTATCAGAATCTCTTCAAACTTTAATAGAATGATTGTACCATCATTTTGATTGTTCCTTTGTAAATTAGGTCTGATTGGTTAAGTGACACAAGAAAAGGGACCTTATTAAAATTTTATTACAAAACATCATTATTACAATAAAGTCCTCAGTCTTTATCATTTTCTTCAAACTATCATTAGGATTGTTCCTTTGTACATTGGGTCTGATTTGTTAAGTTTCATGGAAAATGGGGCCTTACGAAAATTTTGTTACAAAAATTCTTGACACAATTCAGTCCACTGTTTTCATTGATTCTCTTTAAGTTTTAAAGAATGATTGTACCTTCATAAGAAATGTTCCTTTTGAAATTTGGTTTGTTCTGTAAAATATCATAAGAAAAGGGTCCCTCTGAAGATACCATTATAAACTCATTAACACAATAAATTCCACGTATTAAACAGATTGATTGTACCATCATTCCAATTGTTAATTTTGACAGTGGATCTGACTATGGCAAGTGTCACATAAAAAAGGGCCTTATGAAAAACTCTCTTAAATATTCTGGTTAACACAATGATGTCCCTTGATATCTCCGGATACACTTCAAAATTTCACAGAATGATTGTACAAATACTTAAATGGTTCTTTTCAGAACTGGGTACAATCCATCAAGTATCATGTAAAAAGGCATCTTCGCTAGCCAAGGGTTCTAACTCCACCTTGTTCCTTACGAACCCTTGGCCGCTCGCCTCTATGGAAATCGAAACGACCGCTGCGCCACCTGTTGGCTACTAAGGGTTGTGTATATTTTTTGTTTTTATTTCTGACCAATCACGAGGCTCGTTATAAAGGCTGTTAGGCTTTGCAACAAATATGGCTGCCTTGTCCGACTCGCTTCGATCTGCAGAAAATTATTCATTTATACGCGATAGATTTCAAATAGAAACGCTGACAGAGGAACAGACTCGTGCGATAGACAATATCAGAAGCGGAAAAGATGTTTTTCTTTGCTTACGGACTGGTGGAGGAAAGTCACTAGCTTACGAATGCTACCCTTTGTTATTTCCGACGAAATGTGTAATTGTGATTGCTCCACTTATTACAATTATGGACGAGCAGTGTAGAAAACTAGATGCATTGGGATTTAAGGCCACATATATTGGCAGAGACTACACTGAAGATGAACAGATAATGTCCGGGATGTTCAACTTTGTGTTTAGTAGTCCTGAACATTTTTCACAAGGACGATTCAGAGAGATGCTGAGATCCAGCGTGTTCCAAATTAAACTGGGTTTACTAGTGATAGACGAGGCTCACACTGTGATTCATTGGTAAGGCACTTGGCGACATGTTTTACAGACGTTGCTATCATTTTCGAGCTTCAAATATTCACCGTAAGGAATTTCTATTCACCCAGCTTGACAATCAAAATGAGTTGCAGCCAACAAATTACAAATTGTGATATGTTCAGCTTTCTTGGAAGAAAACATTGTGTGTAATAAGAAATTGCCTGTTATAAGTAATTTTCCATTTTACTCAATGTTTTTCCAACTGTATTTATTGGGGGTTGGGCTGTCAAAAAAGTGTCATTTTGTGAGAAAGGGTTAATTTTGAAACAAATTTTTAAAACTTTATAAATCCCCATCATTACTGTACTTGCTACAATTATTACTTCCAATGAAAGACAAAAAATCGATTTCTTCTCACAATAATTGACAATGGACTTATTAAGTTTCCTAAGGCCAGAAGTAAACTTCAAATTCTGATGTTGGTCATCATTTATGTAAAGCATTTTATTATTTGATTTGCGACTTGAATGTCATAATTACAGGCTGGCCAAAGCTGTTCTCAGTAGTTAAAATCAACAACCAACCATTTATTTTTTGTGACATATTACTGACCAAAATTTTTGCCTATAGCACTGGTCTGTTTCCAGTCATGCATCCGTCTGTTAAATTTTCAATGTTAATACTCTAGAGTCCATAGTTTTCATTTGATTATCTTCAAACTTTCAGAGTGTTCCAAATTCAAAAAAGTTGCAAATAACAATTTAATGAAATTTGAAAAATCTTGGGTATGAAAGATTGAGGAAAATGAAAAAAATTGCTTGTTAGGAGCAATTTCCTCATTTTCACAATATTTTACAAACTTTTACTTTAATGGCGTAAAAAACTGGATTGTATGGGAATGTGTTACCCCATTACCAGAGGACAATATTTTTTACTGGTCCAAATTCAAAGTTTCAAATCCAAATTTTTTATTTGATTCAAGTTTATAAACCTTTGCCATTTCGGGTAAAAACTAGAAAGAAAAAAAATAAAATAATGAATAATGTAGCAATTGCTTGTAATAAGCAATTTATGCACAAAGCTATCTTTCTTATAAGCATCCAAAAGCATGATTGTTTGGGAATTGATTAAGATTATACTGAACTGAAAACATACCATAACAACCAAAAACTGTAACAAATGTAGTAATTACTTGTGATTTTTATGCCCCCACATCGATAAGATCGGAGGCATATTGTTTTACCAGTGTCCGTCTGTCTGTCTGCAAAACTTAACCTGCCAACTAAACATTTTCCTATAACTTCAACCCTGATTAAGTTACAATGCTAATATTTGGTATGTAGATAGGTCTCAACAAGGCGCAACTGGGAAAGGTCATTTCATCAAGGTCAAGGTCAAAACTTTAACTCTTTACCCGTTTCTAAAGAATTCCCGTTTTGGGGGCATAGTATTTCACAAACACATCTTGTTTTTTTTTTCAGGGGTGAGGGATTACGTGAAGAAGTGCCATTTAGGGAATCCTTTTCAAAAATAGGTGAGCTGAGGTCTTTGTGTCCAAGGGCACAGATGGTTGCCTTAACCGCAACAGCAGGACCTACTCAACGACGGAAGATAATGAAAAGTTTGTGTTTTAAGAAAGATTCCACAGTTATTCATGAATCTGCAGACAGAGAGAACATAAAAATTTCCTCAATGTGTATTGCCAACAATGAACAAGTTGAAAAGACATTTAAGTGGCTCCTCAATGATCTGATTAAAAGTGTCATTGAACTTCCACGTCACGTGATTTTTTGTGAATCAATAAGTGAAGTTTCCAAAATTTATGCTACATTCCTGAAGGAATTGGGCCTGAAATCACTGCAGAAATATATAAACATGTATCACAGTAAAACCAATGAGATTGTGAAAAACAAAATCCGCAGTGATATGGCCATGAATGGTGACATTCGCATTCTTATTTGCACCAATGCAGCGGGTATGGGTGTTAACTTTTGGGGAGTTTATAATGTCATTCATTATGGATTGCCAAGACTAATGGACACATTTGTGCAGCAGATGGGAAGAGCGGGACGAGATGGAAGCTTTTCACACGAGATCATTATCTTTAAGCCACACAAGGGTCACTTAAGTAAGGTAGAGACAGACCTGGTAAAACTGGCTAAAGACACACAATCCTGTAGACATCAAGTGCTTTGTGACTCTTATTTAAATGATAGAATTCAAATACTTCCCATGCATAATTGCTGTGACTTTTGTGAAAAAAATTGTGGCTGTGGTACCAATAATTGTCCTAACCAACATAAGGCATTTGTTAGGGATTACGAAACACCTGATTCGGAAGGACAAATGCAGAGACCTGTCACTGATGCTGAAAGAAAACACTTAAAACAAAAATTACATTCTCTGAAATATGCTCTTACTGAGCAAGCTAGCCATTCTTATTTAGAAGCAGATATTCATAGCTTGTCAGAGGGTGTAATTACTGATATTGTTGAAAAATGCAATATTATTTTTACAGTTGGTGATATAATGAGAATGTTTCCAATATGGTCATACAATATTGCGCAACAGCTTTTTTGTATTATCAGTGAAGTGTTTTGCGACACGGAAATGTATGCTTTTTCTGACACTGATTCATCAAACAGTGATATTTAGAAAACTAACAGTAAAAGTACAACAAGGCCTGGCCACCTCACAATAGACCCAGATCTTGTGCTAATCTTTGAAAGATTTTGAAATTCAGGACACGGTGATTCTTTGACCACGGAATTCTATCAGCCAAAACAGAAAAAGGTCGAAACTAAGAGAGCAAAACATCATGAACAAATGAATTAATGCTCAACTGGTCTTAGTTAGAGAAAGTCGATGTAATTTTGAATATCTCTGTCTTTTGAACAGAAAACAATGTGAAGGAATTGCTTGTAACAAGCAATTTCTTCCTTTTTCATGTTGTTTTCTCGAACAGTTTTCTGCAGAGGTATAAAAATGAGGGATTGTGTGGGAATGGGTTAATTTTCAACAGACCTTTTGTTGTTTATGTTGACATATGTTTTTTTTAATTGTACCCCGGGCCCCGAAACACACATTAAAAACCCAGTGTGAAGTGTAATAACCATTTATAGAAAATGCTTTTAACAAACAGTCTCCTTTACCCACAATGTTGTTTTCCTCCATTTTTCTTGAACATATGAAATGGCAGAGTTTGTGTGTAAAGTGGTGTATGCAGAAATAATTACACAATATTCATAAAAATGTTCTCAATGTATATCAACAACATTGTATTTGTTAAAATCTATTTAGAACAAGAAAGGGGAATTTGTTGAAATTCAAGTACCTTTTTTGCCACCTTTGTCATTAGGTTCATTTTAACCCATTCCCACACAATGACACTTTTAAAAGCCCCTCAATATTAAAGCTTTGGCAAACAATTGTGGATAATGAAGAAATTGCTTGTGACAATTATCTTCAATTTTTTCTACCCCCAAAGACAAAGATTTTAAAGATTTAATCACCTTAAATTGTCCTCTGCAACTTCTTTGAATTTGGATCGGTCTAAAATCTTGTCGTGTGTGAATGAGTATAATGAGACATTATTTCCTAGTCATTGAATATGCAATATCTCTTATTCTATTTGTATATCAACACATGATCTATGTTTTGATACATGTGCAAACAAAAACACTGTGGGACAAGGTGAGATTGATTGTAACAAGCAATTTTTCCTTTTCTCTTAATTTTTCAACTTTTTTTTTAATTTTTAGCTTACTCTCACTTAATTGAACCATATTTATGCAACTTCTTTCATTTTCAACCTGTCATAAAGTCTTTTGCCAGGCAATGGGTTAATAAGCCTGGACAGTAGATTCGAAATGGATTATTTTATGAACTTTTTCTCTTTATTTCAAAACGATCTGAGAAAAAAACAACAAGTTGTTGAAATGTTCAAAAGCAATTTTTAATAAGACTATTCATAAAGAAACAAATATAATCATATTTTGAGTCAATGATCAATATCAGATTCCTACCATATCAAATCCTGTCAGTAGTTTTCATTATATATGGAAAAGCAATTTAGAAAAACAGTATGAACAAAAGATAAAAAGTCATTCTGCTTTTCTCTTATTGTTTCCAACTCAGCTTCATGTTTTTTTTTTTAATTTTTTTCCCTTTACATTTACATTTCCACTCATTTTTGATGACTTCATATTCATTGTGCAAAGGAAAAAACAAAATGCAGTTGTCCATGGTATGAAGAACAAATAATGGTAGAAAACATTGTGAGCGCAAAAGTTACACAGCAATTACATTTTGTCCTATGTAATCCTAGTTTCTTGCAAAAATATGCACAACTTTTAACTTATTGAAGCGATTATGTTCATATTAGCTGATGAGAATTAACTCATTTCCACACAAACCCCTTTTTGATACCCCTCAAGAAAACAGTTTGGGAAATCAGTGGAAAATGAAGAAAATGCTGTCATATAAATTATATCTTGATTTCCCTCAATGTATTCTATGAAGACAAATATTTATAAAATTTCATCAAATTGAAACATCTGCATTTTCTTTCAATTTGAACTAGTCTAAAACTATAGTCTGGGTTAAGACTTGCCTAACACATTTCCATTTTTTATACCAAAGAATTTCAAAAACATAGTGGAAAATGAAGAAGTTGCTTGTGTCAATCATTTTCTTCATCATCCAAATTGTTTTCTACCCCAAAAGACAAAGATTTTTAAAATTGCATCAACTTAAGTATATCTTTAACAACTTCTTTGAATTTGGACCAGTCTAAAATTGTGTGGTCTAGTAAGGATTTAAATGTAAAAACTAGTGTATAAGACATTTGAAATACAAGTTAATGATGGACAGTTTCTTTAAAGTTTTCACTTTTCATTCCTTTTCAGAGTTGCATAGGAACCAATGATCTTTAACCCATTCCCACACGACAAGCAATTTCTTCATTTTCCACGATTTTCCAAATCTTTCTTTCTTTCTTTCTTTGGGGCGTCTAAAAGCATCATTTAATGGCAATGAGTTAAATGATTTATACGCTTAGAAGCTGCATTATTGGCTCAATTGACTTGATATTTGTTCAAAAATGTTTATCTACATAACAATATCTGTCAATTTTTATATTGGTTTACATGGGTTCAAAAACTAGGTCACTAGGTCTAATCTTAAAGAAATCTTCTTTGTTATTTACATGCTACTTTTATGGCATAAATATCTTGAAAGTTTGTACGAATGTTTGATATTGATTTCAAGACAAGATTTGATAACAGGTCACATTGGGCAAAATTTGTTTACTTAGCCTAGGCTTTTGTAGTCATACACTCAGGACAGCACTTATGGACCTTGTTGTACACTCTCGTTATAGTTATGTATATTTCTAAAATTTAATGATGCATGTACATGTAAATGTTCCCAGCATTAAAATTCTATGAAATGTCAATTTTTTGTTTTCAATCAATTTGTATAGTTCCTACAACCCACAGTGGTTCCACCAAACCCAATAGGGCACTTCCTTAGACTTGGGTAATAATGGTATGAAGTTTCAAAGTTGCCAATTGGATCTAGAGTTAGAGCAGTGAAACAAGAAGTCCATGGACAAACAAATGGACAGACCTGGTGGAACTAATTTACAACCGTCTACTTCTTGGTAGTGGGTGTATAATTATTCCATTTTTGATCAACACAATTCCACTTTTTATGCCAATATTAAGAATACATGTAGTTCAAAAACAAGTCAGAAATATTCAGGAAAGTGCTTCATTACGATTACAATGCTTTATTTCCCATGTTGTTTTCTACCCCAAAAGATAGAGATATTACAATTGTTAAAAACTTAAAAACTGGTCAAAAACTTTTCTTTTGGTCATGGGTTACAGCTTGGATTTTTCCTATTTCCTATCCCACTTTGGTTTACCATTATCTACCCATTGGTGGGAGACAATTGTCGGAAAGAATATTTACCGCCGCCGGGGTCATGCATCTAAAGCCAAGTGTTTTTACACCAAAATTATATGCTACTCTGTATGTCTTGGTTAGAATTCTTTTATTCACTTAAAGTATAACAGTGAATTGTTCTTTCCGGATATATGGACTTTGACCCTTAACCGATTACCACACAATCATGCGGTTCATATATCTTTTGGAAAACATTGTGAGAAAAGGAGACATTTCTTGATATTAGCAATTTCTCTTTTTCTCACAATGTTTTCTATTTGAGGGTCACTTATTTTTCAAATCAAATGCAATTTTAAAGTATATCTGCAATTTCTTCATTTTGAATACTTTAAAAATGAATTGCAGACTTGCACTTTTTGAAAAATAGTTGCACACTGCATTATCACAGCTGGAAAATGATGAGATCTACATTGAGCACTATGAAAAAGGAGTAATTGCTTACAAGCAATGTCTTCTCTCTTTACTATTTTATGTAATTTTTCTGTGGTGCCAAAGAAGGTATTGTGTGATCATTGGATCACTTAGAATAACTTCAAAGCCATGTCATTTAGATTTCACATGAAGTTATATTGATTTCATGGCTCTAAAGCAGTTCATTGGAAGCTCTTTCTTTTTGATCAGTTAGCCAATTACAAAGTTGGTCTGTTTTTATGTATGAAAAAATGTCTTTAATAGAAGGAAACCCATCAAATTGCCTGCCAGGTTGGTACTCAAACACATTTGACTTGAACAGCTCATTAATAATCAATCTAATGTCGTTGTCTTTACTGACTACAGGACGCCTTCTACTGCGAGATTTGACATCACACTGACCTGATAAGTTTTCGCGAATCAAGTCTTGCACCTGGGTGCTCAGAGCAACCTTTCTCGCACTCTGAAAAGTTGCGTTTGCCCCTTGCTGATTAATTTTCTTCTTAATGGATTGTACCTGAATCTCTACAAGATTGTCATTTGGAATGTTTTTGTCCAATCCTCCCGACAAGTTAGCAGTGCAGTTCCACAAATATTCCATGGACTGCCTTTTACTCAAAAGTGCAGAGCAGTAAGCTATAAATCTAAACAACCACAATCTGTATTTAGAATGTTTCCCAACATCAGCACATAACATTTCAAACTTAGAATTTCTCAAGATTCGGTCACCATCTCCATACTTAAAGGCATCATTTGTGTCTCTCAACAGAAGGGCACATTTCATAAATGAGGATCTATAGATAGCTATGTGGTCAAGTTTTGACTCATCTGATTCTGCCACCACAGTAAAATTCCAATCATGCTCCAACGCAAGATGTTTTTTAAACCAACCTTCAGTTTTGTATTGCTTTCCACAAGTACATATATATATCCTATTAGAGCTGTCAAACATCTCTTCCATCTGGAGTTTCAGCTGATCTACCTTTCTGGTACGTTGTTGTATTCCAGTTATATCTAGAAAAATATTTAAGACAGAATCCATTTGATTACTTTTCTACATATATCTATTCCTTTAATTAAACCATTAATGTATACCAAGATCCAAACAAGCTCATTTGAAAACATTACAACTTATGTTGAGCCAACTTTTGAGATATAGGAACAGTTTTTTTAAACATCAAGAGAAATGAAATATCATGTCCCTGATAATTTACTGCAATGTAATAATTCTACCTCGGACAGATATACTTGCAGATAGTTAAAGTACAGACACACACACACACATATATATATATAGTTAAAAATGTCCTTTGTTAAGTTACTTCCATAAAAACTTGAAAATCATGGCCCTTGTTATGCTATTTTTTTTTCAGAATTGCAATAAATTAAAGAACTAAAACCACTGACTGTTGGTTAACATTTTTCATTAAAAAACAAAAAGAGTCTGCATATGTGTATGTTGATCTTTGTCTTTACCTCCTGACCAAACAAGAATATTCCTGGCTTAGCATGAGCATGTGGCCTATCATTTCTCACCATCTGAATTTCAACCAAGGCTTAACCCTGCATTCCCCACTATGGCTTACTTACAGCAAATTGATAGACATGTCAAATGTTTTTTCTACACATGTTAGTAAAGATATCAATTTAACTTGGATTTTAATGAGTGATCCCTTGATGCCCTACACCTGTATTCACAGCTGTCTATTTTCCAAGGGTGTGCAGAAATAAGGACAATCAGACCTGGCTTCTTTACATTTATCTGAAAAGTGTATGTGTGAGTGTGTTTTACACAAATAGCTCTTACCTTCACTGATTTTGACATATTTGTCTAAAATGTTTTTGGAAACACCATTTATGTAGCTGTACTTGTCCTCTTGACATAGGAAAGGTTGTCGTGGAGGGTCACTGTCTATAGTCTTCATTCCTAGCATATGCATGCAGGCACCTACTATGTATCCATCAAGACAATCTTCAATGAAAGAGTAGTGGGATCTGAAATAGGGAAACTTGTTTTAGTTGTAACAAGCAAATATATTCAAATTATATTCCCCATCCAAATTTTGAATTATGAAATTTCATTACATTCCTTCTCACTGTTGAACATTTATGTAAAGGGCATTTCTAAAAATGGTCCCTATTGATATGACCATATGCATCCATAATTTGATCCCCTTCCACCCTATACACCAATAATATAATACTAGTCTATAGGGTGGAAAGGGGTCAAATACTGACCCCTATTGATATGACATGGAATATTTGACATTACATGTCCCTTTTCTTCACAGCACAGTTTACATGTATTTGACACATTGTAACAGTATAAGCCTATCAAATGATGCTCAGACATTATCTTATTATTAAGAGAATATTGAGAGCTAAGTAAAATAGTATCACAAATGACTATTTTGACATTTATCACAGTTTTGCACTAACCCTAAAATGTTATTCATGTATGTTTTATTAGCTCACATGAGTCCACTTTTTAATGCCCCTTAATAAAAAAACACATTGTGTAAAATGAAGAAATAGCCTTTTACAAGCAATTTCTTCAATGTCCTCAATGTTTTTTTACCTTAAAAGGCAAAGATTATTTCAACTCCAACTTGCAATTGTCATCTGCAACTTATTTGAATTTAGACTGGTCTAAATTTGTGTCATGTGGTAATGGGTTAGTAGTGATATTTGGGAAAATTGCAATTCCGAATTTATCATCATACACTATACTTTAACACATATTATCTAAACAAAGGCTACTTTGAAACCTTGTCATATTGAATAGTTTTGCTTTAGAATTGCATTTAAATCAAAGGGATGAACACACTTGAGAAAGCACCAATTTTGGTCAGTATTTCTCTCAAAAAATTAGTTTAAATATAACTCTGGCTTGAAGGAGACAAACAGATGGTGTAGACTAAGATCAGACTGCACTTATGTGTAGGCTGATCTTTGTCTCTTCCTCCTGCAAAATAGGAATATTCCCGGTTCAACATGACAAGGGTAGAGACTTGAACATTTCATGACAAATCATTTACCTGTAAGATGAAACTACATCATCCGGCCCTTTAACATCTACTCTCCCTATTATGTTTCTGAGCTGATACAGAGTGCCAGGATCTGCAGCCGAACTATACTTGTAAAATCTCTGGTATATGAACTAAAAGTAATAGCAAAAATTGTACAAGATAATTAACTGAATGCAGAATTAGAGGCATTCAAGTACAAAATTCCTCTAAAAATTACATACAAGTAATAATTCTTATAAAACTCTAAATTCTTATTTTTTTCTTTGATATTGCTTTTAGTCCTTTATAATTAATCATACATTTTAAGTTTAATGCACATTGCTTTGAAATGAAATTTTTTTGAAAAGTCAGGCTAAAAGGGACCATCTAAACTATTCCCTTTTGTCAGATTTTTTTGAAAGAAGGGTGACTTTTCTACCCCATCATATCCCATACAAACTCCTGTTGTCCTGATCTGGATTCATTTTTCTTCCAAAGGCTTATCTGATTGAAAATTTCCAGACGGTCCCTTTTCATGCGATGGGTAACAATTATAAATATACTGAAAACAGCTTACATAGCAAAGCAGATGTCTAGGCTATGACATTAACTAGAGTTTTCTCTAAAATACAAAATGACTATAACTGAAGAGACTGGACTCTGCCCAAACAAATGTTGAACAAGAGCACCCCCATCTTCGCTACCCAAGGGTTCTAACTCCACCTTGTTCCTTCTGAAGGGAACAAGGTGGAGTTAGAACCCTTGGCTAGCGAAGATGGAGCACCCCCTATGGGTGCTATGCTGTTGGGTGCTTAATAGTGGACAAAATGCAGTTTTCCCCATTGATAGTATAGGTTTCTCTTTTGAAACTGCTATGAGCGCACTTAAGGCTGGATATTAGTTCATGTTTTACAGATTTCTTTCTACAGGCCTATTTTGATCAAAGTGTAATATTTTTTTGTAATCTGGTAGTGCAACATTAGATAACAGTCCATGCAAAATTAGAAACCTAAAGGTCTAGTTGTTTGGGATAAGATTTTAAGAAAAATTGTTCTTTATCTCTGAGAAATTCAGGAACTTACAACACAGGGCTTAACCCTTTCCCACAAAACAAAATTTTAAAGTGGTCCAAATTGAAAGAAGCTGCAGATGTCAATTTCAAGTTGACAGAATTTTAGGTTGTTTCATCCTTTTGGAAAAAAACCGTCAATAAATAAATTGCCTAATACAAGCAGTTTCTTCATTGTCCACAATGTTTCCAAAAGCATTTTTCTTGCGGGGCATCATCTATTCGTACCAAGGGCAGCAAATGGTCTACTTATCAGATATTAGAGAAAAAGATGACCTTTGATATCCCTTCACTCGTGAGAATGGAGGGGCTTAAAAAGGAGGGAATGGATTAAGTTAATATCAGAGTGATGATTTAACCTATTCCCACATAATCCCTCCACCCATCAAGAAAAAAAGCTTTGGAAAATATTGTCGAGAATGAAGAAATAGCTTGTATCGAGCAATTATCATTATCCACTATGTTTTCTACCCCAAAAAACAAATATTTTTGACATTCAATCAACTATAAAATGTTGTCTGCAACTTCTTTCTATATTTTGTTGTTTGGGAATGGTTTAAAACAATCCCATATAATGATGCTTTTTGAATTCCCTCAAGAAAAAAAATATGAAAAAACATTGTGTAAAATGAAGAAATTGCTTTTAACAAGAACTTATTCCACTTTACACAATGTTTTCTACCAAAATCTAAAATTTCATTAATTCTAAATTATTGCATGCAACTCCTTTGAATATGGACTAGTCTAATTTTTGTTATGTTGGAATTGGTTAAGATGTTTTGATTGGGTATAATAATTTTGAAAGCTCTAGGATATACGGAATGGATTGACAAGATATTTAAAGATCTCTGTTTTCATCTGTAAAATCTGGGAAAGATTAATAAATATAAATACCCTGGTCAAGTACTGTTAAGGGATTTTGCATGCAAAGTGTGAACAATCTAGACCTTTTGGTTTTGGAGAAGAATATATTACAATATTCCCTGTTATCTCCAAGTAAAATCTTGACATCCACAACATAGGGCTTATGTTGATTCAAGAGTAACATTGTAGAGTACCATAAGTTGGTTCTGCATGCAAAATTTAAAGCACTTGAACGGAAGTAGTTTGCTAGAGAGTCAAAAGGCAATGATGCAAGACAAATATCAAAACTCTAGGCATTTTGGTTACGGAGGAATGAGTTTTTAATATTTGCCATCCGGTTGTCATGGCAACCGGAGTTCTTCATATGAAGTGTTCTGAAAGAGCATGACCTAAGGATCATTTCTATGAAGTTTGGTTGAAATCCCAAGGTGATTTATGAACGATAAAATATTTTGTAATTGTAGATAGACAGAAGGACAGAAAGACAAACAACATGCATTCATTGATCAAAATATCTTATCCCGAGCATCACCCCAGCAGTGCTCGAGGCAGCTAATAAAAACATGCTGCAGCAAACAAAAAAATCAAAACAAATTCATGCCTAGCAAACATTTCAAAAACTATAGCTTATCATACAGAAAACATGCTAAAGAACGGGATAAAAATTCAACCAACTCACTACAGTTGTGCTTTCAAATATTACTTTAGTGAATCTTTTAACATGAATAGTGCTGATGAAAAACAGTCCGATTTAAGGCTTTAAAATTTTGTTTAGGTAAATTCTGGTAATGTAAGATTTGCAATTATAGCAAAAACTACAAAAAAATCTCTGATGAAATTTTATCCCTTTTTCCATAATGCAAACATATTATTAACTTAGAACAGTTTAACAAAGGCTGACCACATGTGTATCAAAACCATTAATGAATGATTCATTTATCAACTGAAACCAGATGTGACTTTCTGATTTCAAAATTAATGTCTGTTATAGAATATACATAAAAATGGTTTCATCATGATGTAAAAACATCATTGATTTTTTTCAATAAGAATAATTTCCAGTGAAATTTGATTAATCAAAGATACAACTTTATAGTAAACATTGTTGAAATCTACCTTGGAATATTGGAGTGTGCTCAGCCAGTAATTAACTCCAAACTCAACTTCATAACAAGTATACCAATAAAAAGTTCATCATTCTATGAAGTCCCTCTGGTCTATGGATGACCCCCTTCAACTTTGTGTAATCAGTAGGGCTATTCATCATTGCCAACTGAGCTGTATATGCCCTCTCATTTGTCAAGACATCCCCACCAAATACCTTCTTTTTGATAACAAAAGGACTCTCATCATCAGTATGAGCAATATAATTATCATGAATGTGTTCCAAGATACTTATCATATCATCTGACTTATTTTCACTTTTGTCTAACAAATCTAATATAGCGTAGTCTGATTTTTTGGAAGTGTCACTCATATAGGGGTGAACAATGTTTTTGGGTACAAGAGATTGAAACTGTCTGAAAGAAGGTATGTATTTCACAAGCACTCTCAAAATATGATATGACAAGTGGTCATCAAGATTTCTACATTCTTCTGTACTTGGCACAAATGCTTTGTTTTCTAATGTTGTTATATCTGCTTGAGGTTGCCCGTCAGGTAAATCAGGGAAAGTTAATCTATTTTGGACACCAACAAGAAGAAACCAATGCCAACTTTTGCGCTGACGTTCTTTACTCATCTTTGAAGGGGTTCTGGTTATATCCAGGTTGTCACCAATGATTTGAGATGATTTTGAAAGATTCAAAGATTCAACTGGCAACTTACCGAATTCAGAGCTTTCTTTGTTTAAACTCTCTACTTCATTTAGCACCAACTCTTTAATATGATCCTTCTGGCTTTCTTGCAGTTGAGTCCTTTTCTTTGCTGCAGCTTTTGCACCTACACACACCCCCAATTTATTCAGAATGTTAATAGTCTGAAAAAGAATGCAACAATTACATTATTCATCTATAATATAACAGTACATGTATCATGACTAGAATAATATAGGCTGCTTTCTTTTACTAAATTTAAAATCTAGAGCTATCTATACATGTTATTAAGTTTAACTTGGCTTTAAGTCAAAGAAAATAAACATTCAGTACTGTTTACATGTTAACCAATTACCAGACAATGGAATTTTAGAATGGTCCAAATTTAAAGGAGTTGCAGATGGAAGTTTAAAGTTTATGAAATTTTGTGGGAATGGGTTAACAAGATATTTAACCCTTGTCATGCTGAGCCTGGAATATTCCGGTTCTGGCAGGAGGTGTAGACCAAGATCAGCCTACACATAAGTGCATTCTGATCTTGGTCTACACCTCCTGTCTGTACTTTTCCTGTCAGAGCTGTTAATGAAATTTATTTCTGTAGGAAATATTGATTTTTTTTAACAACAAGTTCTATCAGTGCTTTCAGCCCTTTGATTTTACAGCAATTCAATAAGGTAATTTATTCAGCATGACAAGGGTAAAGTTTGTGTGCATAGTGGATTCCACTTAAATGCAAAACTGATAAGTACAATATATTGCAATTGATTTCATTTTATAACATGAAGGGAATCAAATACCAGAATACAAAACTAGCAACACAGGGTAGACAACAATTCAAAGCGTGTTTATATGCAAAATTAGGTAGAAGGATTGTGAGAAAGGGACAAAATGCTTGTAAAAATCAATTTGTCCTTTTACACAATGTTTTTCTTGCTATAATTATCATAGAACATTTGAATATGGGATAGTGTGGGAATGGGCTAATAAAGAAATTATTCCTTTAATCATAAAATGTCAAAGAAAATGTAGATAGATTAAGTTTTTAATTTACAGGAATATACTGTTCTGTTGTTTACAGGGTAAATATTCAAAACATATTCATTCATACCTCATCTGTAGCTCCTCCATGATCTAAAATTTGAGCAACAATATGATGCATTCTTGAAAGCTGGATATTTCGGCACCTCAACAAAAATGATGATATCACAGTATTCATAATCTCATTCTTTCTGGTGAGTGTGTCTAATATTCTGTACAGCAATGGTGCATTGACTAGAGTCTGAATATTCATGTGCTGAAAGTTGAAATTGTGCAACTCTGAACTGGAGCATTTTGAAAGTAGTGACAGTTTACTGAGTTCTTTACTCTCTTTGTCTAGTTTTTTAACAATAGCATCTTGGATCGAATCTGACAGCTTTGACTGCAACAACTTCTTTCCAATAAGCTTCAGTGAACTTCCACGAGCTAAGCCCTTAATTATTTCTTTAAGGTCTGTTTCCTTCACCACTTTTGATTGGACATCCTTGCCTTCGTTTCTGTATAGAACCTAAAATAAGAAATTATGGAGTCAGTAAACCCTGTACACCAGACCTGCACCTCCTTGGTATGAATTTGTTGTACAAATTGTATGTATTGCTACATGTGACGGATCAGTTTTTGTCACATTTTGCACCATTTCTTTTTCTTCATCCAAAACTCTTAAACTTATTTTGAGGGTTTAGTAACTATCTCGAATTCAACCATTCTCAGCTTAGCCATAAATACCCATCTTATTAATTGCTAAATGTAAATGATTACCAGATGAAATTGCAGACTAGCTTCAATTGTGAGATGTCATATAAGACACATCACAATTCTTGAAAAAAGAAAACTATGTCTCTTTCTTCACAATATTTTACTTTGCAGTATCCTATTTGGGATGGAAATGAGTATTTTAGTGGAAATGGTTTACTAAATAATTAACTATCAATCAAGATTTCAGTTAAAAAAAACACATATCAAGGGAATCCTTATGTAATTGGTCAAGCCAAACCGCTCCAACAACACTAAAGAAACTAAGCTTATTATACACTGATGATCATAATGGCTTTCTTTTAAGAATTTTACAGGTATATTACTTTTGATCATTTAGAAATATATGTTCATCCACATTTATGTTCAAATTAGTCTTCTTATTCATCTTATAAAATTACATTTATAAAATTAGACTAAATTCCAAAATATCATTAGTTATGAAATAACCAACATGTGGTACAAAAAGATAAACATATGGTCAAAAAATGACCGATACTATGGTAAGAAATAACCATTTAATTTATAGTATGAAAAGCTTATCATACTAAATGACTAACTATACCATGCAACAAATGTGGGGGAAAATAAAATTTTTCATCAACCGAAAACCTAACTATAATCTTTTTTCTGAGAACTGTAAAGGTTGGCGATTGACAATGAGAATTATAGAAAGAGAATCACAAGAAAAAACAAAGTTTGAAACATTCTTTCTCCCCCTTTTTTATAATTATCTTCTGTCCCTGTATTAAACATTTCATCTTCCAAAGAAAACTTACTTTCACTTTTCCAGGTGTAAATTCCTTGGATTTGATTCCTGGTCCTGGCATGAGCAACATTTTCTTTGGTTTCCTACTCAACTGTATCGTCAGTTCCTCTTCGACAACGGGTTCAGGACGATTTTTTACTTTTCTCGGGGTTGGAGAATGGGATATTACCCTTTTATGCAACTTCCTAGGGGTCGTATGGGGAGACTTTGAGGATTTATTATTCAAATATTTTCCTCTCAACTCTTCTACAAGATGTATTTTCTGTGTGTTGAGCTCGGAAAGTTTATTTGAAATGTCAAACTCTAGTTTGTTCAGCCTGTTTAACTTGTTAAAACAAGCGGAGCACACATACGCTGATTCTCCGTCCTTAGAATTTGGTAACCGACCAAGTATCTCTGTCAGTTGATCCCGCACGGTAAAATGTTCACTAAAAATTGAACGCCTACTCTTTTTCGGCAAATTTTCGTCGCAGAGACGACAACTTTCGACTTTGATGGACGCCGCCATTGTTATTATTGTTTATCCGGACGAAATTTTGTAACCGGCGTTTTCATTGGACGCGATGAATCTTGCTCGCATCCAATGGAATAGCGCAGCGGTCTTTTCGATTTCTATAGAGGCGAGCGGCCAAGGGTTCGTAAGGAACAAGGTGGAGTTAGAACCATTGGCTAGCGAAGATGGTAAAAAGGGGCCATATGATTCTTTTTAGCTCACCTGAGCACAACGTGCTCAAGGTGAGCTTTTGGTATCACCTTTTGTCCGTCGTGCGTCGGAAGTCGTCAACAATTCTTTAAACATCTTCTCCTCAGTAACCACTGGGCAGAATTCAACCAAACTTGGTAGGAATGTTCCTTGGGTGACCCTTCTCAAAAGTTGTTCGCGGATTTTTGATTGACCCCCAAATATGGGCGTGGCAGGGCGTGGCAGTTTTTAACTTAGAAATCTTTAAACATCTTCTCCTCAGTAACCATTGGGCCAATTTCAACCAAATTTGGTATGAATGTTCCCTTGGGTGACCCTTTTCAAAAGTTGTTCGTGGAATTTTGATTTATGCCCAAATATGGGCGTGGCAAGGTGTGGTAGTTTTTGACTTAGGAATCTTTAAACATCTTCTCCTCAGTAACCATTGGGCCAATTTCAACCAAATTTGGTATGAATGTTCCTTAGGTGACCCTTTTCAAAAGTAGTTCGTGGAATTTTGATTTACGCCCAAATATGGGCGTGGCAGGGCGTGGCAGTTTTTGACTTAGAAATCTTTAAACATCTTCTCCTCAGTAACCATTGGGCCAATTTCAACCAAACTTGGCATCAATGTTCCTTGGGTGACCCTTTTCAAAAGTTGTTTGCAGAATTTTGATTTATGCCCAAATATGGGCGTGGCAGGGCGTGGCAGTTTTTGACTTAGAAATCTTTAAACATCTTCTCCTCAGTAACCATTGGGCCAATTTCATCCAAACTTGGCATGAATGTTCCTTGGATGACCCTTTTCAAAAGTTGTTCGCAGAATTTTGATTTATGCCCAAATATGGGCGTGGCAGGGCGTGGTTGTTTTTGACTTAGAAATCTTTAAACATCTACAATTCAGGAACCATTGGGCCAATTTCAACCAAACTTGGTATGAATGTTCCTTGGGTGACCCTTTCCAAAAGTTGTTCGGCAGAATTTCTTTTCACGCCCAAATATGGGCGTGGCAGTTTTTGACTTTGAAATCTTTAAACATCTTCTCCTCAGTAACTATTGGGCCAATTACAACCAAATTTGGTATGAATGTTCCTTGGATGACCCTTTTCAAAAGTTGTTTGCAGAATTTTGATTTATGCCCAAATATGGGCGTGGCAGTTTTTTGTAACTTTGAAATCTTTAAACATCTTATCCTCAGTAACAGTTGGGTCAATTTCAACCAAACTTTGCATGAATGTTCCTTTGGTGACCCTTTTCAAAAGTTGTTCTTGGAATTTTGATTTATGCCCAAATATGGGCGTGGCAGGGTCAGGCACTTTTTTGACTTTGAAATCTTTAAACATCTTCTCCTCAGTAAGCATTGGATCAATTTTAACCAAACTTGGCATGAATGTTCTTTGGGTGACCCTTTTCAAAAGTTGTTTGCAGAATTTGGTTTCACGCCCAAATATGGGCATGGCAGTTTTTGACTTTGAAATCTTTAAACATCTTCTCCTCAGTAACTATTGGGCCAATTTCAACCAAATTTGGTATGAATGTTCATTGAGTGACCCTTTTCAAAAGTTGTTCTTGAATTTTGATTGATGACCAAATAAGGGCTTGGAAGGGTAGGGCAGTTTTTGACTTTGAAATCTTTAAACATCTTCTCTTCAGTAACCATTGGGCCAATTTCAATTTTGAATCATCTTACATTAGTCAGGTGAGCGATTTTAGGGCCATTCTGGCCCTCTTGTTTTAAATATTCTAGTAAACATAACGAATTCCCAATATTTCATCGGATTCACTTTTTACTGTCACAGAATGATAAAACAACCAGTAAAATATCACGGGAAAAGGGGCCTTATGAGAACTTGAAATTAATATCTTTGTTAACACAATAAAATCAACAGTTTTATTGTATTCTCTCCAAAGATGCATGGAATAATTGTGGCATTCGAAACACAGGAAAAGGGGCCTTACAGATTATCATTCAAAACATTCTTGTGTATGTGATGAAGATCACAATTATTATCAAATTGTCTTTTAAATTTCACAGGACAATTGTCGGGTTGTAAGGAAAGTTCCTTTTGGAATGAAATTGATCCATCGGAAAACACAGGAAAAGGGGCCTTATTGATTTTCATTCAAAACAATCCTGTTTATGTGATAAAGTCCACAATTATTGTCAGATTCTGATGAAATATTCACAGAATGATTGTAGGGTCATAAGGTAACTTTCTTTTGGAAATGGAGTGGATCCGTCATGAAACATAGGAAAAGGGGCCTTGAGGATTGTTGCTTAAAATGATAAAGGGGATGAAGCCCTTTTGTTTTCTTTATGCATTCTTCTTTGAGCAATTAACTTCCTAAAATATCAGATATCTTTAACGGAAAACTTGATAACCAGTAGAGCGTCTCAGGCCCTCATGGGTCTCTTGTATAGAGATTAAATCATAACTCCTGAACAGGTTGACAGATTAGAAAAAATAAAAACGGCTCACATGTACAATGTTATGGGGGGGGGTATACTGGATTTAGAGGTTGTCCATCCGTCTGTCCGTCCATCCATTCATCCGTCTGTCCATCCGTTGACATAATATTTTGTCCTCATCTCCTCCCACATTTTGCTGAAACTTTATCAAAATCTGCCTTGCAATGGAAACTTGTTCAACTGCAATTTTCATAATGATTAATGAACTGTTTCAGGAGTTATGCCCCTTTGGTTTATTTTCTTATATACAAATAAGTAGATATATAAATCAGGGTTTCCATTTACGACGTAAAAGTATCTGTATACGCATGAAAATCAGCTCGGACGCAAAATTTGAATAGTCGTCGCGTCCATGGGACGCAAAATAAAATGAGTGGCAAAAACAATATATTTTCATAAATCTTACGTAGAAACGTCAGATAACTAGCGAAAACAATCTAAAATGTTTCAAAGTACGACAGGTTTGAAGCAATGTCACCGGTTTTCCAAAGTTACTATAAATAGACATTGCCAACGTCTAACCGAAAAGTTGCGATTGTTGGGATTCTCGCTTTTTCTTCTGGTACCCGAACTGTCTAAAATATTGATTTGTGGGCAATTTGATAGCCGGAACCCAACTGTTACTTTCATTTTGTATATAATAATAATGGCTTCTCGAGCCAAGAAAAAGAAGCACTCACGGTCTTTTCAAGACCAGTGGCTTGTCGATCCGGCGTTCAAAGAGTCAGATTCGTCTGCTGTTTGAATGAAGTGCAATATTTGTTGTGAAACTAAGCAGAAGGACATTTTTACTACGGGCTGCTATGACTTTCAGGTATGAAGCAGACGACAATTTTCATTTGACGTATCACAGCGTTAGTATAGCGACGAAAGGTTTTCCTTTGCTTGTAAGAGCTGCCGTAAATATTTTACTTTTGAAAATAATTTTAGGAAGCATTTCTTTTTGTCATATTGACTTCAAAGTAGATATTTGTTGTTTGTTTGTTTACCTATTACCAGAAGGCTAAATTTTTGACTTGTCATAAATCGAAGTTCACGAAGACCACAATTTCAAATACCTGAGAATTTCACATTTTTTTTTGGCCTTCTGGAGTAGAAAAATTAAGGAAAATAAAGAAATTGCTTGTCACAAATAATTTCTTCATTTTGCACAATGTTTTTCTAACTCTTTATCTTGAACCTTGGGAGAATATAGGCGGTCTGTGCAACTAACAGGCTTTCATGGCTTACTCATACCAGTTCCCACAACTTAAAGCCTTATGCCATTGTTTCTAAACTATCCTTTCACTGAACCCTTTCCCAAATAACAAACTTTTAGGCTGGTCCAATATGAAAGCTGCTGCAGATCACAAAATTTGTGATTACTTAGGTATAAAACTTGAGAATATCTCAGAAAACATTGAGGTAAATTGAGATAATGCTTATTAGCAGTTTCTTCTTTTGCTTCAATGTTTCCCTAAGCCACTTTTACTGGGATTATCAAAGCTAGGTCTTGTTTTGGAAAGAGTTATTAAGCCCGTTCAAGTACACCAATTAATTTGAAGATGATTTGTGGAAGTCAAAATTGGACTCAGCTGAAAGTGGTTGGGACTCAACTTTTTCTACGGCACTGGGTCCCTGGGACTCAATATTTTTTTAAGTAAATGGAAACACTGTAAATGTTTATTCCAAAACATAAACACCATATTCGACGTTGCACGAAATCCATAATTTTCTATCTTCAATGTGGAACAAAATCCCTATTTTTTGCCACAGTTATTGCCCCTCATTGACTTAAAATTTGAAAAAAAAATTGTCCACTTGATAAATCATGAATGGCCAACATTTCAATGGTTACAATTTGGCCCCATTTAAAAAGAGGCAGCAGTGGGGGGTATTCGTCAGCCCTTACAGGCGACAGTTCTAGTAGAGAATACGATGTAAATGAATATTGTAATATTCAAAGTTTTGTTGTTGAATTAGACATAGCGGTTGAATTAGACATTTGCTGGAGGAAAATGTTATTGATGTTATGAGAGTAAACTTTATCTTTTAACCCTTTCCCACACAATCAAATTTCAGACTGGTCCAAATTGAAAGAAGCTGCAGACGACAATTTCAGATTGATGGAATTTTGAATGTTTTCGTCTTTTAGGATAAAAAACATTGTGGGTAATTAAGAAATTGCTTGCATCAAGCAATTTCTTCATTTTCCACAATGTTTTTCAAAGCTTTATCTCTTGGGGGGAGTCTAAAAGCGTCATTGAATTGGAATGGGTTAACCTATTCCCAAACGATCAAATGATAGACTGGTCAGAATTGAAAGGGGTTGCAGACTACAATCTAAAATTTATGAACTTTTAGATTTTTCAACTTTTTGGGAAGAATACACTTTGGAAAATTAAGAAATTGCTTGTTATTTTTTTTGAGGGGTGTCCATATGTGTCACAGTGTGGGAATGGGTTAAAATACTGTTTAACCCATTCCCACACAGTGACGCTTTTTGACACCCCCCTAGAAAAACAATTTTGGAAAACATTGTTTAAAATGAAGAAATTGCTTGTAACAAGCAATTTCTTCATTTTACACAGTGTTTTCTATCCAGAAAGTTGAAAAAATATAACATTTCATAAACTTTAAATTGTCGTCTGTAACTCCTATCAATTTGGACCAGTCTAAAATTTTGTCAAGTGGGAATGAGTTAAAGTGCAGCTTAATCCTATGCAACCAGCCAAATGTCTTTTGTTGAAAGCTTTTTTGAAACATATACAATGTAAGTATTGATGTTGGATTATTATTGTGCCTTTGCTCTATTTGCAGGTGCTGCATATTGTTTATTTATGGACATGTTATTTCCTGGTGAGTATGGAGAGTAATAATTAAATACAGTAATGATTTAACCCACTCCTACACAATTTTTTTCTTTTACCTGTCCAAATTCTAAGAAGTTGCAGATGACAATTTCAATTGATAAAATCTTTTAAGTCTGTCTTTTTGGGGTAGCAAATATTGTTGATGATGAAAGAATTGCTTGTAACAAGCAATAATTTCATTTTCCACTCTTTTTTCCAAACCTGTTATGTTAACCCTTTCCCGTTCAAATACGGGATTTTACGTTCCTGTGATTTTATACTCGAGAAAAAATTGTGGAAAAAGAAGAAATTGCTTGTAACAAGCAATTTCTCCTTTTTCCACAATATTTTCTACCACATAGGGTGGTTTCATTTCAAATAGCATCCAGTTTTCATTATCGTCTGCAACCTCTTTCAATTGGGACTAGTCTAAAATTTCCAAAAACAGGAAAGGGTTAAGGGGCTTTTAAATGGATAATTGTGTTGGTATGGATTAACCTATTACTGATCTACATATTTACTCTAGCCAAAATTTAACCTGTTACCTCTCAATCCCCTATTTATATATGGAAGAAAAGTAATTATTGAAAATATTGTGGAAAAAGAAGAAAATGCTGATAATCAGCATTTCATTCTTTTTCAACAATAATTTTTACCCTTTTTGACTGGGGGAGAAATTAGGCCACTTATAACACGCCCGGTAATCTCGGGCTCCATCTCTTTTTTGAGAACAGTGCAAAATGGAGACAATGATACTTCCGATATGGAGCCAAGGACCGGAACTGAACAGAAAAGGTAAATAAAACTGTGCACCTCGCGTACAATTTGATCTCCTATTAACCTATTATACATTTTCCCAAAACGTCCAGAGTTTCATACCACATAGAAATTATTATATTATCCGTTGGCGGTGATAGATTTCAAAAATAATTCCGTTTGTGAATAGAATCTTGAATCAAAGTTTGGACATCGGACCCGATCAAACACGAAAATGCGTGTTGAAATCGTTCAAATCCATGTAATCAACTGTTCTGAAAGATTTAAACGGCAATGTCTGTGAAATGAATGATAACGTGTTGATATACAATAATGTTACCACAAAGAACTGCGTTTTTCCTACCCCTTTTGCGGATTTTCTTAGATGAGAAGGAGACCAGGATGCGGTGCGGGAGACAAGATTCAGAGGGAGAGGCGATGCATATAAAAGAATACAGTGAATGATTTTTCTAGCATTGTAACTTTATGCATATTACAGGACACTTTTTCTTTCCCTTTTACACAGTAAATGTGTCTCTGAGACTCTCTAGAACAGCCATATTTATATCTGGTCTATATTTTTCTCCTTTCTCCAAACTGACTTATTGGGCCACAACGGTGAATATAAAGTGAACGCGTAATAATTTTCGTAAATCTATTCTAACAAAACATTTTCAAAGAAAAATAAATAGCTAATTTGAGAATTCAGGTCATCCTATAATTTGAAAAATACGCTAGGTTCTTAGAAATATGTATAGCGGAAGGAGTTCAGATCTGCAATAATTGGACGTTCTGTGCTTTAAACGTTGTAAAAGCTCTATAACAACACCGGTGGTTTATTAGAATTTTCACACTTCTGTATAAAGGGGTGGGTGTTAATTACAGGCTACAGATGTTAAGACGGAAAAAAAGGGGGGGCGAAGATTTACTTTGACTGCCAAGAGCAGGTGGTTCATGACTAGAATGAATTTACAGTATACATACTATACAGTTAGTAACATCGTGAAATTGACATTTACATCGATCAAAACCATTCAAAATCACTCACACAGCGCTCCAATCATTCATTCCAAACACTCACTCAAACCGTTAAAAAACGCTCAAAATAGTTCAAAAACATTTAACAACCGTCCAAAATGCGCAGCATTTCATTCAAATCGATAACAATTTTCCACAATTTTTACTGGCAGCTGTGGGTTTTAAAGCGTCTGATTGGTCCGTGAAGACACACGAACACAAAATCACGTATATTTCTATAAAAGGAGGTAAAAATATCGCAAATTCGACGAAATTAGCGATCTTGGATTACATACTTTTAATTTCATTCAAAACTCGCTCCTCCCACTCATTCAATTTCATTCCGAAATCATTCCCAAATCATCCAAACATTGTCAATTTCACGGTGTTTTAACTTAAGCAGTGAAGTTTTTTACCTTTTGACATAATCTAGGATACAGCGCCTTCTAAATATAAAGAAAAAAAAAACTTCAAGCAAACCAATTATCTTAGCATTGAACCATCACCAAAGGGGACATTTGGTTGAGAACAGTTACATTCGCCCTCTATTGAATTCATTGTGGCATTGATTTGTTTGGGATTGGGGTTTTATTACAGGTTATAAGTTTTCCGAAAATCATACAAAAAGGGTCGGCTTTGACGTCCGAAGAGGAACTGGGGTTACATAAGAGTATGGGGTTCTATTTGAAGTTTTGCAGTACATTTATATATGCATCGCCTCTCCCTCTGAATCTTGTCTCCCGCACCGCATCCTGGTCTCCTTCTCATCTGAGAAAATCCGCAAAGGAGTAGGAAAACGCAGTTCTTTGTGGTGACATTATTGTATATCAACACGTTATCATTCATTTCACAGTCATTACCACTTAAATCTTTCAGAACTGTTGATTACATGGATTTGAACGATTTCAACACGCATTTTCGTGTTTTATCGGGTCCGATGTCCAAACTTTGATTCAAGATTCTATTCACAAACGGAATTATTTTTGAAATCTATCACCTCCAACGGATAATATAATAATTTCTATGTGGTATGAAACTCTGGACGTTTTAGGGAAATGTATAATAGGTTAATAGGAGATCAAATTGTACGCGAGGTGCACAGTTTTATTTACCTTTTCTGTTCAGTTCCGGTCCTTGGCTCCATATCGGAAGTATCATTGTCTCCATTTTGCACTGTTCTCCAAAAAGAGATGGAGCCCGAGATTACCGGGCGTGTATAAGATATTTTCCTCAACATTTGAATCTGGGCCAGTCCAAAAAGTTGTCACCACTGTCATAGTGCAGTCAGTATCTCACCAGACTCCCAATCTTTAATCATGAGATGTCATGGGTTCATTCCCTTGCGGCTGGACATATCCTTTTCGACATTTGTCTCTCACTAATGGATGGATAATCGTAAAACCAAGTGGGATAGCATCTGGAGGCTAGGAAAGGATGTAGTGGTAGTACTGGTGTGAGGAATCCATTGTTAGGTGCTCCAAGTGCCGCAATATGACTGAAATACTGTTAAAAGCAGGGTTTAACCCCATTCAATCAAAACTAGAAAGTTGTCATGTGGTGATGGGTTAAGGAAAAGGTAGATAACATTTGATTTAAAACATGAAATAATGTTTAGACTGCCACACCTGGACTCCTGCTGAAAATTAAAGAATTTTATTGAAAGGTATCAAGTTATATCTGTCTTATTTATATTTTGTATAATCAGTAAGCCCTCAGTCAAATTTGTTGCAATACTGGTTCTTGGCACATATCGGCTGCTCAAGTTATAACTAATGAGAATATTGACTGCTCTGATTGCATGTTTTATGGCACTCAGATGTGCTATAGAGGACCATCATGATCCTCATGTTCAAAATTTTATGTACACAGTAATATCAAGCTCTTACAGCTTTAACTTGTTCACATTAATGCTGATTTGTTTTGAAAATATCTTATTATGTAATACAATAATATTCTTATCTAGACCATGTGCTCCATAAAAGCACAAATGAATGATCTTTTTAATAGCTGAATATCCATGGCAGAGACTCATATGACCATTTTTTTGTTAGCTCACCTGAGCACAACGTGCTCAAGGTGAGCTTTTGGTATCACCTTTTGTCCGTTGTGCGTCGTGCGTCTGAAGTCGTCAACAATTCTTTAAACATCTTCTCCTCAGTAACCACTGGGCGGAATTCAACAAAACTTGGTAGGAATGTTCCTTTGGTGACCCTTCTCAAAAGTTGTTCGCGGATTTTTGATTGACCCCCAAATATGGGCGTGGCAGGGCGTGGCAGTTTTTAACTAAGAAATCTTTGAACATCTTCTCCTCAGTAACCATTGGGCCAATTTCAACCAAATTTGGTATGAATGTTCCTTGGGTCACCCTTTTCAAAAGTTGTTCATGGAATTTTGATTTACGCCCAAATATGGGCATGGCAGGGCGTGGCAGTTTTTGACTTAGAAATCTTTAAACATCTTCTCCTCAGTAACCATTGGGCCAATTTCAACCAAATTTGGCATGAATGTTCCTTTGGTGACCCTTTTCAAAAGTTGTTCGTGGAATTTTGATTTACGCCCAAATATGGGCGTGGCAGTTTTCGACTTAGAAATCTTTAAACATCTTCTCCTCAGTAACCATTGGTCCAATTTCAACCAAACTTGGCATGAATGTTTCTTGGGTGACCCTTTTCAAAAGTTGTTCATGGAATTTTGATTTATGCCCCAATAAGGGCGTGGCAGGGCGTGGCAGTTTTTGACTTAGAAATCTTTAAACATCTTCTCCTCAGTAACCATTGGGCCAATTTCAACCAAATTTGGCATGAATGTTCCTTTGGTGACCCTTTTCAAAAGTTGTTCGTGGAATTTTGATTTACGCCCAAATATGGGCGTGGCAGGGCGTGGCAGTTTTTGACTTAGAAATCTTTAAACATCTTCTCCTCAGTAACCATTGGGCCAATTTCAACCAAACTTGGCATGAATGTTCCTTGGGTGACCCTTTTCAAAAGTTGTTCATGGAATTTTGATTTATGCCCAAATAAGGGCGTGGCAGGGCGTGGCAGTTTTTGACTTGGAAATCTTTAAACATCTTCTCCTCAGTAACCATTGGGCCAATTTCATCCAAACTTGGCATGAATGTTCCTTGGATTACCCTTTTTTAAAAGTTGTTCACAGAATTTTGATTTATGCCCAAATATGGGCGTGGCCGGGTGTGGCAGATTTTGACTTTGAAATCTTTAAACATCTACACCTCAGGAACCATTTGGCCAATTTCAACCAAACTTGGTATGAATGTTCCTTGGGTGACCCTTTTCAAAAGTTGTTGGGCAGAATTTCGTTTCACGCCCAAATATGGGCGTGGCAGTTTTTGACTTTGAAATCTTTAAACATCTTCTCCTCAGTAACTATTGGGCCAATTTCAACCAAATTTGGTATGAATGTTCCTTGTGTGACCCTTTTCAAAAGTTGTTTGCAGAATTTTGATTTATGCCCAAATATGGGCGTGGCAGTTTTTTTAACTTTGAAATCTTTAAACATCTTATCCTCAGTAACAGTTGGGTCAATTTCAACCAAACTTTGCATGAATGTTCCTTTGGTGACCCTTTTCAAAAGTTGTTCCTGGAATTTTGATTTATGCCCAAATATGGGCGTGGCAGGGTCAGGCACTTTTTTGACTTTGAAATCTTTAAACATCTTCTCCTCAGTAACTATTGGGCCAATTTCAACCAAATTTGGTATGAATGTTCCTTGAGTGACCCTTTTCAAAAGTTGTTCTAGAATTTTGATTGATGACCAAATAAGGGCTTGGAAGGGTAGGGCAGTTTTTGACTTTGAAATCTTTAAACATCTTCTCCTCAGTAACCATTGGGCCAATTTCAATTTTGAATCATCTTACATTAGTCAGGTGAGCGATTTTAGGGCCATTCTGGCCCTCTTGTTTCCCCCTTTGAATGTAGAAGTTTGAGAGTCTGAGATGTTGGTACAATTTTGTTTTAGTCTCTTCCAGACTTCACCCATTATTGTTCAAGGAACCACAGTGGTAGGAATGGGTTAAAAAAATAACTGTTAGGACACACTTTGCTTATTGAAATCTTGATCACAAGGCATTGGGGTTTTTTCCCATTCCACTGATTGCATTTTTAGTATTACCCAAAACTTTTGGAAACGCACAGAGTTGTTACGAGTTAGTGATCTGCTTCATTTTCAAAATCTACATGATGGAAGTGAAGCTCTGGACTGAAAACACGAAAAGCAGAGTTGGTTACAGTAGTCCTAAAATGCAACAAAAACATGGCCACTGTCAAAGTGCAGTTTATAGTGTGTCTGGCAAAGTGCAGTTTATAGTGTGTCATTGGGGTCCCAGGTTTGATCCCCGGTTGCGGCAAATATCCTCTCCGACATTTGTCTCCCACCAATGGGTGGATAATTGTAAACCTAAGTGGGATGAGCTGCTGGAGGCTTAGAAAGGATGTAGTTGTAGTACTTTTGTGAGAAATACAAGGAATCCATGGTTAGGTGCTTCAGCCATGACTTCTGTGGTTACACATACCAGTACAGCCAATACATTCTATTTGAGTAACCATTTTCTGATCCTAATTTGAGCCCTATTCATTTGCCCATTGATGAGAAACAAATAATGCAACTTGTGATTACTTGCTACCTCAAATGACTTAACAAAAAAACACCAAACTTATTCTTAAATTCTTAGGTACTACTTGTCAATTAGCTTAAATGAAATTATCTTCATGTTTGCAGAGCATGGCTGTTGTCTTCTGTTTGGCTATCATAGATAAAGAAAGGCATTGAAGGAGAGGATGTTGTAAGAATTAAAAATTACCCTGGTATTGAATTGTGGTGACTTAATTGAATGCTAGTTTTGGCTTTTTGTGTCACTACTTTTGTGACCCTTCCCCTGAAGATATCAGTCTACTACTGTGCTGGAGAAAAAATTAAAATTTGTTAAATCAAAAAGTTTTTTCAGTATTGAAAAAATAGTTTTATTTGGAATGGAGGGTGCTGCTCCAGTCACCCAAGCTTCAATGTAATAGTTTAGTCAAAAGTTAATGTTTAAGTGGTTATACCCCTATATGTAGATTTATTAAAATCAGACAATTCTTCTTTCAAGAGCCATAACTCCTACAATAACCATGTATGGATTCTCAAATAGCTTGGCAGATTTCATAATTTTATTCACCGTTATGGCCTGATGCCGCAGTCTCAAACTTCTAGGTGTAATTATACCCCCCACAACGAAGTTATGGGGGGGTATACTGGAATCAGGTTGTCCGTCCGTCCGTCCGTCTGTCCGTCCATCCGTCCGTCCGTCCATGGACATAATTTTGTGTCCTCTTCTCCTCCCACATTTTTTGACCAATTTTGCTGAAATTTTATCAGGTTGTTTCCTATCATATGAAGTTGTGCACCTGCAATTTTCATCTTGATCCAGTCGTTAGTTTCAGAGTTATGCCATTTTGAACTTTTTAATGGGGGGGGGGGGGAGTAGTCAAAATTTAAAATTGCAAAACTCAGTAACCATAAGGGGAGTTACCAAATTTGGTAAGTAACATAATGTTGTATATATATACATGTTTGACATCAAAACGCTGTAAGTCATTTACAATTAACTGAACAATTCCGTCCTCTCTAATACTTGGTACATAGCTTTCAAGGGTCAGAAGTGTTGGAGAGCGAGACTTGCGAAAGAAAGACGCAATCGGGGGGGGGGGGGGGACGGGGATGGAGGGGGGGGGGGAGAAGCTGAAAACATAATTACATACACAATTGCTTCTTTTCCACTCCTACTTAAAAAGGGGTCATAAAATGCCCCTTCAAATTCCACTCCTTCATAGAAAAGCCTTTTTAGCGGTGTGGGGAGTATTCTCGTCAGCCCTTGAGGGCGACAGCTCTAGTTGTATTTGTATCAGCTGGTACATAGATGGAGGGATTTCAATTAACTGGGAAAATAAAGAAATTGCTTGTTACAAGTGATTCCTTCATTACCCACAATGTCTTCTTTCAAAAATGGCAAATATTTTTCAAGTTTCCTTCAACTAAAAATTGTCAGCTGAAAATTTTTTGAAATTTGACCCGTCTAAAACTTTGTTGTCTGGTAAAAGGTGAACCCATGTTAGACTGTACCATTTTAAAATCTCAAGCATTTACCAGACAACTCTCACCTTTGCAATTTGCAATTTAGAATTTGTTCACCAAGTGTAAATACTTTCATTAAAAACAAGTCTAAAATTTTGTCATAGTGTAAGAAATTAATCCTAATATTCCAGGCTGTGTACCTCTTAAAAAAGTCAAACTTCAAACAAATTTAGAACATGAGTCAATCGCAAATTTCAAGTTACTGCAGGCAGCTTTCAAGAAGAGGTCGGTGGACAAGGTGAGACGACCCTTCATGCAGATAGTTATTTTTCCTGAGCACTTGTTGTATCCGTTTAACTAATTATATAATACAATGTATTCAATCAGTGGAAATCTAGCAAATCTGTTTCAAAAGTACATATATAGCAGATAAAAAGATGGGGATATCTATGAAATTCTAAAAGAAGGTTATTTCACAATGAAACCATTTGTTGTGGGTATTCATGTTATTCATCCAATAAAATGTTATACAAGGGTAGGGGATGAAAAGTTTACCTTGCCATCAATATCAGCCCTTCTATCTGCAGCTCTGATCAAAGACAGAATTGCTGGTTTTGCACTGATGTATACAGTATACATACATATTTACCTTGAAAAATATTAAGTCAAGAGAGGTTATACTTATAATATATAGAAAACCTGTCTTTTCTTAATTACATTAAGGGCACTTCTGGAGTCCAAATTCTCTGCATTCCATTTGTTAACCCTTGTCATGCTGTATAAAACCCCTTACAGAATTGCATTAAAATCAAAGGGCTGAGTGCACTGATAGTATTTGATGTTCAATAATCAATAGCTGATCTTTGTCTATACCTCCTGCTTAAAGCAGAATATTTTAGGTTCATCATGACAAGGGTTAAAAAGTGAAAGTTTTGATTATCAATATTCTAATTAGTTTTCAGATAATCTGGATCTTTTGGTCATTAACTCATGTATACAACTCCTTGACTTAATACTGTGAATGAATATGGAAGCATGAGGGTATTGCAGCATGAAAAAGAACCTGTAAAAGCCATGTTTGGTGATTATTTTGGATTCACTTCTCCAAATGATTAAACTTTTGGATTTATTATTTGTGGGGAAAAATACCACAGTGGAGCAAAAAGCCTTATACGTGAACACAGAAGAAATATTGGCAAGTCATTTAGTCACAATATACTTGTCTATTCTCATAAACTATGAAATAAGACTCATGAGAGTAATTATTGTTCAATCTTTAATAATGCTGCAGAGTCTTAGGCTCAATTTGTATGAGTATATATTGCAAAAGAAGTATTATACAGCTGCTAAGTTGAGATTACTTATTAATGAAGTGTTGTTTCGGATTTCTTAAACACTACATGTGTAGTCAAGTTTGGTAATGTGCGAGGCTGCTAACATTGTGCATATTCTAATATAATTTTTGTCAAGATTTTCATTTGGAAAAAAGTACAATAATAGTTGTAGATTGTGGAAGATTCCTGTTTCTAAGAAAACCTAGTTTTGCCAAAAGAAGGATTTTCATTTTCAAAATGCCATACAAAGTGCATTTTAAAGCCACAGTAACTTCAATATGAATTTTTGTAAGTAAATATTTGCTTGACTATAATGTGTTTTTATTTAACTATTTCTTTCCCAAAGATATTCCATTACTGTAATAAATGAGGTCTCATCAATAAGTTTGTGAACCCTTACCACAAATTTCATATGTACGAACACACATTTTTCAGAAGTGACGTAACGTGTAAACAAATGGTTACACCAAATGGTTACACCAAAATTAATCTATTATAAAGGAAATTCAGGACTATCAAAGATGAAAGCCTTTTTTGCAGTAAACTATTGATTAAAATCTACAGAATCTCAAGAGCTTGGAAACTTTTTAAATGAAAAGAAAAATTAATTTGAAGTTTTGAGTATTTGTTTTTTATACCTCGCATCTTGTGTCCCATTACCTGTTAGCTTAGAATGAAGTATTTATCATTTAGATGGGTACCCTGTTTGTTCATTCCAAATCAAAGTTTTGTTGGGGTAGAAAAAAGCGCTGTAAATGGTTCCAATAGACAGGCAACAAGGATGATTCCTTTGTAAAGCTTAGATGGGCAATGAAACTTCTTATTATGAAATTAACATACCCGGTAATAAATAAAAGTTTGGAAGTTTCTATTATCCATTTTACCTTCAGAAACGCTGATTTTAAGTCTTTTGGTAGGGTTTTGGCAATAATGATAATTTCTGTTGTGAATGAACTTGACAACAGTTATAAGGGCTACTTTTCATCCCAATATCTTTAGTCTTGAACCACCATAATACTCTAAGTCTTGACAGTCAAGTTGTAACACACAAAATAATTCTCCTAGATACATCTTACCAAGTCCATCCAATTTTTGAAACTGACCAATTTGCTGCTTTTTGTATTTGGTCATTACAAAATTTTAAAAGTTAGATGTAAGCTTGTTGGTTAGATGTATGTGCCCCCAGAGGACTTTAGGTGCGCATTGAATGGATAGTGAGAGGAAATGTCACATGACCATGTGTAGCATATGCTTGAATCAAAGGTAAAAAGTTGTGATAAGAGCAAATAAGATAAGGAATGTTACTTTGAAAAGGAATAGCAGTCAAGAGAATGTTACATGAAATAGTTCACAAAATTACTGATTGACCGTCATATGTGTTTTATATTGCTGTGCGCAATGTTAAGCAAATGTTTTGGGAACTTCTGTCACAAATCAACATCCTTTCACTGAACAACACTAGCAGCAAAGTATGATTACTTACAACTATATGTATAAATATTGGAATCATCTGGGTGTAACTGGCTTGTTAATATTACTTGGACATTTGCAATATAGCCTCAGATCATTTATATCATTTATAAAGGTTTGGGCTAAGAAAAACTTAATAAAGCTATTTAATCTGTCTTCCAATATACATATATACATGAAAAGTTTTATGAAAAAAACAAATTATTAAGCACATACAGTACATCAAAATTCACATTGATTTAATGACTGTCCAAGTTTAAGCAAAGCTTATGGACTGATCGTGTTGCTAGATTTTTGTTTTGCAATTATGCATACCCAGGAATGAGCTCAAGACTGTTCTAAATATCTATACATTGTATAGAAACTTAGTTCACAGTAACCTCATCCTAGGATACACAACATCAATGCAATGTGTTCAAACTGCTTTAGATGTGTAGATTATCTGTGATAGTGTTCCTGAATGTGCAATGCCTGCTTCCTACCAAAAAAAAAAAAAATCTTCCTGCTTTATCATGTAGATATTTGTTTTAGCTGTTAGGTTTTTACTTAGCCCAAGCTTTTCCTTATTTACCTGTTTAGCATGATACAAATTAACAAATATGTGAGGCTTGCTTTGTGAGCAATGATATGCATATTTGATATGATGCCTTGAGACTTCAAATTAGATGGACATTTTCCACAAGATAGAAATGAAGATTTAAACAGTTCAGTATCTAATAGCTAACCTTCACCATTCATTGTTATGGATACATGTCAAAGATTTTATTTTCACAGTGATACTTGATCATCACAGACTACTATTTGAGAAAAGATCTTAAGATAGCCTCATGGAGAATGATGGCAAGATGTCACTGAGATAGTCATCATCTCATGTATTTAAATTTTGAATATTTTCAACACTTTGTAAAACCATTATTAGCTTACAAAGAAAGTAGGAGCACAGTGACTTACAATGTTTCCTTTTTGGCTCACCTGAGCCCTTTTTTGTGCGATCCTTGATTTTACATATAAATGAAGAAGGAAAACTCTAAAAATCTTCTTCTCCCAAACCAAAAGGCCAGGAGCTTTGAAATTTGGTACAAATCTTCATCTATTGACCCCTACCAAAATACTTCAAAGAATTGAATTACCGTGTTCTGATAATTAGCCCTTTTCTTTGCCATCCCTGATTTTACAAAGAGTGTGTAATAATACCTTTTGACCCTGTACTAAAATACTTCATAGAATTACTGTATTCTGAAAATAAGACCTTTTCTGTGCAATCCAAGAAAGGAATAAAGAAGGATATCATAAAAAATGTTCTCCTTCTAAACCATTAGGCCTAGAGCTTGGATATTTGGTATGTATTAATGCCTATTGACCCTCTACTTCAAAGAATTACAGTACTCTTGAAATTAGCTCAACATGGTTGGGTTTCACTTTACCTAGGATTAAAGGAGAAAATCTTTAAAAAATCTTCTCCAAATGATTAGATGTAGGGCTTTGATATTTTTAAAATTGTATCATAAAGCCTTGAGCAATCATACTCAGGGGAGAGATATAGGACCACATTGTCCTCTTGTTTGTAAATTGTGTCGATGAATGGTATACTGCTTTCTTTGACCGAATATGGCATTTATTGAAATTCAAAGTGTTTTTCAATCATCTTTGAAAGGTGTGTGGGTCATCATTTCAGCTAATAGATTATGTCTGGTGATGAAATAAATCTAGATTTTGATTCCAGTCATAGGGATATAGGAATATTAAATTTGTCATGTAGAATTCAGAAAATGTCATTGACAGTTTCCAAAAGGATGAAATTCATTGCTTCAGAACACTCATATACCGTCACAGTAAGAGGTGGATTGTCAGCCACCAGGTACTAGACTGTTTAAAGGTTTGTTCCCTTCTGATACATTGATTAAGGCCATTAATTGAAACTTGGAAATCTTTTGTCTGAATAAATTGAAAACGATAGACTCAGATATTGCTGTATTATTAGAAATCATGCAAAACATGCCTCACACAGATCACTTGTTCTTTCAGCATTTTCAGTCAAACTAATCAAAACCAATTCTAACCTTTCTTATTTCTATAACTTTTCTCTGTTTGCTTTTGCAGGTAAAATACAAATAAAAAAATGCAAATTTAATACAATATTAGAACATGAATACATACAGAATTTCAAGTTATTACAGTCAGCTTTTACCAAAGTGGGCATCGATAAGGTAGGTAGACACGTCGTGACTCAGATTTGTCTCGAACGTACTACCAGCACCAAACAATGCTTGAAATGACACGCTTGAATTTCTGAAGCTTCTACTTATTTACAGGCAGAAAATATTTCTTTTAAATAATCTTTGAAAATGTGTTTTGCCTCGGCTTCCTGAATCAAATCTGTGATAAGTCTCATTATTCTGTTTCATCACTGTTTACTTAAAAATTTTGATTACTAGGTAAATCGGTGAACTAGTTAACACTTTGAATTTGTTTAAAGTATGCTTCAGGAATTAAAGTGCTGTCTGAAAAGAATCTGGTACATTGATAATTTAGACCCTTTTCATTTATATGTTGTGTTAATACCTCCAAGCATCAGTCACTTACAAACTGAGAAATATAGACCACTACAACTAAGTTATTAACTTTAGTAACTAGAGCAATTAAATCCATATAAACACTCTGTACATAACCAAAGCTGCTAGTGCATATAAACTTTTGGTAACTGTTTGTAGAGCAATGAGCCAAGTTTGAATACTTTAAACATCATCCTGCTGGAGATGGTGCAACAAGCTTTAAATCCGAGAGATGGCTTTAATTTCAACTGTGTTTCTGGTCACATAGATATTTCCTGTGGCAAGACATTTCAAAGCCCAAGTTTAGTATAAGCGATACCCAGCACATGATATAAATAAATAAAATATAGTTCAAAGTACCATAAACCCCAATACAATATTAAAAAATATATTGAATGATTTATTAGACAGCTTGTAGCTTGATAACTATGCCTTTGACCAAATGATCTCAGGGTAATTATCAAGCCAGTCAATGTTAGTATATATACATAAAAACTAGTTACATGTACATAGATATTCAAATGATGATACACGGTGAGGTTTAATTGTGATACTGTTCTAAGTGTCTCTACATGATTAGACACTTGGAACATTAACCCTCAATGTGGTAGTATGATTTGCATGAGCTGCTGATGCAGTCATTGTTGTAGATCAACCCTCTACAAGACATCAACATTTTTAGACTAGTAGGAATTGAAAGGAGTTGCAGATGAAAATTTACAGTGTATGAAATTTTAAATTTGTTCAACTTTCTATGTAGAAACTGTGTACAATAAAGAAATTGCTTTGATAAGCATCATTTTATGGAAATGGGTTGATTTACATTTTAAACCTGAAAATAATGAATTCTTATCACTGGCGATAATTAATACACTTTTGTCAGATTTTAAATTTGGAAACATGGCTAGTTCAAAATGATGCTAAGGTTTGAATAATTAATATTAATAACATCACTATAGTATTTATTATACATACATTGAATTCCTGTTTAAATTGCATCAAAGGGAATCACATTTTTACGTCCCAACATGGATAAAATTAAAGAAATTGTATAAGGATGTTTGTCTGCCTGTAAGCAAGCTAAATGCAAAATACTTAACATTTTGCGGTTATTCAAACACTGTTCAAGATAGAAAGCTCATATTTGGGACATCGGTTCATTGCATTAATAGGCATCAGTTGGTTTTCCAGGTTTAGGTCATCCATAAAGGTCACTTATCAAGGTTGCATTTCCAAAAAAAGGCTGTTACGGTAGCACAGTGTTTCACAACATATCTTATTACTCTTTAATATCAACACCCTAAACATGCATCTTGCTTTCTTTGGTTGTGGTGTTTGTATGTATTGTTTCATTTGGGTTGAAGGTTGTTTATACTGATAACAAGACATTAAATTTGCACTATTTGAAATGAAATCAAAGTTATGATACAGGTGTTTAGCCATCACTATTGTGACTGAATGCTGGTCTCATAAGCAAAGGCTTGTTGCATCATGGAGGTAGTAAGGAAATACATCAATTTCTGTTTTGTTATCTTGCTTTGTGTAACACTTTATTTACATAGCTATCACCAAATGTGCTATTAGTAGTACACATGAACAGCCAAACTTCTTCGATTCTCTAGCCTTTTAAGCCATTCTCACACAATTACACATTTTGACACCCCTAAAAAAAAACCTTTGGAAAGTTATTTTGAAAATGAAGCAATTTCTGTAGAAGACAATAAAGATTAACTTTCATCAACTAATATTTGTCATCTGGAACATCTTTGCATTTGGACCATGCTAAAATTTTAATGTCTGGTAATGGGTTAACTGTAAGAATATTCATAGAAATATTTTGCCTGGAATATGTAAACAATTTATCAGAGAGTATATCAATTTTAGAATTTTTATATGCCCGAAGGGTTGTTTTATGTTATGGCCTCAGTCGTCTGTCCATCTGTCTGTCTGTCCATTGCCGCCGTCATAGCGCAGTTGGTAGCGCGTCGGACTGTCAATCTAGAGGTCCCGGGTTCGATCCCCGACGGCGGCACTCATCCTTTCCGACTATTTGTCTCTCACCAATGGGTCGATAATCGTAGACCTATGTGGGATAGCAGCTGGAGGCTAGGAAGGGATGTAATGGTAGTACTGGTGTGAGAAATACCAGGAATCCATTGTTAGGTGCTCCAGCCGCGGCGGTATAACTGAAAGATTGTTGAAAGCGGCGTAAAACCCCATTCAAACAAACTGTCTGTCCATTAGTAATTTTTTGTGTGCCAAACTCCTACAGTATCAATAGAAATGAACTGAAACTTGCTACAATGCATAAGATCTTTGAAATTCAAATCACTCTGGTGTTTCTAGAATTATCTTGAATTATCTGCCCTTGAATTGGAAAAAAACCCACAAAACACTGTTTTATGTGTGCACTACTCCTCACACAGTACCAATGGGACCAATAGTGTCGTGGGCGGCGGCAGTGGCGTTGGTGTGACAAACTTTAACCCTAGTCATATCTCTGTTGTTATTGAAGATATCATGAAACTTTGCATGTGTATTGACCATCACAAGAGCTATCTAGACTATCAAGGGGGATAACTCTAAAAGTTTTTTGTAAGAGACATGCCCCTTTTTTTACTTAGTATTTTTGCATTATCCAGCACCTGCAGCCGAGCGTTGGCACCCGTGGGCGGTGCTCTTGTTATAATTTACGATCACTTAATCTCATTTTTTTTTAAGTATATACTTGTTTAATAAAGAAATTTGAAAAATAGAATAAATATACAATATCTATAGAACAAGAAATGATTTTCTCGGAGGTAACGATCTAATAATTCACATTTGTATGAAATGTATATATTTTATATTATAACTGAATTAATAATGGATTTTGAATGAATGCACTTTAAACAATCTGGGGTGGGGTGGGGGGGTGATTGAAAAGTCTGGTCTAGGGTAGAAATAGACCTTGTATAAACATATCGATTGAGGTCCTGAAGGTAAAGTATTATAATCTTTTTCATTGACAGGATTTTTTTCTCTGTGTTGTTTGACAGAATTTGAATCTAACACCTACCCACTGTCAGTAATTCTAACCAAATGGTCAATGTTGGTCATCATGCAGTTATTAGCTTGACTATTCAAAGAATATAGGGCTATTCCAGTCACCGTGGGGGTCAGCGTAATGGTTTGGTTAAACCTTACGTGCATGTGTCATATCTCAGTTTCTACTAATGCTATTGCTCTGAAACTTTGCACATGCTTTGTGACAATAATATCACCCTCTAGACAAGGTTTCATTACTCTGACATTCATTTTAGTGGTATTTTAACCCTTTTCGGACATAGAAATTCTTGGTTAAATCTTACGTGCAACTTTCTTATATCTTTAATAACTCTCTTTCTACTAATACCATTGCTTTGAAACTTTGCACATGTTTTTGTGAGCACCATAATTATCATCTTCTAGGCAAATATTCATTACAACTATATTAATTACAGTGGAGTTTTAACCCTTTTTGGACTTTAAACTCTTGGTTAAGCATTGCATGCAACTGTCATATATCTTTTATACATCTCTTTCTACCAATGCTATTGTTTTGAAATTTTGCACATGTTACAATAATATCAGCCTCTTAATATAGATTCATTACTCTTACATTTATTTTAGTGGAATTTTTACCCTTTTTCGGACTTAGAAATTCTTTGTTAAGCCTTATATGCAGTTGTCATTTATCTTTAATTACTCTCTTTGTACTAAGGCTTTTGCTTTGAAACTTTGCACATGTTTTTGTGACAATAATATCAGCCTCTAGATATAGATTCATTACTCTAACATTCATTTAGGTGGAATTTTTACCCTTTTCGGACTTAAAAATTCATGGTCAAGCCTTGCGTGCAATTGTCATTTATCTTTAATTACTCTCTGTCTACCAATGCTATTGCTTTGAAACTTTGCACATGTTTGTATGACAATAATATCAGCCTCTTGGCACAGTTTCATTACTCTGACATTCATTCTAGTGGATTTTTAACCCTTTTTGGACCTTGTGTGCAACTGTCATAATCTTTAATAACTCTCTTTCTACTAATACTTTTATTTTGAAACTTTGCTCATGCTTCTTTGACCATCTTATTATCTTCTAGGCAAAGATTAATAACATTTACAGCTCTACTTGCCAAAGGCCACTAGAGCTATTGCAATGGCTTTTTCCCGTCCGGCGTCTGTGTGCCCGTGTCTGTTGTCCATCCGTTAAACTTTTCCTTGTTAACACTCTAGAGTACACAGTTTCGTCAGAATCCCTTCAAACTTTCACAGAATGATTGTACAATCATAAGGATCGTTCCTTTCGAAATTGGGTAAGATCTGCCAAAAAACATGGGAAAAGGGGCCTAATTAAAATTAAATTAAAAAATCCACATTAACATTCTAGAGTCCACAGTTTTCATCAGATTCAATTCAAACTTTCACAAAATGATTGTACCATCATATAGATTGTTTCTTTCGAATTTGGATATGATTTGTCAAAAAACATGGTAGAAGGGGCCTTAAGAAAATTTAATTAAAAATTCCATTAAAAATCCTTGTTAACACTCTAGAGTCAACAGTTTTCATTGGATTCTCTTCAAACTTTCTCAGAATGATTGTACAATCATAAGGATCAATCCTTTCGAAATTGGGTCAGATCCGCTAAGAAACACAGGAAAAGGGGCCTGATGAAAATTTAATTAAAAAATGCATGTTAACACTATAGTCCACAGTTTTCATCAGATACAATTCAAACTTTCACAGAATGATTGTACCAACATAAGGACTGTTCCTTTCGAAAGTGGGTATGATCCGTCAAGAAACATGGCAGAAGGGGCCTTATGAAAATTTAACTAAAAATTTCATTAAAAATCTGTGTAAACAATCTAGAGTCCACAGTTTTCATCTGATTGTATTTAAACTTTCACAGAATGTTTGTACCATCATAAGGATCTTTCCTTTTGAAATTAGGTCAGATCCGCCAAGAAACACAGGAAAATTGGCCTAATGAAAATTTAATTAAAAAATTACATTAACACTCTGGAGTTCACAATTTTCATTATATTCAATTCAAACTTTCACAGAATGATTGTACCAAGAAAAGGATCGTTCTTTTCGAAAACTGGTATTATCCGTCAAGAAACACAGGAAAAGGGGCCTGATGAAAATTTAATTAAAAAATCCTCGTTAACACTCTAGAGTTCAGTTTTCATCAGATTCAATTCAAACTTTCACAGAAAGATTGCACCATCATTAGGATTGTTCTTTTCAAAATTGGGTATGATCCATCAAAAACATTGGAAAAGGGGCCTAATTAACATTTATTTAAAAAATCTTGGTTAACACTCTAGAGTCTACAGTTTTCATCGGATTCTCTTCAAACTTTCACAGAATGATCGAACCATCATAAGGATTGTTCCTTTTAAAATTGGGTATGATCAGTCAAGGACCACAGGAAAAGGGGCCTTATGAAAATTTGATTAAAACAATCTTTGTAAACAAAATAGAGTCCACAGTTTACAACAATTTCTCTTCAAACATTCACAGAATGATTATTACATTAAATGGATTGTTCCTTTTGGAAGGGGGTTTGATCCATCAAGTTTCATGGGAAAAGGGGCTCTATGAAAAATTGATAAAAAAATCTTAGTTAACACATCATGGCCCTAGATTTCACCTGATCGACTTCAAACTTTCACAGAATGATTGTACCATCATAAGGATTGTTCCTTTCAAATTGGGTCTGATCCATTGAGAAACATAGGAAAAGGGGCCTTAGAAAAATTCAATTAAAAAAAACTTAATTAATGCTTTAAGTCCACAGATTTCATGGTGTTGTCTTTATACTCAAACAGAATGAATATACTTTTGTAAGTATAGTTCACTTTGGAATTGGTTTAGATCCATCAAGTAGCATGGGAAAAGGGGCTATATGAGAATTCAACCCTGTTAACACAATGAAGCCCACAGCTTTGATCAGATTTTGTTGAAACTTTCACAGGATGATTGTAAGGTCATAACGATCATTCTTTTCATAACAGGGTTTGAACTGTCAAGAAACAGGGGAAAAAGGGTCTTATGAAAATTTCATTTATAAATCCTTGTTACCAAGTCCAGAGCTTTCATTGTATTTTCTTCAAACATTCACAGAATAATTGTACAATAAAAATGATTGTTGATGTTGACATTAGACCCAATCTGTCATGTATCACAGAAAAAGGAGCATTATGCAATTTAATTTCAAAACCCTTGTACCACAATAAAGTAAACAGTTTTCATGAGATTCTGTTTCATCTTTCACAGAATGATTGTTCCATCATGAGGATTCTTTCTTTTCAAATTAGGCCTGATCTGTCAATTATCATGGGAAAAAGAACCTTTTGAGAATTTTATCTATAATCCTTGTAACCAGTCCAGAGCTTTCATTGGATTTTCTTCAAACCTTCACAGATTCATTGTTCAATAATTACGATTGTTAATGCTGACATGAGACCTGATCCTTCAAGTATCACAGGAAAAGGAGCCTTTTGAAAATTTTATTTTAAAATCTTTACACAAAGATAAAGTCGACAGTTTTCATCGGATTCTGTTCAAACTTTCACAGAATGTTTGTACCATCATTAGGATTGTTTCTTGCCAAATTGGGTCTGATCTGTCTGGTATCATAGGAAAAGGGGCTGTATGAAAAATTAATACCAAATCCTCATTAACACAAGAATGTCCTCAGTCTTTATCAGAATCTCTTCAAACTTTAATAGAATGACTGTACTATCATTTGGATTGTTCCTTTGTAAATTGGGTCCGATCAGTAAAGTGACACAAGAAAAGGGACTTTTAAATTTCACAGGACAATTGTAGGGTGTAAGGAAAGTTCCTTTTGGAATGAAATGGATCCATCAGAAAATACAGGAAAAGGGGCCTTATTGATTTTCATTCAAAACAATCCTGTTTATGTGATAAAGTCCACAATTACTGTCAGATTCTGATGAAAATTTCACAGGATGATTGTAGGGTCATAAGGTAACTTTCTTTTGGCAATGGAGTGGATCCGTCATGAAACACAGGAAAAGGGGCCTTGAGGATTGTTGCTCAAAATGATAAAGGGGATAAAGTCCTGTTTTTAGCTCACCTGAGCACAACGTGCTCAAGGTGAGCTATTGTGATCAGTCATTGTCGGGCGTCTGTCTGTCCGTCCGTAAACAATTATTTAAAAATCTTCACCTCCTAAAACATAAGGCCTAGAGCTTTGATATTTGGTACATATCATCACCTATTGACCCTCTACCAAAATACTTCAAAGAATGATTGTACTCTTAAAATTAACCCTTTTGCGATCCCAGATTTTACAAAGGAAATCTAAAAAAAAATTTCTGCTCCTAAACCATAAGGCCTAGAGTTATTATATTTGGTATGTATCGTAACCTATTGACCCTCTACCAAAATGCTTCAAAGAATTACCTAATCCTGAAAATAAGCCCTTTTCTGTGCGATTCCTGATTTTAAAAAGGAAAAAAATGGAAATCTTTGAGAATCTTCTATTCCCAAACCATAAGGCCAAGAGTTTTGATATTTGGTATGTATCATCACCTATTGACCCTCTACCAAAATACTTCAAAGAAATACCATATTCTGAAAATTAGCCCTTTTCTGTGAAATTCCTGATTTTACAAAGGAATAAAGAAGGAAATCTTTGAGAATCTTCTTCTCCCAAACCATAAGGCCAAGTGCTTTGATATTTCGTACATATCATCACCTAATGACCCTCTCCCAAATACATCAAATAATTACTGAATTCTGAAAATAAGCCCTTTTCTGTGCGATCCCTGATTTTACAAAGGAGTAGAGGATGAAGTCTTTAAAAAATTTTTTCTCCAAAACCATAAGGCCTAGAGCTTTGATATTTGGTATGTATCATCACCTATTCCCCTCTACCAAAATACTTCAAAGAAATACCGTATTCTTGAAATTAACCCTTTTCTGTATGATCCCAGATTTTACAAAGGAAATCTTAAAAAATCTTCTCCTCCTAAACCATAAGGCCTAGAGCTTTGATATTTGGTATGTATCATCACCTATTGACCCTCTACCAAAATACTTCAAAGAATTACCATATTCTGAAAATTAGCCCTTTTCTGAGTGTTTCCTGATTTTACTAAGGAATAAAGAAGGAAACCTTTGAAAATCTTCTTCTCCCGATCCATAAGGCCTAGAGCTTTTATATTTGGTATGATTCATCACCTATTGACCTTCTACCAAAATACTTCAAAGAATTACTGAATTCTGAAAATAAGCCCTTTTCTGTGCGATTCCTCAGTTTACAAAGGAATCAAGAAGGAAATCTTTGAGAATCTTCTATTCCCAAACCATAAGGCCAAGAGTTTTGATATTTGGTATGTATCATCACCTAATGACCCTCTACCAAAATACTTCAAAGAATTACCATATTCTGAAAATTAGTCCTTTTTTGTTCGATCCCTGATTTTACAAAGGAATAAAGACAGAAATCTATTAGAATCTTCTTCTCCCAAACCATTAGGCCTAGAGCTCTGATATTTGGTACATATCATCAGCTATTGACCCTCTACCAAAATACTTCAAAGAATTACTGTATTCTGAAAATTAGCCCTTTTCTGTGCGATCCATTTTTTTGATAGGAATAAAGAATGATATCTTTGAAAACCTTCTTCTCCTAAACCATTAGCTTTTATACTTGGTATGTATTGATGTCTATACTTCAAAGCTTCTCCTTATTCAGGATATTAGGGTTATACGGTGGGATCATCAATATACCTAGGATTAAAAGAGAAAATCCTTAAACATCTTCTCCAATATAATTAGACAGAGCGCTTTGCTATTTTGTTTATATCATAAATCCATGAACTGTCATACTCAGTGGAGCGATTTAGGACCATCATGGTCCTCTTGTTGTTTTTTTTTTTTCTTTATGCATTCTTCACTGAGTAATTAACTTCCTTAAATATCAGATTTCTTTAATAGAAAACTTGATAAACAGTAGAGCGTGTCAGGCCCAATGGGCCTCTTGTTATTTATTATAGCGGAGTTTTAACCAATTTTGGACTTAGAAGTTCTTGTTTGGCTTGAAATTCTTTGAAAGATTTTTTATCTCTATTACTACTTAGGTTTTATGACTTATATTGACAGTGAATGGCTGTTACTATCTAGCACTCAGAATAGTCAAGCATTGCTGTCCTCTGACAGCTTTTGTTCAATACCTAGGACTTGAAGGCTTTTTGCAAATTGGTGATTTACAAAGTGGTAGATTGATACACAGGTAGGTACCTCACAGCAATGAGTCCTTTTATTATCCATAATGATTTGAAAACGACAAAGGTTTCTGCAATGTGGATCACAAAGCTTTTGAGTGTTGACCAAAAATCCGCTTGGTACAACATGACTGTCCAAGGAAAACCTGGCCATGTTTCAGTAGAATCCAGAGAAATTTCTCATGTACTTTGTAACTGTTGATGAAACATGGGTTCACCATTTTAACCTAGGAAAGAAAAACTATCAGAACAGTGGTAACACCCAGGACCACAGCCAGAGCAAAAGATGGGCTGCTATTGGATAGTATTGAAAAAGCTCACACCCTTAGACAAAGTGTGTAAGCTTGCAAGGTGACTATATTAAAAAATGAATAAAATTATTTAGTTTAAACAGCTTCTACCTGTCTTAGGCCTACAGACTTTTCAATCACCCTTGTATATATAATATATGAATTACGAAGGCTTTGTTACGGCAATTAATAGTGATTGTTCACAGTCATCAAACAATTGACAGATAACTGCTGCTTCTCAAAATAACAAGTGACCAATCAAATTATTGATTTAGATAGAAAATATATGTTAATCTAGCAATGAGGGTAATACATTTCTAAAGGTAGGCAAATTAAATGTCTTATTAAGCTGTAGTTTGAATAGGTTCAGCTAACTACCAACAGACTGCTTTTTAGCTCGCCTGAGTAAAAGTGCAAGGTGACCTATTGTGATCGGTAGTTGTCTGTCTCTCTGTCTGTCCACAATTTCTTTAAAAATCTTCTCCTCCAATAACAGTAGGCCAATCAAGCCGAAACTTTGCAGGGATGTTCTTTGGGTGAAGCTTTAAAACAATTTTATTCCATAAAAATTCTGGTTGCCACAGCTTTTGAAAATTTGGGAAAACATCCGATTAGAGCATCTTCAAAAGTCTTCTCCTTCTGAAATATGAGGTGAAAGACATTCATATTTTGTATATAGCATTCCTAAATAATTTTGTACTAGTGTTACAGGAAAATATGCCCTTAGGATCAAAATTGTCTACGCTCTAGGGGTCGAAAATTGCGGAAATCATTCAATTTGAAAAGAAAAAATAAAACTGAATATAGGGCCTAGAGTATTTATATTAAAATCATAGCATAACATTATTGTTATCTACCATGTTTGTTGAAGTTATACCCCTTTGGACAAAAATGGCCCTTCCAAAGGCATTCAAAGTTATGAAAAATGCTCAATAAGAGGGTGTTCAAATATCTTCCTCTCCCAATGTATAAGTTGTGATGTAATCATATTTGGTCTATAGTACATCCAGATTGTTCTCAACCAAGGTTGCTATAATAATACCCATTGGGTCAAAATGGCCCCTCCTCATTGCCCCAAGTTTGGTAAAATGCCCAATTAGAGCAATTTCAGTCTTCTCCTCTTAACACTGGTCCACTGTTTTATTTTTTTAGCCCAAGCTGTGTCTTTTTTATACAAAAAAGTACTGTAATTTCCAGTTTCCTCAGATGAGCAATTTAGGACCTTTATGGTCCTCATCTTGTTTATTCCCCAACCATGTATATTGCAAACTAGTGTTGTATGATATTTGAGATGAAATGTCTTTTGATATAAAGTGGTTGTGACTGGAAATCTGTCTATTATGCTCAATATCAAATAGTTTGTCAAAGAAAAGGAAAAGTGTTCTGTTAACCCTTCCTGTTTTTAAAAGATTTTAGTAATAAAAGTATAAGATCACAGGGACATAAAATCCAGGGATTGTACAGGAAAGGGTTAACTAAGATGGTGATGTATCAGCAATGTTTCAATGTGAGCTTCAATATGTGTTTCAATCCTTGGCAGATTATACCTGTAGAAAAATTAGTGAAAGGAAAGTTTCAAGATAACTTCGAATTTGTTCAGTGGTTCAAAAAGTTCTTCGATGCGAATTATCAAGGACAAGAATACGATCCTATAACAGCAAGAGATGGGATACAACTAGGTCCAGAGGCAAAAACCTCAAACATCCAACCAAGAAAAAGTATGTAAAATCTAACTAACATTTACACTCATGTGCATGTTTGTATTTGGCTTTGCCAAAGAGCTTCCTAAAAGCAGATTTGACACTAACTGAATTTTGCCACTGGGCTGTTGGACCAGATGGTCCGCCGTGATTAAAGGTCTGAAAAATCATTTCATCCAATATGAAGGTGCATGTATGTATGTATGCTATGAAGTTCATTACTTCATACTGTGAAGTGCTTATAGTTGAAAAGCAAATAGTAGTTAGAAAACAGCATGGAAAATTTTAATCAGAAAAACTACAAGCCGAAAGGAACCAAAGCTTAGGAATTCTGCCAGTCCTCCCTACAAATTACAGTCCTAGGCCTGAGAACTGGTGTTAGTGTCGACCCTTACTAAAAGAAAGTGATTATAATGTGAAAAGAAGAGAAGCTGAATTATAAAGTGAACAATTTCTTCTAATGACTTACAAAAGTTATGACACTTGGCAACTGATAAAGAAAGAGTAGGTATAATCTGGTTTTACCATGTCTGCACTATCATTTGACTCATTTTCAGTTCTTTAAATCAAGTCTAATAAAATTTCTTCATATGTGTCCTTAGACCTTAGTTTTGGAATGGGATATAAAACGTTATACGATATGACCTAAAGGTTAAAGTCTCCATTGAATTTAGTTTGTATGCCCGTTATTAACCCTTATTATCCTGAATAAAATCCCTTTCGAAATTTCTATAGACAATGGTGGCTGAAGAAGGACAAGAAGGTGTTGTAGATTAAGATCAGACTGCAGGCTGATCTTTTTCTGTATCTCCAGCCAAACCAGAAATATTACCTCAAAACTTTTACATATAATGCATTTGAACCAATATGTGTTTGGTTTAGTGGTAACACGCTAAGGTCAGGGGTCCAAGGTTTGATCCCCTTTCCTTAAGTCATCTGTCTCCATATGACCTTAGCTGTTAAGTGGGGTGTAGAGCCTCACAAAGAACAATGAAGTAATATGGTGTCCTATAAGCTTCTGTGCTCACTGAGGTCCAAGATAAAGGTTTTGGAGATGAATTTTATTTAACCCATTACCAGATAACGAAATTATAGATTGTTCAAATGGAAGGTAACAGACAACATTTAACAGTATAATTAAATTGAAAAATGAGGTCTAAAATGGCAAAAGACATAGTGAGGAAAGGATAAATGCCTGTTGAATTTCTTTTAGGTAATTTTCCTACATGGTTTTTGGATAGCTATTTTTCTTCAGCATGACAAGATACAGGATTGTATTGTAATGGGGTGTCATGGGTTTGATCCCTAGCGGTGCCACATATCCTTTCTGACATTTGTCTCTCACCAATGGGTTGATAATCATAAACCTAAGTGGGATAGCAGCTGGAGGCCGGGAAAGGATGCAATGGTGGTACTGGTGTGAGCTTTCAAATTTTGCATACAGAATGGCCCTTGGTACTCCACATAAACACTTCAAAACATTACACTAGGATCAATGTAAGCCATGTGTAGTGGGTTTCTAGATATTACATATAGTAAACAAAGGAATTTTTAAAAATCTTAAAATCCGAAACCAAAAGGCCCAGAGTTTTCAAACTTTGCATGCAGTGTCACCTAATAATACAAAGTGGTGACATCATGTTACCATGTAATTCATATGCAGAATGACTCATTTTAGAGATTTTGTCTCGAATATTCCTATCTTGTCTCTTTTTCGCATAAAAGAAATAGATTGATTGCTTGTTTTTCATGTTACATCAATCATTATATATTTTTTGTTTCAAGAAAGTAATAGTTTTTGGTGCACTTAATGAAAGATAAATTGATCTTAAGCTGAAACAAATACATCCTTTTGTAGCTGCTACACAAAGAACAAGTACGACACAAAAGAGCCCAGCCACTGCCAAGCCAGTACACCATACTCCACCTCAAAGAGCTCCAGCAGGAGGACATGGTGGGGGTCATCCAGGAGGAGATAACTCAAAAATAGCAGACCTCCAGAGTCAGGTAAACTTTTACTGTGACATGAGTAATGATTAAACAATAAGAGCAGATCCCATGATAACTTGATAGAATTATAAAAAGAGCTATCATATGAGTGTATTGATTTCTACTCTTTAGCTTATCTGAGCACAATATGCTAAGGGTAGGCTTTTGTTATCACCCTCTGACGTCATCCATTGTGTTGTGCATTAACAATTTCTTTAAACGACATCTCCTCCCAAACCAATAGGTTAAATTTGATAGCAATATTTCCTAGATGCCCCATTCGAAAATTGCTAAGAGAAAAGTCCAATATGATATAGAGGGTCAATATTTTTGAGATTCAATTCTTCCTACAATTCTGACTTGGAATGTGAAGGCCTATCTTAAGTCTAGTACCACTTTCTCAAGCAGGAATATTCCATATTCAGCATGGCAAGGGTTTACTTAAACCGGAAAATATTATAGACTGGTTTATATTGATAGAGATTGCAGTTGACACTTCAAAGGGGTTGCATAAAGGTGAGAAAATATTGTAGAAGATAAACAGCTTGTAAGGTTTTTAGCTCACCGGAGCACAACATGCTCAAGGTGAGCTATTGTGATCAGTAATTGTCCGTCTGTCCGTCCTTCCGTCCATAAGTCTGTCCATTCATAAACAATTAATAAAAAATCTTCTCCTCCCAAACCATATGGCCTTTGGTTCATATCATCACCTATTGACCCTCTACCAAAATACTTCAAAGAATTACTGTACTCTCAAAATAAACCCTTTTCTGTGCGATCCCTGATTTTGCAAAGGAAATCTTTAAAAATCTTCTCCTCCTAAACCATAAGGCCAAGAACTTTGATATTTAGTACATATCATCACCTATTGACCCTCTACCAAAATACTTCAAAGAATTATCGTACTCTGAAAAATAGCCCTTTTCTGTGCAATCCCTGATTTCACAAAGAAATAAAGAAGGAAATCTTTAAAAATCTTCTTCTCCCAAACCATAAGGACTAGAGCTTTTATATTTGGTATGTATCATCACCTGTTGACCCTCTACCAAAATACTTCAAAGAATTACAATATTCTGCAAATTAGCCCTTTTCTGTTGGATCCCTGATTTTTACAAAGAAATAAAGAAGGAAATCTTTGAAAATCTTCTTCTCCAAAACCATAAGGTCTAAAGCTTTGATATTTGGTACATATCATCATCTAATGACCATCTACCAAAATACTTTAAAGAATAACTGTATTCTGAAAATAAGCCCTTTTCTGTGCGATCCCTGATTTTACAAAGGAATAAAGGAGAAAATCTTTGAAAATTTTCTTCTGCCAAACCATAAGACCTTGAGCTTTTATATTTGGTATGTATGATCACCTATTGACCCTCTACCAAAAAACTTCAAAGAATAAATGTATTCCGAAAATTAGCCCTTTTCTGTGTGATCCCAGATTTTACAAAGAAATAATGAAGGAAATCTTTGAAAATCTTCTTCTCCCAGACCATAAGGCCTAGAGCTTTGATATTTGGTACATATCATCACCTGTGACCCTCTACCAAAATACTGAAAGAATTACTGTTTTCTGGAAATTAGCCCTTTTCTGTTGGATCCCTGATTTTACAAAGGAATAAAGGAGGAAATCTTTGAAAATCTTCTTCTCCCAAACGATTAGGCCAAGAGCTTTGATATTTGGTACATATCATCAACTATTGACCCTGTACCAAAATACTTCAAAGAATTACTGTTTTCTGAAAATTAGCCCTTTTCTGTGCTATCCCTGATTTTACAAAGGAATAAAGGAGGAAATCTTTGAAAATCTTCTTCTCCTAAGCCATTAGGCCTAGAACTTTTATACTTGGTATGTATTGATGTCTATACTTCAAAGCATTACCATATTCAGGAAATTAGTGCTAAATGTTAGGATCATCAATATACCTAGGATTAAAAGAGAAATCCTTAAACATCTCCAAAATAATTAGACAGAGGCCTCTGCTATTTTGTTTATATCATAAAGCCATGAACCATCATACTCAGGGGAGGGATTCAGGACCATCATGGTCCTCTTGTTGTTGTTTTTTGCGGGGGGGGGGGGGGGGTCTGCTTCATGTTAAAATGTAGTTTGTTCTTGTAATGAGTTAATACATCACTTGGGAACAATTAAAAGAATGTTCAAAATTTTAAAAATCTGCAGACGACAATTCACTTTCAAAATAAAACTCCTAATTATGTAGGTAAATTCATTCTTTGCAGATAGGAGAGTTGAAAAGCACAGTAGAAGGTTTGGAAAAGGAGCGTGACTTTTACTTCGGCAAGTTAAGAGACATAGAAATTGTATGCCAAGAGGATGAAGAATCTACATACAACAAGAGAATTTTAGAAATTTTGTATGCTACAGAGGTAAGGTTTAAAATCATTTCATTCATTCTTATGCCAGGAAAGGCATTTTTGTAATTCTTTGTATTTATGTTTGTCCTGTTCATTGCTATCTCATTATTGAAATCAATTTCAAAATTACTGGCACACTTGTCACAGCACCTAAAAATATATTTAGGGGGTATGTAGGAGTCAGCTTGTCTGTATGTCTAATGGTAGCCAAACCAGGTTTGGTCAGTCATTAATGTGCTTTGTTTTCAAACTTAGGGTAGCAAGTTAGAAATGGCCTAACATTCTTTTTCAACATTTGACAAAAGTCATCATTTGTCTCTCACAAACAGGCAACCATAAGTACAATGCCTAAGTGAGATGCACAACTGGTGGCTCAGATGGAATGTTGTGGTTGTACTGGCATGTGAAATGACAGAAAGTCATGGGTAGATGCATTATCCAGTGTGATATAACTGAAATGCTGTTGAAATTGAGTTAAGACTTCATTCCATCATTCATCTGTTGGTCAGTAGGAGGTTTTTGTCCATCCATTGACTCCTACACTACTGGTTGGGTTTGATTCAAATTCCACATGTGTACTCATTATGAGCCTAAGATATGCATATTCTATCTAACAGAAACTGTCCATTTACTTTTCTTTGAGTTATTTCCCTTTTTGTAAAAAGGCAATATTCCAGGGAAAATTTTTTTTTCTAAGAAATGAAAAGGTTAGGGAGTATTATATTCAGTGAAGTTTTATATGAAGGGTAGTAGTTTCTTGATGACTTTTCCGAATAGAAACCAAGATCATTTTCACAATGGACATAAGGGTTAATGAAAAACTGAACAAGTCCTGAAAATTTTCTAGAGTTTTGGCTGGGTTTTGGCGTAACTTGGCACATATTTAAGCCATTCCCACACAATCAAGCAATTTCTTCCATGTCCACAACTATTTCTGTCAAACAACAAAAACATAAAAAATTCCATCAACTTGAAATTGTCATCTGCAGCTTGTTTAAATTTGGACCAGTGTAAATTATATTTTGTGGGAGTGGATTTAATACAAAGAATACAAATGTTAATTTGACTGGTTTACTTCTCTTTCCTCTTGTCACCTCTCACCAAAGGTTGGATAATCGTAGACCTATGTGGGATAGCAGCTGGAGGCTAGGAAAGGATGTAATGGTAGTACTGGTGTGAGAAATACCAGGATTCCATTGTTGGGTGCTCCAGCCCCCGCGATATGACTGAAAGATTGTTGAAAGAGGCGTAAAACCGCATTCAAACAAAGAAACAAATCCTCTCGTCAAAATGTGAAACTTGCATTGCTTTCTTTGAGGTTTAAGCAGATCTAATAAGAATCTAATCAGTTTGCAAAGTATATTTCCAGACAAACTTTTTTGACTGGTCCAAAAGGATGCAACTAATAATTTAATATGATGGAGTTTATAAATAACTTTCAAGGTTGAAAACATTTTGGGGAAATGAAATTTGCTTATTACAAGCAACTTTCCTTTTAGACAAAGCTTTATCACAATTTTAGCTCCACTGGCTGAAAGCCATGGCTATTGTTATGGCTGAGTGTCAGTCGTCCATCTGACCATCCATCTGTCCTTAAACTTTTATTTTACTTTTACTTCTCAGAAAGTACAGAAAAGAATTCAAACAAATTTCTCAGGAATGATCCTTTAGCAACCCTTTAACAGATTCTTTCAACAAAAAATTGATTGGATAAAAAGCAAGGGCAGAGCTAATTTCTATTTATGGTGCAAACTGTGGAAATCTTAGACTTCAACCAAATTTCACAGGAGTCATTTTTGGTGACTCTTAATCAGATTCCTTCAACGAATATTGCTTGGTTGAAGAACAAGGCTTTCATGGGCAGGGCTAATGTCCTTAGATGGTATATAGTACAAATTGTGTTCTCCTTAACTGGAGAATGGTTTTCAGCCAAATTTCACAGGAATGATCTTATGTTTATCCTGAATCCGTTTTTTCAAGAAATAAGTAAATTCAGGCTGGTGCAGGGAATCTAATTTCTTGGGGTTTGTAGAGTAGCAGAATTGTGTGGGAATGGGTTAACCTAATTATGATGGTTTATAATGTCAAAAGAAAATAATTTGGAACAACTTTTATATGGTTTATTAACCTAGATGACAAAATTCTAGACTAGTCCTCATTGAAAGATATGGAAGACAACAAAAGCCACATTGTGTGGGAATGGGTTAATTGAACTTTTGTTTATCTCTTCACACAGGAAGGCTTTGCACCGCCAGAAGATGAAGGGGTACCTGATGGAGAGGACGATGAATATTAGAAAACTCAATCAACACCACCAACCAATCATCTTTCTTTACTTTTGTAGTTTATTGTCTGCGTTCAGAGCTCAGTTCTCCTACTTATGTAGATCTGTTTAATGTATATAGTGTGCTAAGAAGCTGTAGGTGATTGAGCTATGTTAACTCTTTAACACATGGTGAATTTTATGACTGGTCAGAATTAAACCATTCCCACAAAATAACTCTTTTTGATGACCTTCAAGTAAAAGAATTGGGAAAACATTGTTTAAAATGAAGAAGATGCTTGCAACAAGTAATTTCGTTATTTTAAACAATGTTTTCTACCCAGAGAGTTGAAAAAATCTAAAAGTTCATGAACTTTAGATTGTCGTCTGCAACTCATTTCAATTTTGACCAGTCTGTCAATTTGTTGCTTGGGAATAGGTAAACCTTTTCGTGTTTTGAAAAAATTGAGACCTCTCCAAGTTCAAAGGTCTTGCAGGTGATAAATTAAAGTGGATTTAATTTGAAAAATAACCATTCAGCAGGGTAGAAAATATTGTATTAAAAAAAGAAATCGCAGGTTACAAGCAATTTCATCTATTTCTACAATGTTTCCTCAATTATAAAATCACAGGAGCATAAAAACCAGGGATTGAACAGGAAATGGTTAAGAGATGATATTTACAGAAGACTAATTCTTATTCAGAAACTAAAGGAAATTTCAAATGAATAAAGTATCTTATACTTGAGATCAATTTTTGAAAAAGAGATAATGCCTGTTTAAAGTTATTTCTCCTTTTCTGAATGTTTTATTTAATTTTGCTTCATAGGTGCTTAGAAAGAGTTACCATATGAATAGAAAAGGTTTTGTTACAGAAATATGTTTTGTATTTTTTTAACATTAATATTATTTTCAAAACTATGACAGATATCCCATCCCCAAACAATTTTTACAATCCACGGTTTGATGCATATGAAAACATGATGAAAAAAATTAAGAAACTTATTAAATGGCAATCAATCTCTTCTTTTCCTCTGCAATGTGCACCTGTAATACCTATTGAGTTCTTACTTTTCAAATTACTCCAACTAAATATTATCTGAAACTTCTTTTGATTTTTTTAACCAAACAGAAATTTTGTTTTCCATAAATGGGATCTATGACTTCATAATTGATGGCTTGATAACCTTTCTTCTAAAAGAGAAATATCTCAATTTCGAGTGTAAATGGTTGGTTGTTAAATGACACTTCAAAATTAATGAATTATCGTTGAAAGAAAAGCTTCGCCAATTACCAGATGGCAAAATTTTAGACTGGTTCAAATTGAAAGGAGCTGCAGACAACAATTTTAAGCTATGAAAGTGTTGATTTCTTAATTTTGCACAATGTTTTCTCTTTTTTTTTTCAAGGGCTTCAAAAAGTCCCATTGTGTAGGGAATGGATGAAACTCATGAAGTGAACACAAATACAGATATAAGAATGTTAAATATAATATTATTTCAAAACATCACATTTTATGCTGACAAATCTGGAATATGTTTCTCCTGAGTATAGCATACTATCTGAGTATAACAGCCAGTACAGGTCCACCTATGCAATTTTGCTAGTTAAAAGTACTGTGAATAGAAACAATTCCTTGTATGCAGCTATCATTTTATTGTCAAAATTGCACTCAATGTATATCCTGTTAAGGGGTCGGATATGGCCATAGCACAGTGGTAGCGCATCGGACTCCTTGTCATAGAGTTCTGGGTTCAATCAGGCCACACCGATTCTCCTTCCAATATTTGTCTCCCACCAATGAGTCGATGATTGTAAACTTATGTGGGAAGAGCAGCTGTAGGCTAGGAAGGAAAGTAGTTGTTGTACTGGTGTGAGAAAAACAATAAATCCAATGGTTAGGTGCTCCAGCCACCGTGATTTCACTGAAATGCTGTTGAACCCAATTTTACCAATCAATCTGTTAAAGGGTCACAAATCTGGTTAAGTTTATAGCATTCATTGCAATAAAGCAAAAATGAATAACACATCTGGGCTGTTGCGTGCTTTCATGATGGTTGCCTAATTAACATGTGCATTCTAAGTGGTCAGAATTCTTGCCTCTTAAAATTGCAGTTTGTCATTATTTGACTTTTGCAAGACTTATTTCCAACAGATTTTCCCATTGTAAGCTTTGAAATATTATAAGGAGCATACAAATGTCGTTTAGATATGTTCTTCTAGTTGGAAGTTTTACTGCATTTAATCAGTTTAACTTGACAGGTAGCCTACTGTCTGACAGTAGTGTTTGCATATCTAAGGTCTGTAATTAATGAAAAATCAGAATTCAGTTAAGTATCTACAACACTAATATTCTCAAAATCATTGAAATGTGAAATCAGTAATGTGTTAATGTGACAGATGGTAACCACCAACACTGGTAATTTGTTTCATGTGGGAGGGGGTAACATGTAAATGTCAACTATCATGTGCGGTCATATTAGGCCTTCTCATGAAGGAATGGCCTCTACAGACAGATTTTACTGTAATTTGAGCACAAAAGCTGTGATGTGGGTACTTATTGGAATCGTCTTGATGACAAGATTTCAGTGAGTACCCACAACATAGAGCTTGGAAGAAAACAAATTTTGATTGTCCGCACTCCATCTGATCCTTTAATTTGAAAGTATCATTAATTCTGTAAGGTAAACATTCTGTACATACATTATTATCTGAAGGAGATTTTTTACATTCTTTTTACCAATTCTTTGAGGCTTTTCCCATCAATATTTCTTTGATTATTTATGATCATACAATGTATTTACATTCAACAGATAGATATTTAACAATTTTAATGATGTTACTGCTGAATCTTGGTCGTTAACTATTTTGCTTTATTTTCATATAATTCAAAATAATAGCATTGAAAGTAAAGGTGGAATTGTATTTCTTGAGACTTGCTGATTCTGCCTTCCATATATGTATATTTGAGCATCACATGTAAGGTAATAGTACAAGTTCCACTGTTTAGTTCTTAGCCAGTACATAATTAAGATTTGACAGTCCAACTTCCCAAAATCTTTTCTACACTTTCAAAAACTTAATTCTTTCAACACTTTCTTACGACTCTATAAGAAAAGGAGAGGGGAAAACAATATGGAATTACAAGCAAATAATTACTTTGGAAGATTGACATTGCTTGTTACAAGTAATTTCTTCGTCTTTCACATTGTATTCTACCCTAAAAAGCAGAGATATCGCTTTATCTGTCAGTTTGGATTTGTCTTCTACAAATTTGACCAGTCTAATATTTTGGAGTTTGGTCATGGGTTTAAAAGAACATATAATTCAACAGAACTTTAGCACCCTGGAGAAAATTTGCTACAACATATTGTGTTTCCTGCTTTTGCAATTTAGTGCACTTTACTTTGATCCATGAACAAATTAATGTTGAGATTCTGTTTGATGCTATAACCCATACCTACTCAATCCAGCTTTTTAAAGACCCTCAAGAATAAAACTTTAAAGCATTATGTACAATGACGAAACTGCTTGTTACAAGCAATATCATCATTGTCCATAATGTTATCAGCCCTATAGGTTTTTTTTTTATTTAGATTTCACCAACTTTAATTTGATGTCTGCAAGATCTTTCAGTTTGGACCAGTTTAATCTTTTAGTTTTGACCAGTCTTATATTTTGTTATGTGGTAATGGGTTAAGGAAGCTTTTGTGAGATCAAGGGCATATGTCAAGGTCATCGTCTAGAACTGAGTTCACATCTGCAACATTTCCACATCTTTGTTAATATGCCTTGCATGACATTTTTTAAACCAATACAAACCAATATACAAGCAATAGAAGTGCATGTTTTAGGTTATACATTGCAATACTAATTGTTGATATATGTAAATGCTTAAACATTATACATGACAGTAATAATCTATTTGTCTCATTATACATGTATTTGTGCAGGTGACATTTTGCTGAAATAATACCTTTTACAGTGACCATCTTTATTTTAATGAAGGAATTCATGTCTTAGTGCAATCAACCAATTATTTGTTACTCCAGCTTGTCATTAGCCCATTGCTAGACAACAGAATTTTAGGGGTCTAATTGCATGATGTTGCAGAATACAATTTACAGTGGAAACAGTGTGAGGAAAGGTGAAATTTCTTGTTGGTACCCTCAGAAAAAGAGGTCATAAATAAAGAAATGTCTTATTACAAGTAATTTGTAATAAGCAATTTATTTTCCCAACAGTATTCTACTTAGAGGTATTCAAAATACTATCAACTTGAAATTGTTGTATGAAACTTCTTTGAATTATTAACATTTTGAAATTTTCTTTTCCATTAATGGGTTAAGATTGTTAAATTTCTACAATGCATCTTCTTATTGACATAATATTATTTTCAAAATATTGTTGAGACAGGAAAGTGAAGTGCTGTTTTCGAAGTGCTATTTTCATCCTCTTTACACACACATTTTTGTACCAGTTTTAAGTGCTACAAAAATGTAAACAAACTGAATTCTAGATCCAAATAAGACAGAAGAAGCATTAATACTTCTCTTTTATTACATGCTGATCAGTGTGCAACTAAAACCTAACTACAGCTTGAGGTAAGGTGCGACATTTTGATCTTTCACTGACTATTATTTTCTACAAAACAATGTGTTTACTCCATATATAATTGGTAATGGTTTCTGTGTGATAAGAGTTTATGCTAATAATTGATATGTAGCAAGTATATAGAGTGTGATTGTAAAGGGTACATACATGTGGCTTGATGAGCAAAAAGGGACCTTAGGAGTAGTGGAAGAAGTATTGAATTTGGTCTGACCGCTCCTTATAACTTTTTTTGACCCATTACCACAAAACGACACTTTTTGACGCCTCTCCTGAAAACAATTTGGAAACATGGAACATGAACAAATTGCTTGCAACAAGCAATTTCTTCATTTTTTGCAATGTTTTCTACCCTGAGAGTTGAAAAACTCTAAAACTTTATAAACTTGCCATCTGGTAATGGGTTTATGTAGATGGCAATTCTACTTCTCATATTTTACTTAAGAACTTCTAATCTCCCTTTCAAATATTTGATTTAATTGTTCTCAAAAGGACCTTTTTCACTTAATAGGTCACATATATTTGATTTGCACCTGTTCAGTATATCATGCACAAAGCCTTAATGATCAATCTTTAGCTGCTCTGTGTTCACAGATCTTGCATAAATTATCAAAATCAGATCATTTCTATACCATTTAACATTCAAAACATCACCAGACTACAAAATTTTAGACTGGTCCAAATCCAAAGGAGAAAACACTTTAAAGCTTGTTTTAATCTTCAAAGGGTAGAAAAATTTGAGAGAAAAGTAGAAATTAGAAAGTAATTTATCCTTTTCTTGCAATATTTTCAAAAGCTAATTTCTTCAGGCAATGAAATGCAGGATTGTTTGGAAATGGGGTTACAAGTGTCATATTCAAGTTTTCCACTATTTCTTACAGTAAAGGCCAAACTTACTTGTATAAAGAAATCTTTAGTATTGTAAGATAAGAACAGTGATTTTTATCTAGATTCCAATATACATTTTTTTAAAATTTTGCTTGAATATTTCATTATAAACTAAATATTTTCATTGGAAATTTTTAAGATTCACTTAGAGAATAACTGCATTAGTTGTATTGTGATAACATTCTGTTCAAGGGAAGAATGGTTTTGGAAATACTATAGTAAAATTGACAAACTGATTTTATGAAATATTTCTTTTCCTTTTATGTGAGGTATGTCAGTTAAATAGCAAATGGTCTAAATTCTGAATTTTAGTTTGAACCACCAAAAGACTGCAGCCATAAAAAACATGGGAAAATATACTCATAAACATCTTTCTTGATATTGCTCTCCAATAGTAGTCAATCAGTCTTAATTGTCTGTTTGATCCTGTGATTTTAATGATTGCAAACAGATTAACCCATTTTCACACAGTTCTACTTTTTCAAGACTCAAAGGGGGAAAAGTCTAAGAAAGGCAACATGAAAATAGAAGGGGGGGGAGAAATTTCTTCATCTCCCAAGACGTTTCCTAACGTGAAAGACTATGATTTTTAACAACTTTGGACTGTTGTCTGCAACTCCTTAGAACTTGGATCAGTCTCGAACCTTTCTGTCTGGTAATGAGTTAAGTCATAATATCATGCTATGATAATAGTTGGTTATATTAAGAGCTGTAGATAGTGTAATTATGTATCAAAAACATAATGAAGGGACAGTGTAGTACTGTGCTAAGACACCAACAATCTGTACATAGTCTTGTCAAATACCATCATGCCTTCACCAAACCTACTGAGGTAAATATTTACTGGACTTGTCTTGAGATGATGTCCGCCAGTACTTACAGGATAGGATTTGGAAGTTGCAACAAGTTTAGAATGATTTACTCTAATTGAAATCTTCGTTGATAACAAAAACCAAACAACTTTTAAGTATACATGTTTAGTTCAGTTTTCCAATACAATATTGAAACAGTACGTCTTCTTGTCAGTTCCTTCAACTACAATGTCATACAGAATGTCTTGAAACAATCTTCTGCCTAGGGACTGCCCAAAACACAGTCACTTAGTACAACTTTGACCAAGTACAACATTATTTGTTATACCCCGCAAAGCGAATGTTTTTTGGGGTATAGTGGAATTGGCCTGTCTGTTTGTGTGTCCGTCTGTCTGTGTACAAAATACTACCAATTTTGTGTCGCAAACTTCTCCTTCAGTTTTGCTTCAATACCATTGAAACTTTATACAAAGATTAACCACATGTTGAAGTTTGCAAGACACAATTTTGAATTCTTAATTCCCCTGGTTCAAGAATTATCTTCCCTTGAACTAAGACATTATTTATTCTTTGTAGACATACACAGCTAATTATACTACCAATTTTGTGTCGCAAAATTAAAAGATTTTAACGATTATCCACCCATTGGTGAGAGACAAATGTCGGAAAGGATATGTGCCGCTGCCGGGGATCGAACCCATGACTCACATGATTGAAGATTAGGAGTCTGACGCGCTCCTGACTGCGCTATGACGGCGGCTATATAGAAATAAAGAACGATTGTTAAATGACATCTCCCAAACCACTGGGCAATTTGAACCAACTTGGCAAAATGTTCTTTAGGTGGTCCTCTCTAAAAATAACTAAAAGAATTGAAATCTGTTAAAATCTCTGGTTGCCATGGCAACAAAAGTGAAATTTTAAAATAATCTTTAAAAATCTTCCCCTCCTGACCCAGAAGGGGTAGAGCCTTGATATTTTGCATGAAGCATCAGTATATTGATCTCTTTCAATATAGCTAAAATCATGATCCTAGGGTTCCCAGGGGCAGAGCCAAAGGGGATGATTTTATTGAGTTGCTGCAAACCAAAGGTTTGAAGCTACTCATTGTCGTCGCACGATTTTACTATCTCATGTATTCCTCCGATGGCCCGGGACATATAACCACCCCGAAAGTGCCGTTTCTTAATTAGGCTCTGAAAGATTGTTGAAAGCGGCGTAAAACCCCATTCAAACAAACAAACAAATCTTAATTAGGCTCATTCTATGTTACCAGGCCAAATTATAATTTTTTCGACACTCTTTTAAAATATTGCTTAATTTTGAAAGGTTTCAATACAAAATCGTCGTATTTTTTTCGAAACTTTTGATTTTTCAAGCGAACTACATTCAACGCGTAAATAACCACCATACACACAAACAATTAGATCGTCTGTTTTGATTGAAAGACAATGAATTCGAAAAGATAGTGAGAATCTTCACATCTTTTTATATTTTGTAGAAATAAATCTACAAATGCATTATAAATCTCATGTCGGTTATCTCCGATGAAACAAATTATCAACGACGAAATTTAGCATTAATATATACGATACTTGAAACACGCCGTCTGAGTGATATGAGCCGTACGGCGCCGTATATATTAAATCGGTCCGTAGGAAATTGTATAGACGATATCAACTTATTTTTGGTATTTTAAGTAAAAATGCTATAATCGGTCATTTATACTAACATTGATGTATTAAACATTGATTTTGTGGAGTTATTTGTGATTTCAAATATAGTGGGTCAGACCTAACAGCCACATATAACCTACTGAATGCACATTATTATCAACACCATTTTGGTGTACGACTCATGCGCACTTGTTGATATCCTGCCTTGATACTAACTTCCTGATTTAAATCTGAGTAGTTTGATTTCGAGACAATCGATAAAGATCATTTCATGACGAGTAAAGGCATTGACCCTCGAGACAAACTTTATATCCAAGATTAATGACATATCTTCGATAAGCTGATTTGACTTACGGATCAGATGGGTGGAAACGCCGAGTTAGGTCATGGTTTTCTCAAGAACTCTACCGCAATTTCTGCGCTTCCTATAAATGGTTAAAAATATTATTTTTCTTGTACAAAAATTGTGTTTGTACCGCTCGGGACCTGGCTTTCCACAATTTAGTAAAATCATTTTTCGAATCAATTTTCTTTCATTCTCGCGCCGACCCTTCTTACGTTGGATGCAATGTAAGGAAATACACGTTTGAAATATTTTCAACTTTGAAGTCCAGGGGAATAAAGGCATATTTTTCTGAAGATACCCTCGATTTTTTAGTTTCATACCCATATGAAGCAGAGAAAAGATTATTTTCATCACATCATCCTTACTCAAAAATGTTCGACCAAAACCCAATTTGTTTTTCCTAGATGATATGTACGAACTTTTTTATATCTGGATTGAGGTTTATTTTAGTATTCATTTCAAATTTCAGCTGGGATTTGAAGTTCAATAATTTGTATAATCAAAACACTGAAAGTACCTCTGATGAGAAACAGAAACCAGATTTATACAACAAGAAGTTGCTTTCTATTCAATTAATTCTGTTCTCTGTATTTGCTAAGGCGATTTAAAAGCTGCTTTCCAGAACTTGTTGTGCAACACTGAGATGAAATATTCTCTGATGTCTATAAATAGAGGGAAATTGTTCATATTTCAAAACACAATTCACCCCAGATAATCCATGATTCTTTTAAGTAACCTATGTGATACGGGGTCAAATGTAAGAGAATAGTACCTAAATGCAAGATCCAATCACACTTGGCTTTGAAAATAGAACTCAATAATTTAATAAACAGAAATACACACACAGAATTTACTTGAATTGGTCTCCTGTTAGTGGATCAATCTCATTTAATCAGTCAAGGGCCAACAGCCTTCAGTTTATATTTAGTAATGAATTCCAGACAGTCTGTCTGTTGTCGCAACTCTCAGGCCCTTCAGGGCTTTGATATAGAAATAAAGAACGATTTTTAAACGACATCCAATTTGAAACATCAGTAAATTGTCCTCTTTCAAAATAGCTACAATCATGATCGTCGGGTCCCCAGGGGCGGAGCTGGGGAGCGGGGTATATGCATGAAGCATCAGTTCACTGACTTCTTTCTTATTAGCTTACCTGAGCACTAAGTGCTCTGAGTGAGCTATTGTGGTGGGTCAGCGTTCGTCTGTCCATATGTCCGTTCATCCATCTGTTCACAGTTAAAAAAATCTTCTCCTCCTAAACTAACTATGGAATTTCAACCACACTTCACAGAAATGATCCTTAGGTCATGCTCTTTCAAAATAAATCAAAGAATTGAAATCCATGAAGAACTCTGGTTGCCATGGCAACGGAGTGAAAAAATCTTCTCCTCCCGTACCATAAGCATAGAGCTTTGATATTTTGGTACAAATTATCATCTATTGACCCTCTACCAAAATCCTTCAAAGAATTACCGTATACTGAAAATTAGCCCTTTTCTGTGCGATTCCTGATTTACATAGAATTAAAGAAGGAAATCTTTAAAAATCTCCTTCTCCAATACCATAAGGCCTAGAGCTTTGATATTTGACGTGTAATAATACCTTTTGACCCTGTACTTAAATACTTCATAGAATTACTGTCTTCTGAAAATAAGCCATTTCTGTGCACCTAGAAAGGAATAAAGAAGGATATCATAGAAAATGTTCTCCCTCTTAACCATTAGGTCTAGAGCTTTATATTTGGTATGTATTAATGCCTATTGGCCCTCTACTTAAGTACTTCAAAGAAATACCATACTCTTGAAATTAGCTCAATATGGTTGGATCTTCACTATACCTAGGATTAAAGGGGAAAATCTTTAAAAAATCTTCTTCTCCAAAATTATTACTGGTAGGTGTAGGGCTTTGATATTTTGTATATTGTTTCATAAAAACTTGAGCCATCATACTCAGAGGAGCGATATAGTACCATCATGGTCCTCTTGTTTCTGAAATTATAACCCATGGATCTAAAGGGAGGAAAAAATGTTCTCCTTCCTTCACATTTGCCCTAAAGTCTTTGAAATTGTAATTTAGACTTTTGAATCCCCAACTACATAGTCTTTATATGTATAAAGCATGGCCCATTTGTATCATAATCCTAACCTTAACATTGAATTAGACTGTTGAAAGAAAAAGAGCCATTATCGCAGGTGAGTGCCCGTGGGCAATGGCCCTCTTTTTTATATGATGCTCCTTTAGTCATACATGGCCTCCACCAGTGGGTCCTTCCAGTTTGCATTGAAATCAAGAAGGAAATGTTAAAAAAAGATGGAGGGGGACTTATTCAGGACACATGTTTACCTAAATAGAAATTAAGAAGAAAATATCAGCCACGAAGCTTAAAGGGCTCATACAACAAAAGGGATTACCACCTTGTGGCTCACTTCAAAACTGCCCTGTAATGGTTGCGACCGTAGCGCAACGGTAGAGGGTAGGACTCCTAGTCATCTGGTCCCGGGTTTGACCTCCGGCCACCGCAAATATCTTTTACGGCATTTGTCTTCAAATGCTTGGATAATCGTGGGATGAGCAAATAGAGGCTCAGAAAGGATGTAGTGGTTGTCCTTGTGAGAGAAATACCAGTAATGCAATGTTGGGTGCTCCAGCCTCCGCAATATAACTGAAATACGGTTAAAAGTGGCGTCATTCCTGTGAAATTTACAAAATTTTCAGTATATACCATATATGGAAATTAGCCCTGTTCATTAAAGCCATACTTTTCATCCAATCAAAATTCTTTTTCATAATCTTATAAAGGGTCACCAAAGGATAAAACCTGTCAAATTATGTTGAAATCCATTGACTGGTTTCTGAGAAGAAGAATTTCAAAGCTCTTACCATAAATGGAAATTAGCCCCTTCAATTAAAGCCACATTTTTCATCCGATCAAAATAATTTGAAGCAATTTGATAAATGTTCACCCAAAGATCATTTCTGTGAAATTTGGTTGAAATCGATCATTTTTTTTCTGGGAATAAGATTTTCAAAGCTTTCACCTTATAAGGAAATTAGCCCCGCCCATTAAAGCCATGTTTTTCACCCGATCAAATTCTTTGAAGGAATCTGACAGAGGTTCGCCATAGGTTCATTTCTGTGAAATTTGATTGAAAACCATCCAATTGGTTCTAATTAGATTTTCAAAGCTTTTACCATATATGGAAATTAGCCCCGCCCATTAAAGCCTTGTTTGTTTTTTATCCGATCAAAATTCTTTGAAGGAATCTGATAGAGAGTCACCCAAGGATCATTTATGTGAAATTTGGTTGAAATCCATCAATTGGTTTCTGAGAAGAAGATTTTCAAAGCTTTCACCGTATATGGAAATTAGCCCCGCCCATTAAAGCAATGTTTTCATCCAATCAAATTTCTTTGGAGGAATCTGATATAGGGTCATCCAAGGATCATTTCTTCGAAATTGGGTTTAAATCTGTTTAGTACTTTCTAAGGAGAAGATTTTCAAAAAAAAAGTTTACCGTCGCACGGCGGACACCTCTCCATGACAATAGCTCTCTGGCTTTCAGCCAGTGGAGCTAAAAATGATAAAGTTTTATTCATACACTGATCACGTATGGAAGATTTGCAGACTACTTTTTTCAATTCTTTATTCAAGCTGTATTTACGACCTTTAAGTCGCCAACCATCCATTTTCAGCTCACCTGAGCACGAAGTGCTCCGGGTGAGCTATTGTGATCAGTAATCATGTGTCCATCCGTTCACAATTAACAAAAATCTCTTCCTTAACTAACCATAGCATTTATACCAAACTTTACAGAAATGATCCTGAGGTGATGCTCTTTCAAAATTTTACTAAGAATTGAAATCCATGAATGCCTGTGGTTGCCATGGTAACCAAATGAAAACTCTTTTAAAAAATCTTCTCCAAACTTTCAAGCATAGAGCTTTGATATTTGGTATAAATCACCATCCATTGACCCTCTACAAAATACTTCAAAGAATTACCGTACTCCGAAAATTAGCCCTTTTTCTGTACGGTCCCTGATTTTACATAGAAATATAGAATAATATCTTTGAAAATATTCTCCTCCTAACCATTAAGCCTAGAGTGTTGATATTTAGCATGTTTCAATATATTTTGACCCTCTACCGAAACACTTCAAAGAATTACCGTACTCTGAAAATTAGCCTTTTCTGTGCAGTCCTTGTTTTTACATATGTATAAAGAGGATTATCATTGAAAAATCTTCTCCCCCTAAAACCGTTAGGCATAGAGTATTGATATAAGAAATGTATCAATGCCTATTGACCCTCTACCAAAATACTTCAAAGAATTACTATACTCTCGAATTTATGGCTGTGTTTTGGGATCAAATAAGTACCATGGATTAAAGGAGAAAATCTTCAAAAATCTTCTCCAAAACAGTTAGGAGTAGTATAACTTTTATATTTTGTATATACCATAAAGCCTTGAGCCATAGTACTCAGGGAATCGATATTGGACCATCATGATCCTCTTGTTTGTTACATGTCACTGACCATACGTTTTGCGAAATAACGCTATTTAATAACGAAGAGGAACGATAGAGTTTTAAAAAAATAGTCTAGATTGAAAGACGTTGCAGATGATAAATTCATACCCCCCCCCCCCCTGGTTTTTTTAAAGGTTGGACAATTGTGGATAATGAAGAAATTGCTTGTTACTAGCAATTTCTTCATTGTCCAAAATGCTTTCCCAAGCATTTTTTCATATGGGCGTCAAAAAGCGCTATTGTGTGGGAATTAGTTAAACATACAGAAAGCGAACTCAGGATCCAATTCAGACAGGTCAGAGAAATGATTTTGAAATTTATGAAAACAGGCTCTTGGCCTAGCGAGACGATCTCACAACTTTTTACTGTTTTTATGACACCTAAAACGCTTTACTATCGACGGAAACATATTATGATCTCAACCGTAGAGTCGTGAGTTTGATTTCCAGCTCGATCAATATTTTTTCTAGTAATTAACAAGTGCATGTCGTATTGCGATGCAATACAGGAGTCCCCCACCGGATTAAAAAAGTTTTTTTTTATAGTAAACCATTTCGCTTTAATTTTGGAGAAGTGAAAAAGTGAAAGATAGAGGATAATTGGGGGGGTGTTGTTGTTGTTTGTTGTTGTTTTTTTTTTCAGTGTAAAACCCATTTATCTTTCATTGGGTAAACAACAAAAGCTATATTTTCAAGATGGGAGTGAAAATATGGCTTTTATTGTTCATGAAATGAAAGATTTACTTATATTACACGAAAAACGAACATTTTTTATGCAAAAATAGGACGAAATGTTAAAATTTTGAGACAAAATTAATTAAAGCGCCTCATTTTGCAAGTGATTACTAGGGAACGTTATCATGACGTCATTAAGATTGAAGTGAAATGAACGAAAGCAGGGTATAAGTTTTTGAGGTATCAAGTGATAATGTACTTTTATTTCTCGATAAACCACCGAAAAGCTTAAAGAAGTTTGAATGCATCTACAAAAGTAAAAATGAATTGGATAAAGATAGGATATACTTCATCTCTTCAAAAACCGCGTGATAAGTGCAAAAGGACACAAGTAGTGATCAAATGAAATTGTCAAACTAAATGATGTTCCAGACATCCCCTTTTCATGGTTGTTAAATATTGCTAATTTAAGATTTAAAATAATCAAAGGGCAAAAACAAAAAATAACTAAAGATATTCGTAGGAGAGTAACGGTTCTAATAATACAAAGTTTAAAACAATAAAGGGCAATTACTCAAAAAATGGACATGGCATGGTAACGGTTCTTGTACATGACACTTCTCCACATTTGATCTATAAGTGTATAAAGTTTCAAGTTACTATCACTTATTGTTAAGTAGATATGCTCAAGAAAAAAATGTAAAGTTGAAAACAACAAAGGGCATTAGGGTTAAGGTTATTGAGATATGCTCCGGAAAATAAAGTTGAAAACAACAAAGGGCTATAACTGAAAAAATAGGCAGGCTAGAGTTACCATTTTTGACCTTGACACTTCTCCACATTTGATCTATAAGTGTATAAAGTTTCAAGTTCCTAGCACTAATTGTTAAGGAGATATGCACCGGACAAAAATGTTAAGTTAAAAACAACAAAGGGCAATAACTCACAAAATAGGCAGGCTAGAGTTGTGGTTCCTGACCATGACACTTCTACACATTGTTATCTATAATTGTATAAAGTTTCAAGTTCCAAGCACTTATTGTTTTAGAAATATGCTCCGGACAAAATTGTAAATGTAAAAATAATAAAAGGCAATAACTCAAAAAGAAGGCAGGCTAGAGTTATGGTTCTTGGACATGACACTTTTCAACATTGTGATCTATAAGTGTTTAAAGTTTCAAGTTCCTAGCACTAATGGTTTAGGAGCTATGCTCCGGACAAAAGTGTGACGGACAGACGGACGGACGGGCGGAATCGAGCAAACCTATAGTCCCCAAACCGGTAACCGGTGGGGGACTAATAAAAGTAATTGTGGTAAGCAGGTGGTAGTTCTTCTAATTCAATATTCTGCTTTTGCTGGTGAGAGAAACAACAGCCAAGGTTAAGTGCACCAGGTACAGGTACAGTAAAAAGTGGAGTTTGACCCTACAAACTTAACACATTACTAAATGCGAAATTTGAGAAAGGTCTGAAAATTAAACAGAGATAAGAAATATCCAATACCAATCAAAGTCGGTCTTATTTAATTTGAGTTATTTATGAATTAGAGAAGTAACCTAGTTTGATGATTATCTCGTGGGAAAGACTTACTATCTCGTGCGCTCGACATACAGATCGATTTTGATATGCTACATGTATCTCGAACCATTCGTTTTCTTTCTTCTTTATATATATAAAGCGTGTTTTAGCCACGCTTTAAATCGATTTTTTTATTTTACAAGATTGGTTTAGATAAAAAAATAAATAAAAAAAGCATAAATCAACTCTATGACTATTTTCGAGTTTTTTTTTTTTTTTTTTTTTTTTTTTGTTTTGTTGTTTGTTTTTTTTTTTTTTTTTTTAATGTCAAAATAAAACAAAAACATGTCACCTCTATACCACCGTAAAAAACCGACGCCATTTTTATGGACTCCGTAGGTCCATCAGTGTTACCCAGTTTGGAATAATCGGTAGGGTTTTTGAATTAGCCTTTTCAATCCATTACCAAACGACTACATTTTGGACTAGTTATAGACCACAATTCAAATCGCTTCGAGAGTAAAAACTAAGGCTCAGATAGGGTAGAAAAGTGCAGTTTCTCCTTTTCTCACGGTGTTTCTTTAATGCAATTCTTGGGGGCGTAAAAATGTTTTGTGTCGGAATTTGTTAAGCTACTACTGTCTCACGGAAGATTTAAAAGATAAAAAGACAACAAAAAAAAACACTCAGTTGTTTCTTTTTTGTTTCTTATAGGTAATAATTCTCAATGAATATTAATAATCTAATATTGTCCAAGTTTTTAAATGATATCTCAATTATTTGTGAAATGTCTTCTCGAAAGGATAATCTTGGGAAAGTAAAAAAAATGACCTTGAAAGCTAGTTAGACTGCGATCAAGTGAACGTGACTTTAAGTAGCATGTCAGTAAAACCGCGATTGGTAGGTGCACCAAACCACGACTTCCTGTCAATTTTCTCGCCAGTAACATGTACAACTGCAACAATGAATTTGGGTCGTTACAAGTGTGTAGCTGCTAAGCCAACTTACAAGACAAATTACTAATCGTATTTCAATCGGTGAACAACATATGACGTTTGTAACAATAGCGTTTTTTCAGGTCGTGCTAAAGACTCTATGATAGATACATCCTGTATTACATGTAAACAAACCAGTCTAGGCAAGAGATTATGCTTAACCCTTTCCCACTTTTTGAAATGTTCGACTAATCCTAGCTAAAAGAGGTTGCAGACGACAATCAAAATCGGATGCAATTTGAAATAAAAGCTTCCCACGTGGGAGAAAATGTAATTGGAAAAGGGTGAATTGTTTGTTAAAAGCAATTTCTTCTTTATCTACAATGTTTTCTTAAGTATAGAATAACAGTGACATAGAATTCCGGGTTTGTACAAGAAAGGGTTAAAAAAAAGATTATCTTTATGAAAATTTCTATTTTGTACACCAAAACGTGCAAATCACTCTAGTGTGCCAACACGGACGTCCATCATCAGCACTTTCAGTGCTTTGATTTCTTACCAGTAACTGCTTACCGTCGTAAAGCTAATTTCGAAGCTTTTCTTTCGTGACGGTTACAGGGGAGGTAATTGGGAGTGATACGCAAATAAAAAACCTCCAAAGACACCTACATTTCAGTGAACATGATTCCCCCCTTTTTACGCCCCTCAAGACAAATATTTGGAAAACATGGTGGATAATAAAGGAATTGCTCGTATCAAGCAATTTCTTCATTATCCGCAATGTTTTCTACCAAAAAAAGACGAAAAGAAAAAGTTATAAATTCCTTTAACTTGAATTTGCAGATTCTTTCAATTTTTACTAGTCTAATTTTTTTCCGTCTGGTAATGGGTTAAGGCCGTTCGATCAAGTGATTTCAGATTTCCAAATCTAAAAAAAATGAAGAAAAAAGTTCGAGTTATTGTGTTTGTTACACAGACCCTTATCAGCATGATTATTTGAATTAAAGTTGTTTTAGTAACTTAAATTGAAGGATGGCATTTTTCTAGGGGAAGAAATATAACACCCACCACCCATTCTGCTTGAGGGTACGTATTTTTTTTTTTTTTTTTTTTTTTTTGAGGAAATCAAACACCACTGACCCAAATTTTCTTTCGAAAATAGACTTACAACATCTAGTGGGAAGAAAAAAAACATTCATAGAGAACAGTATTGCTCCACAAAGGCCGTGCGCACCTTCTAAAATGTTTTCTAAACAATTAGAGTTCGTGAAAAATGAAAACGATATCAGAAGATGAGACAGTCAAATGGTCTAAAGAAAACACAGCATTGATAGATCCTTTTTAGATGCCGCTGATTGGTTTTGTTAAAATTAAGTTGTGAATTTTGTTTTGGACCGAAAACATCGAGTATAATAAAAATGAAAGCCTAGTTGCTTACGTAATCAGTAACAAGGCAACAAGGCTACTCAAAAATCAAATGACCATTTATGAAACTTGCGACAGTTCTTATGTTTTATAGTCAATTGTCTGTCCTGAAAATAGATATTCACAGAAGGTCCTGTTTCCGATACCTCATTCGCATAATTTGGCGATAAATCTGGGTGGTCTGTAATCAAATACGTGAATAGGAGGTGATGTATTTTTCTAATAAAGCCAATACTAAGCAACACAATTTTAGAACGATTCACATTAAAAATATTGACAAACAAATTCAACGAGTGCTTAAATTAGAAAAAAATAGTACTAGATGGGGGGGGGCAATATTATTTTATGAGAAACAGGGAAATTACTCAAAATTCTCATTTTCTTACAATATTTTCAAACATTATAATTCCCCGGAGCATTCAATTGAGGAAATGTGTGGTAATGGGTTAGTTGTAAATGACTTTCCGTTGTAATACGTCATAACACGAACTGTGATTTAATTTTCATTAAAATATCTCCGTAAAAGCGAAGCAAAGATAAGTTAAAATCTTGTGATTTATTTCTAGCTTATGAGAAACACAAGCTTTTGCCTCCTAGATAGTTTTCTTCCAGATGATCGACGAGTATGGTCATGTTTTGTAATTTTCCCATCGCAGTATCGCGCCGTTCAACTGTATGGAAGCTTGATAGCCTTTCCTTTGGAAGAATCCAATCAGGAACTGGTTTAGAGCCAAGTTACTGGAGTTCCAGTGTGTAAAAACGTATTTTATATCGACGTTGTTGAAGAGTTCATTAGACTCCGTTAGTGCTTCTTTAGTGAAACTTGGTATATCGATCTTTAGCACTGCTTTCTCAAATGGAATAACTGTTGATAACTGGTTCAGAGTTATCGACCGTGCGGAATCGTTACTTGGAACTTGCCCATTTGTAGAAAATATGACGTCATTGATGTGACCAGGATCGTGTCTCATTCCATAATCATCGTTTTTGTCTGATATCACATTTTTAATCAAAGTGACGTATTCTTCAAGTTTATTCAAACGGACTGACCTTTGGAATAACAGAACGTGTGGCGAATACGGCTCTACCGCAACCGCATACCTCCTAATACGAGCCACTGCGAGGGAGTATTCACCAAGACCTGCTCCAACGTCGATCAACCCCATGTTTTTATCCTGCAATGTGGCAAGTTGCACATCCCTCATAGCGTTGAACTCGTACCCCATGTGACCCCTTATCCTAGCAGATATATCTGGGTCCTCATTTAACGGGTGTATACAAATACGGACGTATGAGGATAAAGTTGACATGGGCACGCATTCCGGTTTTACATCAAAACTATGTGATGAACTCCAGTCTATCACATCAATATATTTGGGGAAGTTAATATTTTTCTTGTTCTCAGCAATTTCATCGATTTTTTTATCATTTAGATGTACAGGTTTATCTTGTTTCTTCATTATGGAAGCTATAATCAAACTGCTCGAGTGATTGAATGAGGTACTACCGACTTTATTGTCACCTTCTCTTGATTTAGAGATGATAACAGATTTCTGAAGGTTATGGGCTTGAATTTGTGTAGAATCAAGGTTGGTTTTATCATTAGCATGCTCGTGATCGGGAATTGACTGAAGTAAACTCTTGTTTTCTTTGGTTTTAATGTCATGTTGATCAACAGACCATTTTTGTTTGTACGGCTGAAGGGCTTTAGTAGAACTGGTTCGATGCATTCCACCATTAAAATATTTCCCTTTCTCCCAGTCTTCATTTCTATTTATAGAGAAAATAGCTTTTTTAGTCGTCATTTGCACTGGGGAGCCAGGACTTGCAGTTGATGCAACGCTTTCTGAATATTCACTGTTGCGCAAATCGTAAAGACCATCTTTAAGAGGTGTTCGGTGGCTGCCAAGTTTATTTTTGCTAAGCAACCAATTCTTCACCAACGATTCTGCACGGCCAGAGTTGGGTGTTGTTTCTCTGTTTTTCATTATCTTTCTTCTAGGTTCGAATGTGCTGGAAACAAAATTGTCTGATATTTGGACTTCAGAAGAGACCCGTGACGAACCAAAGGAAGTTTCCTGTGTTGTTGAATATTTGGTTGTAGTTGTACTTCCAGAGCGAAACTCTCCTTCTAGCCAATTGTTTTCTTCAGAACTGTCACGATGAGTTGAATCCTTGACACCCGAGAAATAAACAGATTTAGGCTGGTCGCTATAAGGGCTTGACTTTTCATTACTCCTATCATTTAAATACCATTGTCTTCTCGTGGCTGATTGGATTTGTTTTCGAGAGTTATCATTCAATGACTGCCTGTAGCTCTTATCTTTTGTCTCGTCCGATTGTTTGCGGAATGGACGCTGTCTGTGTTGATGTCCATATTGCCTGAACGGCACAAACTTTCTTCCTGGCACTACCTCATCGTCTGAATAATCAGTATAGACAGATGTATAGTCAGATGTAGTATCCCAGATATTACCCTCGTCATCATAATCATCAAATCTGGATTTATAACCTACAGGTCTTTGCTGATTTTGTGGGCGCTTCCTTTCATTCAGAATTTTCTGTAGCCATACCAAATCTGACTTCTTATTTGTGTCATTCTGAAGATCTGTAATCATGTTGGCAAAGTAGTATACCACAAACACACATGATGCTACCAACACGAATATTAATAGGGACTTTCCAGGAAGTTTAATCGAGTTTTTGTCCTGTTTGTCCCCCATCTTAGCCTGTAAGTTTACAAATAAGTTTAATAGGTTTTTGAAAAGGTAATCATTCCTTATTGCCAGAGGACCCAATCCTAGCATAGTTAAAAACCAAAGAGTTTACAGACCAGTTGACCAATCGCTTGCCCCGTCCACTTACCCCGTTGGTCGCACCAATTTACTCTAAAACTTACGATTTTTAAAGGCGTTATTTTGCAAAATGTATGGCTACTAGTCTGGAACAAAGAAGAAAATGGTTTGTTGGTGACCTAAACGTCGTAGCTACAGCTCGAATAAGGTTAACAAAAGTGGCGGCAAATGTCGGAGTTGAAAGCTCGGGTCCGCGCTAAATAAATGATTTGATTTGTCGGTTGATTGACAGCCGCGAATTGTCAATTCAAAAGGCGTTCTATAAACCATGATAAAAAAATGTCCTTGATCGTTTGCATTTTCCTGATAATTTGAATAAACCACACAATCCCGCTTTTTGACGCCCCGAGAAAAAAGCTTTGGAAAACATTGTGGAAAATGAAATAAGACTTGCCTGTAACAAGCAATGTCTTCATTGTCCGCAAGGTTTTCTATTCCAAAGAACAAATATTTTCAAGGTTTTACCAACTTAAATTTGTCGTCTGCAACTTCTTTAAATTTGGACCAGCCCAAAAGAATATCGTTTGGTTATGTGTTAAGGAAATAATCCCGGTTTCTATCACAGCCTCAGCTACATAGCGCGTTTAGGATAACAGAGATGATAAATAACAAGGCAGTGTACAATGTTTTACTTAACAGAACAAATTTCAAAGTGCAAAGTTTCTGTGAGTTTGTGATTTTTGTACTAAAGGTTATTTTAGAGTGACATGAAAATGTAGAAATTAGGAAATGATATCTCAAATAGCCATACCTACATGATCGAAATAAATTCATATTCGTTAAATCACAATTTTTGCAAACAAATAAATAAATCAAGAATACGCTATATCAACGAATATTTCCATTTTGCTTTTTTTTAAATTATTGCATCTATTGTTGTTGTTGTTTCATGGAGCATATTATTATTTTCAATCAATCCCATGGACTAAAAATGTCCTCGCAAGCTCGCACCGAATTAATTTTCAATAATTTTTTTTTTAAAGAAAATTGAAAAAAGGGATTTCATAAGTTACGAAAATATGTCACGAAAGCGTCATGAAAAAAGTCAGCGCCGACGAAGGCGAGAATGAGACTTGATAGATTGCTGCTGCCAACCAAAATACCGATTGATCAATAGAATCATTATTTCAGAACGGAAGTGAACTTTTAACTCCGAGACATGTATACAGCATTATTGACAAGCTGTGATTGCTACGTTTCGGTCCCTAACTAACCAGCTTATTTTTCATTTCTTGTTCCTGGCCAGTAGTTTTGCAATGTAACGCCATAAAACTGCCTATCGGAGGTCAGTTGTTGTAGCCAGTGGTGTGTCAACTGTAGACCAGCTTATAAATATGTCAAGAAGCTAGAAGTATATAACAGGAGATAATCAACAATTGTTTACCTTTTCCTGTTCAATCCCAGGTTTAATGGCCCCTTCATTTTCATACTTGAGAACATTGTTGAACAATGAGAAATTGCTTATAACCAGCAATTTCTGATTTTTCCAAAAAAAATTCTACCGGAATTATCCTTTTCTAAATAAAATTGAATTCAAATTGCCGACCGCAAAACCTTTAAATTTTGACTTGTCTAAAATTCTGCAGAACAGTAATGATGAAGATATGATACAATTTAACAATGATGAAAAAAAAAAAAAAAAAACATTGACGAGAATTGCTGTATGTACTTACAAGCTTCCTTATTTTTTGTATTAAACAGCGTCGAAGAAATCTGCAGTTTCCTCAACTATCATAAATTGACTGGCCCTGTGATTTTTTTCGCCCAGTAACGAAGTCTTAACTAATCCGATTGTATTGTCGCCGTGTAAATGTTCTTTTATATCGAACAATTACTGGGGAACAGCTGGTTAGATATGTTGTTCGGATCAAATAGCGAGACACAAAAACTGCATAATTCTATAGATGCAATTAATGCAGCCATTCAATTAACTAGAGTTATGGTTCTTTCGTCTATCAATAACCTAGTTAGTGGATGTTTACCTTTTGATGTACAAGGAGTTACCAAGAAATTCGTTGACAAACATTAAAACATATACAAACCTGTATCATTTGCTTCACTACGAACGCTTTTAATAATTTTATATAAAAGTGAAAAAAAAAAAGAAAGAAACAGATAAGCTATCTTATCCATTAAGAAATGTCAAATTTTAGACTAGACAAAATTGAAAGAAGTTGCAGACAACATGTTTTTATCTTTTTGGGCATAAAACTTTTGCACAAAAAAAAGAAATAAGAAACAAGTTTTCATTTTCCACAATGTTTTCAATTTTTTTTTTTATATTTTTTCCTAGATGGATTTAGTTGGAAATGGTTAAGTACACTTACATCGATTTCCTCATATTATAACTATGTTGACTTCACACCGTTATACCGTTATTCGGAAAACGACTATTGGGAAACTCCTTGAAATACAGCACAGCACAGGTCAACAGGACAGTAATTTGACTTACCGGCATTTGCACCGTATGTCAACAACCACCGGAAGTACAAGAGGGTCATGGTGGCTATCAAAATACTATGAAATGTCATTGTTCGGAACAATGCTATGATATAGTAACCACATGTCTTATTAAAATGGTGGCGTCGTTAATATTAAAATTTGAAGTAAATTGTGAAGCTGATACAGAGAACTTGCGAGGGGTGGTCACTAAATGCATCAATTGCATGCAGTTTACAGCTTTTGTCGGCGTATCATTGACATTACGGGGAATGGTATCTTAAAGTTAACTTAATCATCAAAAAGTTCAACAAACTAATGATTCCTAACGAAGTTATTATTGTTTGTTAAAAAATCAATTGCGCGGATTTTATGTACGGACTGTTGAAAGAAGATTTGATTTGCATTGAGCGACCTTTTTTATTCTTTTGTTGATGTATACTCTATTATTAGACAGTTTCATTAAATTGTCGTTCTTTCTATTTAGATAAAGTTATTGGCTTCAGTAATATGCCGATGAATTTATGGCATAACAGAGGATAAATGGCCTTTGAAAAGTACTAATTTTTTTTTTAATTTTAAGTCTGCTTCGTCTCCTTTTCATCTTTCAAATACAAAGCCTTGCGGCCTTTATTCAATGCTTTTATTCTGAACCTTTTTTTAAGTTTTATAGCAAGCTCATGCTATCCGCGTGAAATGGGTTTCTTTTAGACTCAGTCAAGCGTTAAAATTTAAACTGAGAGGTTAGTTCTTTACGAAAATCGAATAAAGATTTTCTGAAAGCCACACTTGATATTTTTGGGGTGAAAAACGTGGCAGTCAAATAGCACTGTTTGCAACATGAGGTTTTTGTTTTATTTTATTTTTTATTTTCATGGTCCAATAGTGAATGGCTGCGTCTTTTCTGCAATTTGTCGTTAAATTCAGAACGCTAAGTTAAAGAACATAATTCTGCTAAAAGTAGCGTTGTATCAAAGCTCTATAACATTAGTTTTCTTAATACAATGTTCGAACAGAGACAATTCCACAAAGAGAATATCTCAAATGTTTCAAGGTTACGCTTTGAAAGATCAGTTTCAAACAATGACATGAAACCCTTGCCATAAAAAACATGTCTTGGAAAATTAATCAGGTAGACGTTGATAGTTTGTCCAGTTTCACCACTTTTTATGACCTTTCTATATTTCTCTATATTTTTACCCTACTCCCTGTATTTTTTTAACACACACACACACTTTTTTTTAAAAAGAAAATGCTAATAAATTACGTGCATTTGTTTATACAACTAAAATGATTATGGTTAATCGAGAATCAAATTTCATAGTAATGTCTTTAGTTGTGTATTTACTAGAGATGGGGTAGATTTATTTCGAGCATTCGTTTTGATTATTCGAATTTATTCGAATAATCATTTTGATCAGATTAGGCCTATATCAAATCACTCTTCCGTCTAATGGTTGAATATATTCTACCAGATGCGTTTTTAATATAACATTATCCTGTTTACCTAAGTTGTTGTTATCTATTCATTTATATTTTTAAGTTGCTCGAGAAATAAACAAGATCTTATCTCGAAGAACTTTTGATAAAGATGAAGCTTCTTTAAAAGATCAACTTCTACCCTCTTACGATGGACACTGGGATAACAAGAGCCGTCGTAGACGGATTATGCTCCCCGAATAAGGCCTTTGTCACAAAACGGTATGCCATCATTGGAAAAAAAATCTTATTGAATTCAACTCTTGTTTGAGAGTTCAGTTCACAAGAAATTTGGAAGTTTGACAAACATTGAAGGAATCTGTTTGGCTTCACAGGCCTGATTCTAGTAAAATTCAATATCATTTATGGTAAAGGGTTAAATATATTACCTTGACCATCAACGTTATCAATGAAAAATTTTCTACATACAAAAACTGAAGACTCTATCTTGAGAAGTCTTGCAGAAAGAATAGACTGATTTAATTTAGAATAGGAAATATACAAAATGTAAAGCTACATGGCATTAAGCCCCCTTTTAGCATGGTAAGGTTCATTGGGTATATTTGAAAATTAATGACCTTAACATTTTGACCTTGACCAATAACCTTGAACTTAGTACCAACAGAAAGTCCTTGTCATAAGCAATGCACGTGTAAAATATGAAGGCCATATCCCGTACCATTGTATACTTGTGGGCGATGTTAAAGTTAAAATTTTTGAAACTTTGATCTTCAGAAATGACATTGACCTTGACAGACGACCTTGAACCTAATACCAACAGAAAGGTCATGTCATAAGCAATGCGCATGTGAAATATGAAGGTTATATCACTTACCATTGTAAACTTATGGACAATGTAAAGGGTAAAATTTTGAAATTTTACCTTGAGAAACGACATTGACCTCAACAGATGACCTTGAACTTAATACCAACAGAAAGGCTTTGTCATAAGCAATACACATGTGAAATATGAAGGCTATATCTTTTACCATTGTAAACTTATAGACAAAGTTAAAGCTAAGATTTTCGAAATTCTGACCTTGATACATGACCTTGACCTTGACTTATTACCTTAAACTTAGTGCCAACAAAAAGGGTTTTTTACAAGCAATGCACATGTGAAATATGAAGACTTTATCTGTAACCAATCAAAAGTTATGACCAATATAAGTTTTTGCATGACAAAAAGAGAGCTTACTTAAAGCTAATAACATTAAGGCTCCATTTCCCATGACACGTTTTTTAAACGTAAATTTTCGATAATTTAAGGTCAAGAAGATCTGATTTGCTTCTCAAATACGAAATTTCATAAAATTCTGACTATTAGACTAGGAGAAATTGGCATAAAACTAATTTTTACATTAAGGCCCCTTTTTCAATGACGCAGCCTTGAATTGAAAAAAATGAAAAAAAAAGATTTCTTGAAAATTTCCTAGGAAGATTCTATATTAAGTTCCATCCAATTAGGCCCAGGGGTTCCTGGGATATGACGTCGGACGGAAGGACATACGATCGGCCGGACTTACTTATGTTAACTTTTAATTCGCTTTGCTCGGTCTCTCTCTGTGTCTATCTATTTGCCTGTTGGTTTGTTTCTCTGAATGTCTGTCTCTCTGTCTGTCTATCTCTCTCTCTCTCTATCTCTCTCTCTCTCTCTCTCTCTCTCTCTCTCTCCAAGATAGACGTAGCTACCTGCGATTTATTCAAGCTGTATTCACAATAATTTGGTCACGCCGATGATTTACTAATGACATGCTCAAACGGATGTTTTGATGTTACCAAATACTAGTTTTGTTAGACAATAGGACCATGATGGTACTTAATTGATTACCCGAGTCTCAGTGTTAATAAAAGCAAGTTTCCCCAAAACAGAGAACTCAAGTAAAACAATTTGTCCTAAGGTTCCTTTTGAAGATACGTCTTTTATTTCTCTTTAAAATGCAGCACCTTGTGAATCCATATTTTCCAGGGGAACTATCTTAACAATTTATGAAAAGGGTCATCAGATGATACACTAGAGCTGTCGCCCTCAAGGGCTGACGAGAATACCCCCCACACCGCTAAAAAAGGCTTTTCTATGAAGGAGTGCAATTTGAAGGGGCATTTTATGACCCCTTTTTAAGTAGGAGTGGAAAAGTAGCAATTGTGTATGTAATTATGTTTTCAGCTTCTTCCCCCCCCCCTCCATCCCCGCCCCCCCCCCCCCGATCGCGTCTTTCTTTTGCAAGTCTCACTCTCCAACACTTCTGACCCTTGAAAGCTATGTACCAAGTATTAGAGAGGACGGAATTGTTCAGTTAATTGTTAATTGTAAATGACTTACAGCGTTTTGATGTCAAACATGTATATATACAAGATGATGTTACTTACCAAATTTGGTAACTCCCCTTATGGTTACTGAGTTTTGCAATTTTAAATTTTGACTACTCCCCCCCCCCCTTAAAAAGTTCAAAATGGCATAACTCTAAAACTAACGACTGGATCAAGATGAAAATTGCAGGTGCACAGCTTCATATGATAGGAAACAACCTGATAAAATTTCAGCAAAATTGGTCAAAAAATGTGGGAGGAGAAGAGGACACAAAATTATGTCCCCCCCCCCCCCCAATTAAAAAGTTCAAAATGGCATAACTCTGAAACTAACGACTGGATCAAGATGAAAATTGCAGGTGTGCAACTTCATATGATAGGAAACAACCTGATACAATTTCAGCAAAATTGGTCAAAAAATGTGGGAGGAGAAGAGGACACAAAATTATTCCCCCCCCCCCCATTAAAAAGTTCAAAATGGCATAACTCTGAAACTAACGACTGGATCAAGATGAAAATTGCAGGTGCACAACTTCATATGATAGGACACAACCTGATAAAATTTCAGCAAAATTGGTCAAAAAATGTGGGAGGAGAAGAGGACACAAAATTATGTCCACGGACGGACGGACGGACCGACGGACGGACGGACGGACGGACAACCTGATTCCAGTATACCCCCCCATAACTTCGTTGTGGGGGGTATAAAAATATAAATTTCTTGGTCGCAAAAGACGATATTTTATATAATATATAATAGGCAGGAGAAGCTCATGTGGGAAGCAATAGACACCATCTAAACAAGAGACAAAGTTGTCAAAAACAGGTTTTCAATGGCTTCATAAAAATTCACCAAAATTGTAGTAGCAGTTGAGCACACGCACACACACAAAGAAAAATTAAATTCTTTTTTCCAAGATGCAGCATTGATTAACAAATCACTGATAGTGGGCTTTAAATCACATGAAAAAACCCGAAAAACATCTTTTTGTGGTTAGGTACATAGGATATCCGCAAAACAAGTGGCCCTGGGCAATAGTAGGCAAACCGGTAAGGCCTTTAAGGTATCAGCAAAAAAATGGTCTTCTGGAATAATAGGCATACTGGTAAGGTATCTAGGATATCCGCAAAACAAGTGGTCCTGGTACAATAGAAGGCATACTGGTAAGTTCTATAGGATATCCGAAAAAAACTGGTCCTTTGTAATAGTATACATATTGGTTAGGTATCTAAGATAACAACAAACTAGTGGTCCCATGCAAAAGTAGGCATACTGGTACGGTATATAGGATATTCGCAAAAAAATGGTCCTTTGTAATAGTAGACATACTGGTAAGGTAACTATGATAACAGCAAACAAGTGGTTAGGTGCTATTGTAGGCATACTGGTAAGGTATCTAGGATATCTGCAAACAAATGGTCCTTTGCAATAGTAGGCATACTGGTAAGGTCTCTATGATATCCTCAAAAAGTGGTCCTGTGCAACAGAAGGCAAACTGGTAAGGTATCTAGGATATCCGAAAAAAAAACCTGGTCCTATGCAATAGAAGGCATAATGGTAAGGTCTCTAAAGTATTCGCAAAACAAATGGTCCTGTGCAATAGTAGGCATACTGGTAAGGTCTCTATGATATCCGAAAAAAGTGGTCCTGTGCATTAGTAGGCATACTGGTAAGGTCTCTAATATATCCGCAAAAAATGGTCCTATGCAATAGTAGGCGTACTTTGCAAATGTTTTGTTATCAGATCTGAGATGAAATGTTCGCTTCCGTTGCCGAGTAGTTAGGGCGTCCGCTTTGGAAGCGACAGGTCGAATGTTCGAATCCCGATGGAAGCCGGCCGAGGTAGAACTGACGTGGTTGGTTGGTGACCCGTAAGCTGGTTAACAGTTGGCTACCGTAGGCTAGTCTCTGCCAAGCGCCCGGCAACAAAGAGAAGGGATTCATATAAAAACATAGTTTTGGTTGAATAGGTCTCTAATAACAACACGGAATGATGTGAAGATTTAAAAAAAAGGTAAAAGAATGAAACTAATAAAATATTAAAAAAGAAAGAAATGAATTCACACTACATTGCGATATTCTAAGTCCTATAATTATCCTATGGGTTTCTTTAGCATCGGTGTTCTTAGTGTTCCTAGTGTTGATTTTTATCAGACTTCTTCAATACATTTTATCAGCGAAGTTTAAGGGGGTTGTTACCGTGACTTTTACAAGAGTATATTATAATCACAATATTCGCCGCAGATCAGCCAAGACAAGAAACTTTGCATTAAGCCACCTCTTTCTATGACGCAGAGGAAAATGGCAACCACAACAAAATGCACAAGGACTAAGAACATGGGAAATTTCATTCAGGAGGAGATGTGTTAACAAAATTTGTATTGAGCCCCCCCCCTTCTTTTATGCGTCACAGCTTAGAATGGCAAAACCCAAACAACCTGTGTAAGGTGAGGTGACTACGAACATTCTTTGAAAATTTAATTCAAATTCTTCAATAAATATAGGAGGAGATGTCTTTACAAGATGCACGACGGACACAACACTACGACATTAACTCATTGGCTTTCAGCCAGAGGAGCTAAAACAAGGCCTGGGGAAAAGCATTTAGAGTATGTTACTTTGGTTCTGTGCCTACATCCTTGAATGAATACTTTACTAACAAGAGGCCCATGTGGGCCTTATATGTCATCTGAGTCCAAAGAGCACAAAAGCAGATAAAAGTCCACCAGATAAAGCTACATACCAAATATCAATGTTCTGTTTTAGAGAAGATTTATTTTAATTTTCATTGTATAAGCCTATGTAAAATTTGTGCTTTACGGGAACGATCTAATTTTGACCTTGGGGCCATAGTTTATACAATCCCGATACAAGTCCATTAGATGATGCTTTATACCAAATATCTAAGCTCTAGACCCTCCTCTTCGGGAGAAGAAGATTTGTAAAGTTTTCACTATATAAGCCTATGTTATTCTGATCCTGGGGCCATAATTTATACGATTTTGATAGAGCGCCATCAAATAGTTCTAAAAACCAAATATCAGAGCTCTAGGCCGTCCTTTTTTGGAGAAGGTTTTTAAAGTCTTCACTATATGTAAAACTTGTGACGTCCGGGAACGGGCTTATTCTGACCCTGGGGCCGCAATTTATACAACCTTCATAGAGGCATACCAGATGATGCCACATACCAAATATCAGAGCTGTAGGCCTTTTTGTTTGGTAGAAAAAGATTTTCAAAGTTGTCACTTTGTAAGCTATGACCCCCCCCCCCCCCACACACACACAATTTCTTAATATATTCTATTTCTTGCACAAACTTTATAGTCCTTGGCCTAAAGACTCTAAATACTCTGAATCCAATTCAACAGTCGGTTCATGACAAGAAGATTTTTAGAGATGTACCCCTTTTTTGGCCCTTAATGGCCCCCAAGGGAGATAACTCCATCATGTATACAAATCCGAAGCGCCTTCCCGTGGGGATGCGTTCTGTCAAGTTTTATTGAAATCCGTCCAAGTGTTTTTAAAAAAGAAGTCGATATTATAAAAAGTTATCGCACGGCGTACGGCGGCGGACGAAACACGATCGCAATAGGTCACCATGACCTTCGGTCAGGTGACCTATAAATACAATTGGGATTTATCTATATTTCTCACAGCTACAACCTTTATTAGAATCTTTTCATATGTTGCCGGCTTATATTTTTGTCGAGATTTTTCAACCTTTTAGGATTATCTGGATTGCGACAGCAAAAGCTAATAAAGTAATGCAAACATTCGGGGCCTCCTTTCCAATATATATAGATCTCTTCATCAAGCTATCATTTTTACCATTTTCCTATATCTTTCGACCAAACATATATCTATCCTAAAAAGAGCCGCCCTGCGTTTATTATTCATATGAAACCAGCTGAAAATGGCATGCGCTGACCTAGACATTTTACTCAAAGGTAAGGGGTCCACCTGGAAACGTATGCGTATCATAACATGATTTGGATTTCCAGTTTTCATAAATCATTTCAATAACGAATGCCATTGTCAGACAGAGTTTCAAGAGTTGTCACCAACTGAAACTTTTTGAGAAATATGAAAGGCCAGTACAGGTTTATATATTTCCATTCGCCGTATGCTTGTAAGTCGATGGTCCCTACATTAGTCCAATACCTAACAACTATTCGACGTCCGTTGATGAAAACCACAATCCGTACATTAATTTAGGACAAAACAAGTTTTCGCCGTCTTTGTTCAGTTGTTTCATTCACACAGCATCGATGAAAAAGAAATGAAAGTATTTTTTTTTTTTTTTTTTTTTTTTGTATTCAGACATTTTAATTAACTCAACGTGTCTTCCAGGGGACAATTAGTTAATTACATTCTAGAATCCGCCAGTCATTTCGCATGTTGATGTTTTTGGACGGTTCGAGGTAGCGCCCACGCTTACAAAAATCCTTATTGGAGGAAATCTTGGTAAAGTGTATCTTAAGGATGATGACGGTGATAAAACCTTTACTTAGTTCTCATGGGCATATTAGACTTACCACAGATTTTTTGTGTTGTGGTTTTCTATCAAGACTGGTACTCTACTTCCGGTGGCAGTTGAAAATACAGTGATCTAGAAAATGCGAGCACTGTTACTCACTTAAATTGCCCTGTGTCTAATACACAGGTAGTTTTGTTCATAGAAGTATGAAAAGAACATTTCAGCCATTCAAAACGTTTGAAGCTTGATAGAGATAAATAATAAATCATAACTGTCAAAAAGGTGGAATTAATTTATCTTAAATAAGATTCGTTCTGATTTGTATGCCTGAGATCCAGACCTCGATTTCTAAATTTAAAATTCTCTCTAAAATTTTGCCCATCAAAACCATTTGTTTGTGTTTATTGGAATCATGTCATCAATTAAATTCAAATAGGTACAACCATCAGAGCCTTCATAAAATAAATTACAAGTTTATGTCTTCTTTACTCTCCCAAACCCTGAACTGTGACTGTAGGCTTGCTCAGTATTCATACCACTACGAAAGACAATAACTAAAGTAAAAATATGATTTAAATAGAAACTGCTTAGCATGTAATAGAAATACAGTCACGTGAACTTTGTAGAGCTTTACAAAATGATCATAGAAGTAAATAAATTTACAGTAAATGAAATGACAAAAGAGGGCCAAGATCGGTAATCTCAATTTACGTTCTCAAGCAATTCTTCATTTGACACTGGTAATTCTTCATTTGACACAATGTTTTACAAAATGTTTTTCTTGGGGGACGTCATAACGCGTCATTGTGTGGGAATGGGCTAACTGCAAATCAAGACTAACTGAATGATTTGATTAGTCAGAACATCATTTAACCAATTACCACACAAGAAAATTTTAGACTCGTCCAAATTGAAAAATCTGCAGAAGACAATTCAAATTTCATGAAATTTAAAAAAAAATCTTTAAAAAAAAATAGTTGTTTTTAGCAGAAAACATTGTGGATAATGAAGAAATTGTTGTCACAAGCAATTTCTTCATTATCCACAATGTTTTCAAAAACTTTTATTATGGACGTAAAAAGGAGAGATTGTGTGGGAATGGGTAAATTGACAGTGGCCATACTTAAACTCAATAACTCAAACGGTTTTTCTCATCAATAAAATCTTTAATAATTATTTTATCAACAATGATTATCTCATACAACTTCAACAGTTTTAAGATTTCACAGAGATCACAACATGATATGTTAATTTATTATAACTAATTTATATCAACTTATTACCAGACAACAAATTCTTAACTGGTCAAAACTCAAAGAAATTGCAGGAGATTTTTTTTATTACAGTTGATAAAACTGAAAGTCTTTGTCTTTTGAGGAATAAAACACAATGGATAATGAAGAAATTGCTTAATACAAGAAATTTCTTTAGGGACATAGAAAGCTGGATTATGTGAGAATGGGTTAACAAATTACCAGATGGCAATTTCTTTGACTTTGTCGTAACTAGTTTCTTAACTATATTAAAGTGAGTTTAATAAAAAAGTCAGTATAATATAGGGTGGGAAATATTGTGAGAATTGGAAAAAAATCTTGTAAAAATAAAATAAAAATTTTCAAACAATGTTTCCACTCATGCTATTCTTCAAATGGGTATCACAACAAGAGCTTGAATGGTAATGGCATAAATCATAATCACTTATTAAACTTATCAAAATATCAAGCTATTTAATGTATTAATGATTTTTATTGATTTTTTTTTCTATGTTTTAGGGAAAAGGGTTAAAATTTGACCTTGACCTTGATGAAATGACCTTCCCCAGTTGCACCTTGATGAGACCTATCTACATACCAAATATTAGCATTGTAACTTAATTAGGGAAGAAGTTAAAGTAAAATGTTTAGTTGGCAGGTTAAGTTCTTGAGTAACGTTTTAGGGAAAAGGGTTAAAATTTTGACCTTGACCTTGATGAAATGACCTTCCCCAGTTGCACCTTGTTGAGACCTATCTACAAACCAAATATTAGCATTGTAACTTTATTAGGGAAGAAGTTATTGTAAAATTTTTAGTTTGCAGGTTAAGTTTTTGAGTAACGTTTTAGGGAAAAGGGTTAAAATTTTGACCTTGACCTTGATGAAATGACCTTCCCCTGTTGCACCTTGTTGAGACCTATCTACATACCAAATATTAGCATTGTAACTTAATCAGGATTGAAGTTATAGGAAAATGTTTAGTTGGCAGGTTAAGTTTTGCAGACAGGCAGACAGACGGACAGACAGACAGACGGACACCAGTAAAAGAATATGCCCCCGATCAATCGATGCAGGGGCATAAAAATGTTTGAAAAGGAGAAATTGCTTGTAACAAGCAATATCTCCTTTACCCACAATATTTTTTCACTATTTTGGTACTCTTTTTTCCAATTTAAGTGTAATTTGAAATGTCCACTGCTACTTCTTTCAATTTGGACCAGTCAAAAATGTTGTCGTCTGGTAATTGGTTAAGGAATTAACAGCATAATCACCTGGCAATATTAGGTATTAGATAAAATAAGATTAAAGCCTATATAACTATAAGCCCCATGATTTTGTATGATACATGTAACATATATGAGAGAGAATCTAGACAATTATTAATCATATCCCATTTTGCAAACACTTAGACCTGTCCAAATTCAAAGGTTTTGCAGACGACAATTTAAAGTCAATTTGATTGGAAAAATAATCATTCAATAAGGTAGAAAATGTTGTGGAAACAGAAGAAATTGCTTGTTACACAATGTTTTCTCAAGTATAAAAACACTGGAACGTAAAAACAAAGGGATTAAACAGGAGCTACAAACTTCCAGATGAATTACATTCTAAACCTTTTACATGAGGATAAAATTCTGGAATAAAGAAGTTGCAGAAGACAATGTTGGAGGAATTTTGCAAATCTTTAAATTGTCTTTTAGGGTAGAAAATATTGTTAATAATAAAGAAATTACTTGCATCTAGGAATTTCTTCAAAATCTAAGGATTAACGAGTCTAGCATTTTTTCTATTCTTTTAGGGGGGTGGGGTGGGGAGAAGGTTAAACAACTTTCAACTCACATAAGAGGTTTGCTATAACATGTTCAGCTTGTGATCTAGTGACCTAGCTATCACACTCAACCAGCAGCATAAATAAAATCGAAATCTGCTTTGCAGGACAAATACACATATATATATATATACAACACGCTTAAACAAACCTTCATTTCTTGCATTATTCACACTCGGAATAAACATATGATTGACATTATATGATCAATGTTAAATCAACCCAAAAGTTTGCTTGGCTTCTGGTGCAATATATTAGAATAAAGTAATAGACACTAGATCTTAATTCCTCAGAAAACAAAATGCCCAAAGAACCTACATGCATATCATTGAAGAGGCATTGAAATTGATTAGCCCAACAAATGAGTGCAAACCCCATATTCTTATTTTTTTTTACTACATTAAGTGACAAATCGCCATTGTCAATCAAAAGGTCCATTGACCAATAAAATCACTGAACTCCAACATTTTTGTTGGTTTGGCATCTTCACCTACTCTCAAACAACAAATTTTAGACTGGTAAAAATTGAAAGAGTCTGCAGGCAACAAAACAAAGTCTGTTGAAATTGAAAAAATAAGTGTCATATGAGGTGTCATATGAGGTAGAAAACATTGTGAGGAAAGAAGAAATTGCTTGTTACAAGCAAATTCATCTTTCCTCATAATGGTTTCCATGGTTATGTTTCTTTGTTGTGTAAAAATGCTGGGTTGCGTTTTAATGTTTAAACATTATAATTACAGCTTATTCAAGCTATAGTTATGATGTTTAAGTCACCAACTAACTATTTACTCTTTTGTTACATATCACTGAATAAAATAACACTTTTTGATATCCAAGTTGAACTTCCTTTTGAAGATCATGGGCTTAGCTAGTGATCCATTTCTTCTCAGAGACATGAAAGTAAAGTTTGTTTGGTAAAGGATTATAAAACAGATAACAGTAAATTCAGCAAATCTTGAGATAAAGGAAAATAACGCAGCAGTAGACATATATATTCATTACCAGACAAAACCTTGTTTTGATGCCTCTGAAGATTAATCCATTCCTACACAAAGACGCTTTTTGACGCCCCAAAGAAAAAGCTTTGGAAAACATTGTGGAAAATGAATAAATTGATTGTTACAAAAAATACTTCATTATATGCAATGTTTTTTACATCAAAAGAGAAAGCAATCTAAAATTTCATTAGCAAAAAATTGTCGACTGCGACTCCTTTGAATTTGGAAAAGTCTAAAATTTTGTTGTCTGGTAATGGGTTAATATTCTTTCTTTGTTTGAATTGGGTTTAATGTCTTTTTGAACAATTTTTGAGTTATATTAAAGGGACTATATTTGAAAATTCAGTTAAAAGTTAAGTCTATTTCAAAGTCTGTTTTTAAACCAAAATTTGCTCAATACTTCACCCACAATAATCGTGTTACAAATTGGTTGTAAAAAGATGATGCGAGTGAATTCAGCACATTGGCTTACAACTCTCATATATAACAACTCTTACAGAGCTGAGAAGATGAGCAATCTTGAGTTAGTTTATTGCTCATAAAAATGTGCATGGTATGGTATGATTCAAACCTTGGACACTCTGATCAAGAGTCCTATCAGCTATGTTCTATCATTTGACCACTGACTCCATATTCAGAACAACCTTTATGAATCAAAATACTGAAAGTACTGTAAGCTAGCAAAGCATAGTTTCGTTAAGTATCCTTTTTTGCTAAAAGTTATCATGGTAAAAGTAATCGAGGAGTTAACCTATTACAACAAATTAAAAGAAGTTGCAGACGACAATATCAAGTTCGTTGAATTTAGAAATCTTTCCCTTTTTGGGTAGAACACATTTTTAAATTGTCCACAATGTTTTCAAAAGCTTTTTTCTTGAGATGCTTAAAAAGTGGAATTGATGGAGAAGGGTTAAATAGCATGCTTTTGAAAGTGTTCTCTACAATTTGAATAAAGTTTGCATTATTTCTCAAGAACATGAAAACTACTCATTTATATGGCGTAAGCATTCAATGGATTTAGTGGTTAAGCCTCCTGTGGCAGTTTGCACTCGTTGAACTCGTAGACAACCTCAAAATTTTGTCTACTAACTTAAGCTATCAAAGCTGACACTTTGCTAGCTAAAAATGACAAATAGCGTTATAAAGCATTTGTCCTTTTCTCACAATGTTTAATGGAGTATATAGTACATCTATTTCAAATTACAAGAGATTTTATTAGAATTGCTTTAAGTTCGTCGAGTTTTAGATTGTTACTAATGGGTTGAGAAAGTACTAATATTTATTTCATTGACAGTTCTTTAGTTTCAATAACATGTTATTTGGTTCCTTAATCCATCACTAGATGACACTATTTTAGACTGGTCCAAATTGCAAACGACATTTCAAAGTTTATGAAATCTTAAAATTTTTCCAACTTTCTAGGTGAAAATCATTGTGAAAAATGAAGAAATTACTTGTTCATTTTTCCCAATGTTTTCCTAATTGTTTTATTTTTAGAGGCACAAAAAAGTGTCATTGTGTGGGAATGGGTTAAATCTACTGTTGGCTTATGAAGACATCTAATACTAATTGTAACTATTAACTCTTTCCAGTTTTGAAAAAAATTAGACCTGTCTAAAATCGAAAGTTTTGCAGGCAATATTAAAAGCAGATTTAGTTTGGGGGAAAAAAACCCAAAAACTTTCAGTAGGGTAGAAAATATTGTGAAAAAAATAGAAATTGCTGGTAACAAGTAATTTCTTCTTTTTCTGCAATAGTTTCTCTATTTTAAAATCACAGGGGCTTAAAATCCAGGGATTGAATAGGAAAGGGTTAAATCTATGAAGTCACAATTCTAAATTCAATTTCTGTTTAAAACAGCTGCATAATTAAATCATGATTGAATAATTTACTATTTGTTTCATCTTTTAAAATCACTCCATTCTGATTAGTTAACCAATTCATTTTGTAGCTCTATGAAATCAAGAGGGTCAAGATATCCCTTGATTTCTTGTTTGAGTTCTTCAATGAAAAAAGAAACATTTAACTGGAACTTTGAAATGGGACTTATTTCTGAAGAACACAAACATTAAAAAATACTTATAAAACTTGTTAATACTGAATAAAACAGGTCCTATGCTTACTGAATATTTTTGTGGACAAGAAGATGTTGATTTACAGAATAAAATGGCAGCCATTTTTGGAAAAAGAAAAGTGTCATGCACAACCTGAGGTCATATTGAACAAGCGTGTTAGGATACATCAAAATAGGCCCATTTGTTCAGACAATGAGATGTCAATTTTATGAGTAAAATGACAGCAATTTTCAAATTGGTGGTCACTTGTAAAAAGAAAATTGGTATGCACTACTGGAGGTTATACTGAAAAAGTGAGTAAAGTTTCATAAAAATTGGTCCAATAGTTACTGAGTATTCTCTGGATTAGAAAATGTTATCTACCATGTGGGGATACATAACTATAAGAATAAAATAAAAGAGAATATTTTTTTGTATTAAGTGATGCATTAAACAAACCAGAGACGCTTGAGGGCCTGTATTGCTCCACAGGCCTGAATTCAAAGATTAAATAATTCCAAATTGATCCTGATCTTCAAGAAAAAAATTATATAATACAAATTAATAAAAACAAGAGGGCCAGTGGCCCTGGCGCTCACCTGAGATAAGGCTCTTTTTTTTCTTCAAGGCCTAATACAAACTGGGTCGGGAGAAAACCTCCTTTAACATTTAACTAAAATCAACATGCCCTATTTGGTTTAAAATGGCCAAATAGTTTTGAAAGGGTTGCCTTCTTTATTTCTATTTAAGCCTAGTCACCCTGTGGCTCTAAAGTTTTATCAATTTTGAAAGAGGTCAATGTACTGATGCTTCATGCAAAATTCAAGATTCTTCAACTTCTGGTTCAGGAGGATATGGGTTTTTTTTTTCAATTCTTTTTTTTCAATTTTACTCTTGTGTCACAGCAACCAGAGTTTTCAACTGATAAAATTCTTTGGTTGAAATCAGCCCAGTGGTTTGGGAGGAGATGTCGTTTTAAAAATCCTTTTTTATTTCTATATAAGCCCGAACCTCCCTGGGGCTCTGTCCCTGGGGGCCTGAGGTTGGTGATTTTAGCAATTCTGATAGAGGTCAATGTACTGATGCTTCATGCAAAATATCAAGACTCTAGGCCCTCTGGGTTAGGAGGAGATAATTTTTAAAGTTTTATTAAAATTCCAGTTTTGTTGCCATGGCAAACAGAGTTTTAAACGGATTTCAATTCTTTTAGCAATTTTCATATGGCATCACCCAAGGAACATTCCTGCCAAATTTGGTTGAAATCATCCCAGCGGTTGTTTTAAAAATCCTTCTTTATATCTATATAAGCCCCTTCCCCCCCTAGGGCTCCGCCCCTTGGTACCCAAGGGTGATGATTTTAGCAATTCTGAAAGAGGTCAATGTACTGATGCTTCATGCCAAATATCAAGGCTCTAGACCTTCTGGGTCAGGAGATATTAATTTTAAAGTTTTCATTAAAATTCCAGTTTTGTTGCTATGGCAACCAAAGTTTTTAATGGATTTCAATTCTTTTAGCAATTTTTGAAGGATTTTGGATTTATTGATGGATTGAATGGGGTTTAAAGTGGCTTTTAACAGTATTTCAGTCATATCGAGGCAGCTGGAGCACCTAACAATGGATTCCTGGTATTTCTCACACCAGTACTACCACTACATCCTTTCCTAGTCTCCAGCTGCTATCCCAATTAGGTTTACGATTATCCACCCATTGGTGAGAGACAAATGTCGGAAAGGATATGTGCTGCTGCTATAGCTTGTACCAAGCCATTCCTCTTCTAACCCACAATGATTTCTACCATATTCAGTCATTATCTTTCAAATCACATACACTTTGAAACTTCTTTCAATATGGACCAGCAACGATGGCTTCTTTTCTCTGTTGTTTGGTAATGATTTTAACAATCTTTCATTCTTTCCCATTACATTTTATCTAGCAGTCAATGTCAAATAACTATCTGTCCTAACTATTAATAGGGATCTGAGTACTTTTGTCAACTGTTTTGGAATTCACCCATTTCTGGACAACAAAATTTAGACTGGTGTAAATTCTAAGATGTTGTAGACAACAATTAGTAATTGAGGAAGTTTTATAAATCTTTATCTTTGGGTAGAAAATATGGGGGAAAATGAATATTTAGTTCTAACAGACATTTCTTCATTTAAAAAAAAAAATGTTTTCCAAAACTGGTGCAACAAAGGCAGATTTGTGTGGTAATTGTTTAATTTAGAATCTGTAATAGCTAGAATGACAGTATTACATAAAGAAAATCAACCGAAAGTAGGAATTTCTTACCCTAATCAATCTGCCAAATTCAGACAATTTAAGCACAGGTACATTATATAGATAGAGTCTATAAAGATTCTCAAGATTTACATAAAAGCAATTAATCCATATGGCCCCAACATTTTTTTCAAATTGGCCCGACTTTTTAGAAAGTGATGGTGACAACCTTTTTTCAAGTAATGCCAAGCCTGCTAAAAGTTGTTGTCTACAACTTCTTCCCATTGATCTGGTCTAAAATTTTGTTTTCTGGTAATAGGTTATAACTAGAGATTTCACTCAGGAAACATTCTAACCAAGTCTCAGCTTGATTGGCATAACATTTTAGAATGATTTTATCTTTAAGAAATTATGGGCAGTCAGACAGACAATAACTGATCACAATATCTTACCTAACACTTTGTGCTCAGGTGAGCTAATAATAGGGACAAGGTTTGAATCATAAAATACCCTTGATTTATCAGGAAATTTGAATATTCTAATCTTGAGTCAAAAATGATAATATTTTCATCTCTGTATGTTAACTCATTCCCAAACAATGATGCTTTTAAAGGCACCTCAATATGAAAGCGTTGGAAAACATTGTGTAAAATGAAGAGATTGCTTGTTACAAGCAATTTTCTTCATTATCCTCAACGTTTCCTACACCAAAAGACAAAGATCTTAAATATTTCATCATCTGCAAGTTCCTTTAATTGGACTGGTCTAAAAATTTATCACGTTGGAATGGATTAAGTTATCTTAGTAAGATGTTGCTTAGCTTCAAAACACCATGTTTACATATACCACAAAGAAGCACTTATATTGTATTCAAATACTGACAAGGTTTAGCCCATTCCCATACAATGACACTGTTTTACGCCCCTCAAGAGAAAAACTTTAGAAGACATTTTGGAAAATAAAGAAAATGCTTGTTACATGCAATTTCCATTACATCTTCTTCCAAGAAAGACAAAGACTTTCCAAATTTTGTCAATTGCCATCTGCAATCTCTTTGAATATGGACCAGTCTATATTTTTGTCAAGTGGGAATGGGTTAAAGAAAAGTTGAATGTCTGAATAATGATATTGTGAGGTAAGCAGTTGAATGAAATTCTAAAAGAATAGATTTAGAGAAAAAAATACAACAATAAAATATCTTTTAGATAAAAATTAAACAGAAACATGATTTCCTACTAAAATAAAGATTTTATCTTTCATTTTTATACAAATAACAACAAGTACAAATGATTCAAATAAGAGAAAACAGTTCTCTATACACTCTTACTTATTTACATACCATGAGAATAGAGCAAAATTATTCTAAGTGTATATACAGTGTAAATGTATATAACTTAAAACAGTTTTGCCTTAAACTCTCAATATGTACAGGACTAATCCAATTCCTACCCATAACACAATGTGTGACAACACATTGAAAACTTGATGAAAACTGTTCCTCTTCACTGATCCACCCTGAACATGAATTGTCAACATTATCACAGCAAACTGACATCACAAGATAACACAGAACTTTGAAGACTGCTGCTTAGCTGGCGGTGAACTCATAGTCTGACTAACACCTCGATTTAAACTTTGTAAATTATCATTAGAATTTGATTCAGATATACCAAGCTTACGCTTGTGAATTTTATGCAAAACAATTCTGTATGTTCCTGTAACACTAGACCTAGACTCACGACCGCTATATTGTTTAAAATGATCGTTGGTAATTCCCAAGTCCTGTAATACTTTACGGGCATCTCTTTCCTCCTCACTGATAGCACCTTGCAGACTTGGGTTTACACTGTATGGCTCTAAGGCCTGTGGAAACTCTTGTCCTTCCAACCATTCAGAGTTCATAATCTCCTGAACAGTGAATCGATCCTGAGGAACGGCTTTAAGAATACTGCGTATGAGAAACTGACAACTGTCAGACACATATGATGGAATGATGTAACTACCTTCTAAGATACATTTCTTAAGTTTGGCAACTGTATCAGCCCTAAATGGCATTATTCCTGTCACTACAAAATATAACATAATTCCAGCTGCCCAGATGTCAACAAATGCTCCAACGTAGCTCTCATCTCTAAACAACTCTGGAGCCGCATATGGAGGGGAACCACAGAAGGTATTCAGAAGGTTACTTGGAGTACTGTAAGTGCTAAAACCAAAGTCACCCACTTTGACTAGTCTGGAACCAGCATAAAACACATTTTCAGCTTTTAAGTCTCTATGAATGATGTTTTGTTTATGCTGAAAATATAAATCAATACATACCAATTTCAACCCTTTCATACCTTGTTATGCTGAATAAAAACCTGTTTAGAATTGTTGATCTTTGTCTACACCTCCTGCGAAAACAGGAATATTCTGAGAGGGTTTAAAATATTTCAGAATTTTTTAAACCCTGCAATATTCAAAAAGAAAAAAAATCCTGGCAACTCAAATTACCTACAAGAAAACGAATGCTTTCTTTTCCAAACAATTTTTCTACCCTATTTGGAAATAAATTACTTTCATGTTTGACACTTTTCATTTTTTTTTGAGACCGATTTAGTTTTGGGTGTTTTTTGTGGGAAAGATTCAATGAAAAAGGTAGCCCCAAGAATGCAAAAAACCTGGTACATTGTCTGGACTGCAAAGGTTGATCCGAGTGATCATGTTTTTTGGCTGTAGACATTCTGAATGTTAACCCATTACCACCACATTCAAGCTTTTTGAGCCCTTCAAGAAAAAGGCGTATAAAAATAGGCAATTTCTAAATTTTCCACGTTGTTTTATACCCCCAAAGACAGACATATTTGAATTTTCTATTTACCCTTGTCTTGCTGAATATATTTTTTTACAGATTTCCAATAAAATCAAAGGTCTGATCTTAGTCTGCACCTCCTGCCCAAAGGAAGGAATCTGATTAAGGATCACTGAAGGATCATTCATGTGAAATTTATTTGAAATCCATAAACTAAGATATCAAATATTTGGGAAAAAAAATGGCCAGCAACAAGAGGGCCATTGGCCCTAAAGCGCTCATCTGAGTCAGTGACTGCAGAGTTAATCAAAGCACTAAAGTCAAAGGCACGCACCTGTTATCGAAATCTTGTGTTAGAAATTAGCAACGAAAAAGATGTTCTTACCAAGATTGAGGATTTTTGTGCCAGAAAAGTAGCATGTGCATTGCATGGAAGATTTGAGTTAATAAACTATGTAGTGAATTAAAATGAAATAGGGTGTGTGGTTGGCTAGGTTTTTTTAAGATTTTTTATTATGTTTCTATGTAAAAAATAGGGTGTGCCAGTGCCAGTGCAGAACTCAATCATATTCCAAGAGTCAACACAGTCATGAACAGCCTTTTAGAGGTTAACTAGGAGGTTCTCCATATCAAATATCAATACTCTAGGCTTTCTCATTTCAGAGAAGAATTTTTTTCTTCTTTGTTCCTCAGGTGAGCTAAAAATGGTTCGTTGATGACTTAAACGTCAAAACTGCAGCTTGAACAATCTGTAGTTACAACATTAAAGTCACCAAATCAGGAGAAATGTTAAACATAAATGTCAGTGAATGAAGTTCAAAATTCACTTTTGGTCTAAATGAATGATTTAATTAGTCTATTAGCCTTTGTCATGTTGAATCAGGCATATTCCTGTTTTGGTAGGAGATATAGACAAAGATCAGCCTGCATATAAATGTCAGTAAATGAAGTTCAAAGTTCACTTTTGGTCTAAATGAATGACTTAATAAGTCAATTAAACCTTGTTCTGTTTTGGTAGGAGATATAGGCAAAGATCAGCCGGCACATAAGTGCAGTCTGTTATTGACCCTCATTAAGACCTTCCAGTGCTTTCAGTCCTATGATTATAAAGCAATTCTGTACAGGATTTTTTAATTCAGCATGACAAAATTAATTCTTTGCCAGCCGGAATCCATCAATTGATACAGTATATTGGAAAGGCTGAATAGCCCATGTTATCATGAAGTTCTGAAGTTATCAAATGACCATTATTTTTCATTATTTAACCCTTGTCATGCTGAACAAAATCCTCCAAAAAAAATGTTAAAATCAAGGGACTGAAAGCACAGAAGACACTCATTTTGGTTTGGCAATCATATAGAAAATTAATGGTATAAACAATGTTGGCTTTAAAGGGATAAGCAGGAGGTCAAGACAAAGATCAGGCTGCACATACTTATGTGTAGCCTGATCTTTGTCTAGACCACCTGTCAAAACTAGAATATTCGTTCAGCCTGATAAGGGTTAACAAGTCTGCAAGTTTTGTGTATGTTGAAGGTCAACCAACAGTTAGTCAAATCACAACTTTTCAAAATTAACTCCAAAGAAATCTAGTAGGAAAAGGAAAAACTACATGACTTGTATTTGCGTTTAATTTGTTTTTTGTTTACAATTACAGGAAGTCCTCAAATATAACACTCATCACTATTCCAATGCCAAAATATGATATATGGTTTAGAAATTTAACCCATTCCCACATGATAAAATTTAAGACCAGTACAAATTCAAAGAAGATGCAGACGACAGTTTAAAGTTGATAAAATCTTTGTCTTTTGGGGTAGAAATCATTGTTGAAAATAAAGGAATTGCTTTATTTTCCGTAATGTTTTCCAAACTTTAGTAGCATTTATAAAGGTCACTGTATGGGAATGGGTTGAAAAATAAGCTATGCATTGTTATATCATTAGAAAACTGAAAAGTTAACCCATTCCCAAACAAGCCCACCTTTTTATGAGCCACTAGAAAAAAGCTTTGTTAATCTTTGTGTAAAATGAAGAAAATGCTTGTATCAAGCAATTTTTTCATTATCCACAATGTTTTCTATCCAAAAAGGACTAAAAAATTTGACATTCCATCACCTTGAAATTGTTGTCTGCAGCTTCTTTCAATTTGGACCAGTCTTAAATATTATTGTGTGGGAATGGGTTGAAGGGCATCTTCCCATTATTTTCCACTCACTCAGTTGTAACTAAGTAGTATTGATTAGGTTATAACTGGTGTTTACTACAGACAAGGAATCTCATAATTATCACCTCAACCTCACTCGACTTGTTAACCAGCTATTTTTTCTCATATTGAACAGAAGCTACTCCAGTAGGATGTGACATACTTTTTTCTTGAATAGTTATCCCTTTTTTTAACACAATGACAGATTTTGATGCCCCTCAAGAAAACACTGTGTAAAATAAAGAAATTGTTTGTCATTTTAAACAATGTTTTCTATCCAGAAAGTTGTAAAAATTCTAAATACATGTAATTATTCTAATTAATGATCTTTCAATTGTTGTCTGCAATTGAAATTTAGAACAGTGCAAAATTATGTTGTCTAGTAATTAGTTAAGAACTGGAAGACAGATGTGATTTTTCCGCCATAATGATCAAATTGCAATAGTCAGCTGTAAAGTATAGCATGTCAACATTAAATAACTTGCTTGATCTTGTCTGTTACCCTTGGCACTTATTTAAATTTCTTAACACATTCATGCAATAGTCAATTGTAAAGTCTATTCAATATTAAATAACTGACCTGATCTTTTGGAAAACATTGTGGAAAATGTTTTCTACCCAAAAATAAAAGTAATCCAAAATTCCGTAAGCTTTTAATTCATTCCCTCCTTTTTACACATCTAGCAAAAAGATGTTTTTCGAAAACTCTTTGAATAGAATGATTGATTGAATGGGATCTAATGCCACTTTTAACAGTATTTCAGTCATATCGTTGCAGCTGGAGCACCTAACAATGGATTCCTGGTACTTCATACAACACCATAACTACCACTACATCCCTTCCTAACCTCGAGCTGCTATCCAACTTAGGTTTACGATAATCGACCCTTTGGTGAGAGACAAATATAAGGATATGTGCCGCCATGAATAGAATGAAGAAATTGCTTGTTACAAGCAATTTCTTCATTATCCACAATGTTTTCAAACCAAATATGAAGAATCTAACATTACATCAACTGAAAATTCTCACCTGCAGCTTCTTTGAACTCAGACCAGTCTAGAATCAAGTCTTCAGGGAATGAGTTAATATATCTTTGTTAGCCATTCAAATGCCAAAAATAAAAGGTTCATATTATTTTAAAAACAAGTTAAGAAAAGAAGAATTTCTGTTTAATAAAAAATTATTCTTTTCCAAAGCTTTCATAAACACGATGCCACAGGGTCATGGAAACCAAATGTAGTATAGGTTAACAGATTCAATGATGGTTGGTTGGATAGGGTTTTAAGCCACGTTAAACAGCATTTCAGTCATATCATGGCAGTTTGAGCAACCAAGCATGGGTTACTTGTTTTTCTCACACCAGTACTTCCACATCACCCTTTCCAAGCCTGTTAGATTCTCAATTATCCACTCATTGATGGGAGACAAATGTTGAAAAGGATAAACAGATACAGTAAAGGAAGGAAAGAACAATGGATGTCAGCATACCTCCCTCTTCTTCAAAGCAAAAATAATTATAATATCAAATATCATTACCATATGATCAATAGCTGCCATAACTTGTGCAAAAATATGTCTCGCCTCTGTTTCCGGGAATTTACCTTCATTAGATATTCTAGTAAAGAGTTCCCCACCTCCTGCGTATTCCATCACAATGTGAAGTTTGGCTAATGTTTCTACAACCTGAAGGATACAGAATTACCATGTGATTTATGGTATCTGTAAGATAAAAGAATTTTAGACTGATCAAAGCACAAAGAAATTGGAGCCCGAATTTCTAATTGGTTAAAATTTGAAACAAATGCATTTATCCACATGAAAAAGTAATTGAAAAGGACTGATTTTTTTTTTACAAGATTGAACAATATTTTCTACATCTTCTATATTAGAAATGTATAAGTTAGTATAAACAATAGCCTTCTAGGACATTAACCCTCCAAGAGCCTACTAGGAGATAAACCCTCCAAGACATAATTCTCATTGACAAAAACTCTCCAAACAGAATCTCTACCAATCATGCCGCTGGGCAAAAAGCCTCCCCTTTATACATTTTTTTTTCATTAAAGCATTTTTTTTTTTTGCATTAATTTTTCTTTTTAAATTAATTTTGATATTTTTTTTTCTTATGGGTGGTGGGGGTTGGGGTGGGGGTTGGGGTGGGGTGGGAGGGGGGGGGGGGGTTGTATGATGTAGCTTTGAGAAGTCTTGCAGTGTTTACTCTAAAAGTTCATCCTAAACAGCAAACAGCTAAAGTGGTTTGAAATGGACCCTTGAGTTTAAAAAAAGAAAAGCCCCTAATTCCTGTGTTTTCCAATTGAACTTTTCCATTTTCAATAAAATTCACCTAACAATGACCTACCAATCATTTTGGCCATGTTCCTTCAAGATTTGACCTAAATGTGTCCCTGGAGTGTAAACAAAGAAATTGTCAAGGCCCCTTTTCTCTTGTTTTCAAGTGGAACCTTCCCATTCTCGATTGGGTTCATTCTGATTACCAAAGCATTATTCTAACAAAGTTTTATCAAGAATGGGCTAAAATGTGGGCCGTAGAGCTTGAAAAAGAAATTGTCAGTCAGGCCCCTTTTCCATTGTTTTCCTGTGGAACATTCCCATTTTCAAAATAGGGTTAATCCTTATGACATAATAATCATTCTGACCAAGTTTATTCATATTATCCAAAGCAGTGGTCCCCTAGAGTGTAAACAAAGTATTTGTTGACAAGGGACAACACATGGCAGACATTCAAGGATCATAACAGCTCAGCATGAGCACCTTGTGCTCAGGTAAGCTAAAAAGCATTGGAAAACAATGTAGAAGCCAAAAAAAATTGCTTGTTACAAGCAATGTATTCATTATCCACCATTTTCAAGCCAAAAGACAAAATGATTTTTAAAATTCTAAAAAAAAAATAATTACCTTCAGCTTCTTTGAAATTTGACCAGTTTAAAAATTTTGTTATCTTGTAATTGGTTAAAACAAGCGTTTTCCCTGTTTCCTACCCTATGCCTTTTTCTTACAAACTATTTAACCCTTTCCTGTACAATCACTGGTATTTACGTCCTTGTGATTTTATACTTGAGAAAACACTGTGGGAAAAGAAGAAATTGCTTGTTACAAGCAATTTCTTCTTTTTCCACAATATTTTCTACCAGACTGAATGATTATTTTTCTAATCAAATCAACTATAAATTTTCGTCTGCAAAACCTTTGAATTTGGACAGGTCTAAAAAATTTTAAAACAGGAAAGGGTTTATAATCAACCGATCTCATGCTGAATTATAAACATATTAAAATCAAAGGGCTAAAAGAACTGGAAAGAACAATCGCAAGTTTATGTATATGTTGAATAAATAAGGTATTAACAACTCTAGCTTAAAAGGTACAAGCAGGTGGTGTAGACTAAGATCAGACTGCACATATGTGCAGGCTGATCTTTGTCTATACCTTCTGCCAAAGAAGGAATATTATGACAAGGGTTAAAACTGAGAACATCCCTTTGCCATTCAATATTTACTTTGACTGTTTTCAATTTTCTGAGTGAGCTAGATTCAATCTTGCATACCGGTACCTCTAATTAAACAATAACTGTTTTCATATAAAGAACAAAAGTACCAAATATGGATGCCTTGAGCTTGGTGGTTGGGTGCTAGATAGTGATTGATTGAAACGGGGTTTAACGCTGCTTCCTAGATAGTAGACAAATTATCCAAGTCCAAAAAGGGAATTAATTCATAAAGCTAATGGTTGAGCACCTGTATTGCTCCTTTGGCTGCATTCACAAATTAACCTGTGTGTGAATCCCAAACCAATTCCACCTTGTTATCCTCTACTTAAAACTAACACAACATCACAGAAAATGAAGAATTAGCTTGAAACAAGCAATTTGTTCATTGTCTACAATGATTCCTATATTAAAAGTCAAATCTGTTTTAAATTTTACAGATACCTTTAAAAATTGTTGTTTGCACTCCTTTCAAATTGGACCAATCTAAAATTGTGTTGGTAAAGGAAAATAATAAGCATTGCATATCCAACAAGAATGGCAAATTGTCGCAAAATATGTCCATCACACACTGTCTGTTTTAAATGGCAGCTAGAGGAAATTGGAATGTAAAAAATGATGTATGAATGAGGACAAATGATCCAATTCTTTTTTAGATTATTACTTGAAAAGAATTTTAAGAGAACATTTAAAAGCAGTAACTTCAAAATGAAGCATGCAATATTCATGATTCTACCTGCAGAGTTTAGGATTTCAAGAGTGACTGTGTGGGGGATTTCTATGCAAAATCCACACAAATGAGAAATGTTTGGTATTTCAAGCTCTTTGTTTATAGGAAAAAAAATCTCCAAACAATGTTAACCCTTGTCATCCTGAACCCGGTATATTCCTGCTCTGGCAGGAGGTATAGATAAACCTTGAAGTCATCTGATTAGCTAACTTCAAACCTTCAATCCACTGAGCACATTAAAGAACCAGGAGGAGCTCTTAGCAGTTTCATCCTTTATTCTTGCACTATCCCCTGTAACAACTAACCATCTTCTGGGGACATTGCTTATATGGGCATGTACTACAGTAGCAATGATAAATAAACAGAAATACACACATAGACAAAGATCAGACTGCACATATGTGCAGTATGATCTTAGTCTACACCACCTGCTTATCCCTTTTAAACCAAACTTATCTATAAGACAGATTTTCAAAAGAAATATTAACCTACAACTGGTGATTCCAGTGCTTTCATTACTTTGATTTTAACCCTTGTCATGCTGAACCCGGAATATTCCGGTTTTGGCAGGAGGTGTAGACTAAGATCAGACTGCACTTATGTGCAGGCTGATCTTAGTCTACACCTCCTGCTTGTACTTGTCCTGCCAGAGTTGTTTATGAGTTGATTTCTAAAAGAAATCTTGATTTTTGAACAAGTTCTATCAGTGCTTTCAGCCCTTTGATTTGACAGCATTTCAGTAAGGTAATTTATACAGCATGACAAGGGTTAATTAAAATCTGTAGAGAATTTATAATTAAGCATGACAAGGGTTAACAATAGTTATGCATGCTTGTCATAAAATACATATATGCGTAAATAATCACTAAAGATCAAGGTCAAGGTCATCAAGTAAAGGTCAGGGGCACAATTTAAAATATCAAAACTTCTTTCACGAATTGTAGGTTTACCGCATAAAATTATTTTGATCTTATAGTTTTAATTGTCATATTTATCTATATATGTTTTTAAGCCTCCAGTATAGTTTACTAATTAAAGTTGTTATGTGTTTTGGGGGAAGGTATTACTTTAACCCTTTCCCTTATAAACAAGGACTTTAACCCTATACCAGATGGTCCAAATTGAAAGAAGTTGCAGATGACAATTTAGAATAAATGAAATTTTATATTTTTCAACTTTCTGGATAGAAAACATGGTGAAAAATAAAGCAATTGCTTTTTACAAGCAATTGCTTCATTTTACACAATATTTTCCCACTTATTTTTACTTGAGGGTGTCCAAAAGTGTTACTGTGTGGATATGGGTTAACATTTAAGAAAACAATGTAAGAATAAAGAAATTCCTTGTAGAAAGTCATAATTAATATTCCCACATTTGCTAGTAAAACGGATTGTGAATTATCTACAAATTGTTGTTTCACAGTCTGCAAACTCTGTTAAATGACCAGTCAAGAGTTTTGCCTATTAGTATTTAACCGATTCCCAAACAACAATATCATAGAATGGTCCAAATTTAAAGTGGTTGCAGATGACAAAACAAAGTTTGTTTAAATTAAAAGGTAAAGGCCAAATGAGGAATAAAGCATTGTGAGAAAAGAAGGAATCCTTGTAACAAGCAAATTCTTCTTTTCTTACAATTTTTCCATTGCTTTATTTTGTTGATGTGTAAAAATACAGGGTTGTGTGGCAATGGGTTAAAGTCAATATTTTCTTAATAGCTTATAGCTATAGCATAAGGTTCTCAGATTTATGAATTATTTTTCATACGAATTATTTGTTTCTATCTATTGCTGTTGCACACTGATTTTTAAGTAGTGTGTGCAAGAATGTATTTACCCATTCCACACAATGACGCATTTGGACGCCCTTCAAGATAAACAATTGGGAAAACATTGTGTAAAATGAAGAAATTGCTTGTAACAAGCAATTTCTTCATTTCACACAATGTTTTCTACCTAGAAAGTTGAAAAAATCTAAATTTCAAATAGTTTAAAATGTTGTCTGCAACTCCTTTCAACTTAGATTAGTTTAGAATTTTGTCGTGTGGTAACAGTTTAAGTGTTTATTGATGTATTAAAACCAAGTGCAGTCTTGCAGTCACCCCTCAATTGGCTTACCTCATACAGTCGTATAACATTAGGATGATGCAATCTTTCCATGCTTGAGATTTCTCTCGAAAGTAGGCGCTGTGTTTTCTGATCTAATTTTGTCTTGTCTAATATTTTAATTGCTACTTTTTCTGAAATGGAAAAGATTTACATAACATTTTACAAGAAGCAAAATGTGTTTGGTAAACATTCCTATTTCCTTAACATCAGATTATCTTTCAGACATTGATGATTTTTTACTCTTTTCAAAAATTTACACATGTCCAAATTCCAAGGGGTAGCAGCTGACATTATAAACTAGGTATAATTCAATGAGCATCCATCTTATATGATAGGAAATATTGTGGAAAAAGAAGAAATTGCTTGTGACAAGCAATTTCTTCTTTCTCTACAATGTTTTTTTTTTGTTTTTTTAGTAAAATATCACTTGGACATTAAAATCTTGGATTGTACAGGAAAGGGTTTACACATCCTCTTCACTGACCATAAAAAATCTACCATTCAAGAAAGGCAATTTAAAAAAGTAAAGTTAAATTTGATGATCTAAACAAACCAACTGAAATCTTCAAGACAATCCACATCTAGTTAAATAATATGACTGTGCTGAGTAGACTTGAGTTTCTCTACAGAAAATGCAAGTGAGAAAAATCCGTAATGACAGGCTTCTCCTGCTAAGAGAAACTGAATTGAATTACAGCACTCAAATGTTATCCAAGTTGAAAAATTCCGATCAAAATTGAACGTGATTAGTCACAGATTGTAGCTTGTGATCTAAATGAAGAAAATAGCAAAATGAAGCCACCGCAGTGTTCATACAAGACATTGATAGCTAGATTCTTGTCTATTTGTGATGACTTCTAATATGAACTGAGTTGACAGAATATTAAGCCATGTCATGCTGAACCTGGAATATTCCTGTTTGAGCAGGAGGTATAGTAAAGATCAGCCTGCACATATGTGTAACCATGATCTTAGTCTATACCGCATGTTTGTCCTTTTCAAGCCAGAATTGTTCATGTAACCACTTGTAAAATCAAATATTGACCTGCAACTAGTACTTCCCATGATTTCAGTCCTTTGATTTTGGTGCAATTCTCAACAGGATTTTTATTCAGCATGACAAGGGTTGAGTATTCTGTGCAAGCCAACACCTACGACAATGGAAAAATAAACCTGAATTTGTAATGCTTTTTTATGCAAAACAAGTTTCATAGATTATTTATATGGACAGAAGACATCATATTCTTTCAATACTTTATTGGCTGACTCTAGTCAGAGATGAGTAGAAACATGTTGATATGAGATGTGTAATTACTGCTTAAATAAATTGCAAGGAGGAAAGCAATTTCCATTGAACAACTATTTTACACATTATATATTCCTAGACTCAATAATAATTCAATATTCCAGACATAATTTTCAATGACCTTTATCTTTTTACATAAAAACTCTCTATAGAGCTGGATAAAACCTGCGCAGACTTAAAACCAAAGTTTTTCTTAAATGAAATCTGAGAGCCATATCTGACAAAAGGCATTTATATCAATTGATTAAAGCCTTATGTTCCCCTAAAACACACAACAAAATTACCCCATTACCTCATGGAAAAAATTTAGATTGGTCGAAATTGAAAGGAGATGCACACGCCAATTTAAAGCTCATGAAATTTTGGATTTTTTTTTACCTTTGGGGTAGAAAACATTGTGGATAATAAAGAAATTGCTTGTAACAAGCAATTTCTTCATTTCCACAATGCTTTCCTAAGCTTTTTCCTTAGGGGCGTTAAAAAGCGTCACTGTGTGGGAACGGGTTAATAAGAGAAACACTAGAGGCCAAAAACCATGAATAAATATGATAAAAAAATTCTACTTGATAAGCTTACAATTCATGAAAAAAGTTTTGATATTTTAAATTGTGATCCACCACAATTTGAGGTTTGTTTACATAAATTTATGACGTCAGTGATGATGTTTAAACATCGCTAATCATTCAAACAACTTTCTCGATAATACAGATTAATGAAACCTGTGCATGTAACAGTCAATGCTGAAGATTGGCGAACATTTCCGGTGATGAATTGGGTGCATTTGATTTGATGTCAAAATTTAAACAAACACAATTTAAAAACATAAAATATACTTAACAGCGAACCTCTCTCATACGCTCCTTTTGAATATTGATATTAACCATTTCCTGTTCAGTTAAACTTTAGACCTGTCCAAATTCAAAGGTTTTGCAGAAAAAAAATTGAAAGTGGATTTAAATTGAAAAAATAACCATTTAGTAGGGTAGAAAATATTGTGGCAAAAGAAGAAATTGCTTGTAACAAGCCATTTCTTCTTTTTCTACAATATTTTCTAAATTATAAATTTACAGAGACCTAAAATCCAGGATTTGAACTGGAAAGGGTTTAGAGACCTTTTGGTTGCTTTAGTAACAAACACAGGATAGATAGTTTAAATTGTTTTTCCTTCTTTGGAGGGAAGATATGGCTTTAAAGATAAGCATTTTGTTGCACATATTTATATTAATACCCCAAAACAAGATGATGTTTACCACCATTTTAAAAAAATTCTTGATAAATTTGAAAAAAGGGTCCACTCTAGGAATAAACACGCTAGAATCATTCATATCCAATGATTAGCTTCAGAAGAGACAATTATCTATTGTTTCAATATAATTGCAAATGTACTTAATACAGATCTGATAAGCCAAGCCCATATCATCTGTTCCTTCTCATGTCAGATCAAACTTTAATGATGAAATCTGACAGAGGTCTATGCTAAGAACATTTCTGCCCAAAATCGTTCATATTCAGTTATTTCAGAGATGAACATTTAAATATATATTGCATATAGTGCAGCGCAGTCAAGATATGCCCATAATACCTGTGTTGTAAGCTTTATCAAAAATTTCTTGAAATCGCATAGAGATCTATTTTAGGAACATTATTTCTAAAAATCATTTATATCCAATCAGCAGTTTCAGAGAAGAAGATTTTCTAACATTTCATTTTAAAATGCATATAGTGCTGATAAGCCCAGCTCAAAACGTTAAAATTATTACCCAATCAAAATTTGCAAAGAAACCTAAGCTAGTCAGCGAGACACAAAAAGTTTACGGATGGATGGATGGAGGGCCAGATAAATCGATATACCTCCTCCTATTTGTAGGTGGGGTATAATAAGCAAGTAGCTCGCTTTACTTTTGTTATACTAGAGAATGATCTTACCTCTTGTTAAAACATGGATGCCAAGTTTGACTTGTGAAAAATTTCCACTTCCCAATTCTCCCCTCACTCTATAGAAACCAATTCTCTTCCCAAGAGTTATTTCTTTTAAAACACGAGGATCATTGGACAAATCCTGTGAGATACGCTCAAAAGGTGTCACTTTTTTGTCACCATCTTCTCCATTGTCAAGGCTGTTTTCAGTTTGATTTCTGGGTAAGCTCCCTCCAGACCATTGATTTGATCCTCCATTGTAGGTCTCCGGCATATTTATCTCTTTGTCCTTGTTATGTCATAACAATCCCCAAGCATAGCTACTACCACATTCTGATAATGAACTACTAACAACATTGAAAAATGTGAACTCTGATACCTTCCTTCTTTCTCTTAAAGGAATCCTTTAATGTTAATTTCCTAGCCTTAATTCAATCCACAGCTTCCAAGTTATTATGAACAACTGAGTCTGTATGATGCTAGAATAGAATTTTTATTAGATATCCGTTGACCAATATTACATTTTTTCTTTCTTTTAGCTTGGTCCTCTAGCACTCCCGACTAGTGAATAATCTTTATTAAAGAGGATTTGTCTGCTGTACAAACAGGTGCCTCCAAATCAATTAACAAGAGACGAATTGATGAGACTTTACTTGCCCCCCTGCCTTGTTTGTCTCATCAAATTTTTATCTTTCACATGCAACAATCAATTCAGCTGTCTCTTACAGTGCCTCATTTTCCCAGCCTTGAAAGTAAATAAATAGTGAGACATAATTATTTTACTTTGAAAAGGGACTACCAGTAGAAAGGAACAGAAAATAATATCAACTGTAAGCAAACACAATGGACTACACAGGCTGAATAAGACAATAAATTATGCATTCTTTTTATGCCTTTTCCCTTCTTTCTTTCAGAAGACTCTTGCATCTCAACCTTGGCTTTGATTTGAAGAATAATTTGCTAATGGTCACAAAAGTGTGATATGAATACTGAATTTTAAACTCAAGAATTATTTTTTCTCATTGAGATAAGAAGTTTGCTGTCAATCCTTCATTTTTAGCAAACACTTGCACTCTAGTTCATTCCCATTTCACCTCTGTTATGAGCTTAGTAAATAGTCCAACAATATTTCATCATTTGTAAAATGACGTCATAAACTGCAACCCATTTCAATAAAAAAAATGTGCATAAATATGAGAGTTTTTCCGCCAGATATTAAAACGATTTTATAACAAAAGTACTTCAGTGGTTTACAGGAAAATTATTAAGTTTAAATGCAAATGTATCTTGAATCATATTTATTATAAAAATATCTTCTTTGTCGCGGAAACAATAGAAAAAAATATATCTTCCATAACTTGGTTTGACAAGAACCCTGTCATTTAGCCCATTGCAGAGACGAATAGTGAAAGATAACAAATGACAACTCCACTTGTTATCCAATCATTTTTTACTAGGATTCTGTCATAGCCTCATCAAAGCAACATTTCTGTGATTTTTTTTTAAATCCAGACCATAGTTTCTAAAAAAGGATTTTTTTTCAGAGCACATCATATACAGAAAATTACCCCGCTCATTGAAGCTATGTTTTTTGTTTGTTCAAAATTCCTTGAAGAAATCTAACAAAGGGTCATACTAGGATAATTCCTGTGAAATTCAGTTTAATTCCAGCCATTAGTTTCTGAGAGTTTTTTTAAAGAAAAGTTTACAGACAGGCTGACATTGATTGATTGAATGGGGTTAAACGCCGCTTTTAACAGTATTTCTGTCATATGGCGGCTGCTGGAGCACCTAACAATGGATTCCTGGTTTTTCTCACACCAGTACTACCACTACACCCTTTCCTAGCCTCCAGCTGCTATCCCACTTAGGACATACAGACACAAAAAGAGCAGTACTTGCAAAACTGTGGGAGAAAAGCTCTGGACTAACAAGTGTCTATAGACAGACAGAGTGATGCTGACAGCCATGGCTTTTCCAGTATATCCCCATCCGCTTGGTTGCATGACTGTGTGCACATATGTGTGTGTGCTGGGTTGGGGGAGTTACAGATGTAGCTACCTTCGTATTGATGTAAAAGCTAATATTTAGATTGACTGTTCAAACAAAATAATGTCTCTAATTTTTTTTTAAGATTTGACCTTGTTTTTCACCCCTAAAAAAAAATTGGAACTTCTGGACTTTTTCTAGTCCAACAATCTAACCAATTTCCATGTTAATTGCTCACAACATGTGGCCTCTGGAGCATGCACATGGTTTTCAACAGATTTGACCTTTATTATCCAAGCCAAGGTGTCTCAATGTTAAATTGTCAAACTTGTAAGACTTTATCAAGAAAAACTTTTTAAAAAATCCAGGTTCATTGAACTAAAATTAAGGTGTCTAGCATGTCTAAGTTTTCTTCTTAGAATTGACCTGGTGACCTATTCTTTTAAACCAAGTGACCTAATTTCAATCTCCTCTAAGATTTCATCAAGAAAAACATTCTTATCAAATCTCAAGTTGATCATCCTGTAAAGTATCTACATGGTAAATGTAGAAAATTCACAGCAGACAATGGACACTTCAACGTCATATGACCACAATGCTCATCTTGAGTACCACTAAGTTGTGCTAAGGTAAGCTAACAAAACTTTATTTGTATAACAGTATAGTAGTTCCCGCTAGGAATTCAGATTTGGAATGAATGACTGTGCTCTACCATTCGACAGCAGAAAGCAGGGGTCCTTTTTTCAAAATTTTTGCACAAAATATATTTGGCAATTTAGCCCCATTTCCGTAACAAAAAAAAAACAAAACTTTATTTCACAATTAAGTTTCAAAGAAATAGTATTGGTAGAAAGAGAGAACTTTATTAAAAAATATATGACAGTTGATCGCAAGGTTTAACTAAGATTTTCTAAGTCCAGGAAGGGTTAAAACTCCACTATAATATGTGTACAGTAAAACCCTTCTAATACGACCACCTTCGGTACTTTTTAAAATATGTCTTAATAGTGGGATGGTCATAATACTATACATACAAAACATAAAACTATAAAAACATGTGTTACAGACAATCTAATGACATTTTCAAATTTACAATCTTTGATAATTATGTTCTTCTTTCTTTCTTTTCCATTTTGATCTGATTCAGAAGTCCGAGCTCAGATTTTTTATACTTAAGTACAGGTTCAAAGTGTAAAACTGTTGATATCATATCTTCTATAATGCAAATAGCAAACATCAATTAAGTTGATTGCTAATTAACTGTTCAGAACGCCATAAACAAACCAATCGTAAATTCTCGGATACTTCTCCACTTTTGACTTAATTACTCAAGTTAAAACCAGTGACATATACAAACAAGAGGCTTATAGGGCCTTACCGGTCACCTGAGACCAAAAACAAATAAAAGTCCACTTGTAAGATTATGCTACATACTAAATATCAAAGCTCTAAGCCTTTTATTTTGGGAGAAGAAGATTTCTGACCCTGGGGCCATAATTCATACAATCTTGATGGAGGTCCACCAGGTGATGCTAAATACAAAATTCAGTCCTAATAGCAGGTTGCTGTATTTCTGGGGCGGTCATAAGGAGGGGTTTTGTTTTTTCTGTAATTGTAATGAATATTTGCCTAGTAGATGATATGATGGTCATAAAAGCATGTGAAAGTTTTAAAGCAATAGCACAAGTAGAAAGAGAGTTATTAAAGATATATGACAGTTGCACAAGGTTTAACCAAGAATTCCCAAGTCCAAAGAGGGTTAAAATTCCACTAAAATGAATGTTAGAGTATTGAATCTGTGTCTAGAGGCTGATGTTATTGCCACAAAAGTGTGAGCAAAGTTTCAAGGCAATTGTGTTTGTAGAAACTGAGATATGACACTTGCACATAACGTGCAATCAACAATAACCTTCTAAACACATCAGAAGGTGGCAAAACTGGTTCCATTTGAAAGAAATTAATTGTTATCAAAAAATGTTTGATTTTCTTGAAATAAGAACTTTCTCTATACATTTTTTAAATGAAGGGCATTTAAAAGAAGGAATGATCATTATAGAGGTATATTGCAAACATAGTGAAGGACTTGGAAAAACTGTAAGACCAAAGATATCAGGGGTTAAATTATAATTTCATAATTGGGGTAGAAAACCTAATATGCCAAGTACATGTACAAACAAGATTTGGGTCCTCTTCTATCAGTGGATTAGTGCTTTGATTTAGATGTGAAGTCTAACTTAGGCTAAAAAACATAGAATAGAACATTTTCTGAAAAAATGTTAAAGGTTACTTGTGATTTTTCTGAAAAAAAAAATAACATAGTACGAAACAACCAAAACCATGATAAGAAATGACCAATACCATGGTACAAAAAGTCTGGTACAGAACAGTTATGGTACGAAACGTCCGTAATTCTGTCCGACAGCCCAACACTCCTTTTGAACATGATTAATCAATTATTTTGTCACCATTTTGTTTTGTAGGCCCTTTTTTGAACCTTACTAAAATGTGGTCAAATAAAAATGGCTTATAAAATAAAGTGCTCTATATGACTGATCTCAATATTAGAATCTGTACTTTTGATTTCCTTTACACATTTTGGTGGGCAAAACTTTATTATGATAAACATAACTTGTAAAACACAAAGGATGATTAAATTTTGCATTGCATGAGTTTCACTTGAGTAGCCATTTCATTTGTGTATGCTCTTGCAAATAATAAGAGAAAAGGCCATATATGTTTCCAGTTGATCATATACTGGAGTTTCCCGTATTCGAGCAGTTGCCCATATTCGATCATTTTCATTTTTGCACACTTGCAGTTGATTTGTGTATTACAAACAATGTGCAAATTGTAAGAAATCAACATTTATCAATGACAATGTACGAAATTTATCACAGAAATACAAAATATTCCTTAAAACGCTTGCATTACCCGGTTTATACTATTTTTTGTCATTCCTTGCAAATATTTTGGGGTTCATGTTTTTTTCTTCTTGCAAATGCTGTTTTTGATGTAGATGCTTTATGAAGTTTGGGTAGATAGATGGCAAATAACTCAAAATACATTTTCAAGTCTGTTACACCAATGCTGCATGTGTGACATTGATCCTTGGATGTACATTACTAAGGTGCTCGATTATGGGAGACTGAATTTGGATCTCCATGATCAGCGTATGGATACAAAAAGAGAGTATTTTTTGTTACAATTTTTTTTATAAATCTGTTTTTCATTTGTACTGCAATATTCTACTTGAATTTATGTTACTTTCAGTTTAGTTCATGAAGTCTAATTATCATTTTGTAAGTGTACATGCGCAAATTTATAGCTTAAGGTGATCGAATATGGGAGACTACTGGCTACATGTCTGCGTGATAGGACACCCTGGTTAGTGCCCTACCCTATATCAAGTTGTAAGCCAATAATTTGAACCTTGTCTCAAACTGGATTTGATTCTTTAACCAAAACGACAGTTGCATCATTCCACTAAGAAATAAAGTAAAACATATCGTAGCAACTCTTATTTAGATATTTTGTATGGGTCGAACAAAACTGGTGTCGAAGGACACGTCTTCCAATACTCTGTGAAGTTTATTGAAAACAGGAAAATAAACTTTTACAAACTCTAACACGAAGTAAAGTTAGATCAAATACCTGCCATTTGGCATATCCATTGACAAAATTTTATCAAATTTATGAGAAAGTTCCCAATAATTTGACGTCACCTATAGCAACTATGGACGCCCTCTTATTTGTTTACATAAGAAAGACAACTCTTACATTTTTAATATATGGAAAAATGTTAATCATCTTTTGCTTTGATTAACCCTGTAATAATGATGGAATAAATGTGGGAAGAGGATAAATAATCCGTTTGAGTTTTCAGACAATCCAAAATGTAAACCTTATACTTAACCACTACAACTACCACTACTTCGACTTACAGCCCAACAACAGATCTAATGCTTCTTTTAAAGTAGATATATAGTATCATCATTAAATAATTTGCAAAATTCAAGTATCCACATCATTGTGCTTATTTTAACAAAATCAAGTCGATGGAATTTTATATATTCATCTTATTTTTTCTCGTCTTTTTGGATAGAAACATTGTGGATTATAATACAAGCAGTTTCTTAATTTGCCATAATGCTTATAAAATGTTTTTTTTTCTCTGGGGGCGTAAACAAGAGGGATTGTGTTGGAATGGGTTAAAAGGTAATGGAATATTTGAAAGCTTTAAGCCTACAGCTTTGGAGGACGGATTATTTTTGAAATATTTCAATGAATTTTCATTTTGCTGCAATGTGACTTTGTAGTTATATATAGACAGAGTTGGTCCATATAGGGTTGAAGATCCTTTTCTCTAAATGGGTGGGCTTTGTCTACCAGCTCTGTATGTTACATTTAGTGGCAGCAGTGGGTTGAGGACAACCACCAGAACAGAGTTGCCCTACTCACAGATCTCCCAGACCAAGACTTAGACGCATCTTCTCAGAGGGGAGAGTAAACATGGTGGTTTCAGGGGAGTTAATTTGTATTGATATGCAAATAAGAAACTGCCAGAGAGACAAGTGACTAATTGTAGTTATATAGACAAAAGTCAACCCATGATTAAGGATTGAGGATCTTTTTTCTGAATGGATAGGCTTTGTCTACCAGCTGTGCATGTTACAAATCTTGCTCAAATCCATATACTATAGCTACAGCATAGACCTAATTTTAATCTCCTGTATTCAACTTTACTTGAAATTGTATTGGTGGATGACAATAAGGTGCAAAACTTGAATGGCTAGTGTTACAAAAACTGATGATTTCCCTTTTACAAGTTAAAATTTGCAATTTTCAGATTGAAAGATTGATACCACTTTAGTACGTCCTTCAGCGAGACATTACAGAGCCTCAGCTTAGTACAGGTGAAACCCAAGAAAGCATGTAAATAAATAAACTTTGCTGTGATATAACTTAAAGACTGTTCAAAACTACATAAACCCATTACTGTACAAATTTTTTATACCGGTCTTAATCAAAAGAAGTTGCAGACGACATTCTGTACTTAATGGTATTTGAAAAAGTTGGGTCTTTTGGGATAGAAAACATTGTGGAAAATGAAGAAATTGCTTGTCACAAGCAAATTTCTTCGTTTTCCACAATGTTTTCCTAAGCTTTTCTGTTGAGGTTCTGAAAAAATGGGATTGCAGGTATTAGGTTAAACCCTATTTTAACAAAAATTTTAAAGCTAAAGTCATAAAGACAAGGCTTTTCTACTCTTGACTAGTGGTTAAAGTAATTGAATAAAGATTTTGTTACAAATTTGTTTTTTAATTGGGTCAAGGTCAATTGATGGATTGCTTGCTCTGTCTAATGACTTTCTTCAATTTCTTCTTTTTCCACAACGTTTTCCAAATCTTGTATATTGAGCGGCGTTTAAAAGCCTTATTGAGTTGGAATGGGTTAAGGCAAAATTGTATGTGGTTTTAATAGAACAGTCCCATTTTCAATTGTATGTATACTTTTGAACTGATAAAAAAAAATGATCAAGATTGTTGTACATCGAGTCTAAATTGTTGTTTTAGCCCCTTTACCCATGTTTTTCAGTAGAATCTTCCCATTTTCAATAGGGTTAATCCTTATGACTTATTCATTCTGACCAAGTTTTATCAAGATTGGGCCAAAACTGAGGCCCCGTAACCCATTCCTGCCCGAATTCTAAGGATAGCAGAAGTCGATTTAATTTGAAAAATAAACTTTTAGTAGGGTAGAAAATATTGTCGAAAAAGAAGCAATTTCTTTGTTTGCCACAATGTTTCTTAATTATAAATTTACAGGGATGGAAAAACCAGGGTTTGAAAAGGAAAGGGTTAAGTGTAAAAAAAAAAAGAAATTGACATTAAAGCCCCATCTACCCATGTTTCAATAGAATCTTCCAATTGTTGGTAGGGTTCATCTTAATGACTTAACAGCCACTCTCCAGAAATCAAAGCCAATTTGAATTGAGAACAAGAGGCCCATGAGGGCCTGAGACGCTCTACTGGTTATCAAGTTTTCCGTTAAAGAAATCTGATATTCAAGGAAGTTTATTGCTCAAAGAAGAATGCATAAAGAAAAAAAAGGGGCTTTATCCCCTTTATCATTTTAAGCAACAATCCTCAAGGCCCCTTTTCCCATGTTTCATGACGGATCCACTCAATTTCCAAAAGAAAGTTACCTTATGACCCTACAATCATTCTGTGAATATTTCATCAGAATCTGACAATAATTGTGGACTTTATCACATAAACAGGATTGTTTAAAGGCCCCTTTACCTGTGTTTTCTGACAACCCGACAATAGACCTTTTCACGCAAAGCGCCAGATGACTAAAAAGTCTACATCCGTTAGACGCTTTCAAAAAATAACAACAACAACATTTTCCCGTTGCGGGGAGTTTTTACTTCCGGTTTGAAAAACTCAATAGAAAATAAGAAGGCTCGATACGACCCCGAACTTTAACAGTGTTAAAATGTCAGAAAACAAGTTTCTTTTTGTGAAGTCAGTGTTTAAAAATCCGAACAATAGATAGGAAAATGGTTTGAAAAATGTTCCGGCCTTTGATATATCAAAATTAAAAAAATATTTAGTGGAATCGCGGGACAAACCGTTTGACAAAGAAAACGTCCGGGCCTACAAGTCGTTGAAGGCGTTTAAATACTTTGAAGAGGGATTTGTCCAGAGACCCAGTCACATTGAAAAAACTGTGGAAAATACCACTTTGTATTTAATCAGATCCCGTGTCCTTGCTTCATAACAGGGAAAATCCTACCAAACTTACGTTAGATTTTAATTGAAATCGTACCTCGCAGGGGATTTGGCAATGCAGCATTTCGCATTCTGTCATTTCATCTGACCGCTCATGTGAAATCTTAACTTCGTTCTGCACATTTCCAAGATCAATTTCTGGCAACAAAATGCGTTTCTTGGTGTAACACGCGCTACAGTTTTCTTTAACAAGGGTTTCTACTGCTCCGTCATATTTGGACGATTTCATTCTGGAAACAGTACCTCTCCTTTGCCTCAATGTTACTGGCAAAGTCACCGGAAGATTCATTGTCGGTATAAAGTCCACAGACGTTGGATCATCACTTCTCTTCCCATTCACAAAATGTCGACCACAAAATAAAGAATTATTCCTTGGTGCAAATTTATTTCTTCCATGGATGACTCTTCCAGTTGCCTTTATCCATAATTTTCTTCTAGACTCCGGTTTCTTAGGAATTCTTTGGAAGGATATATTAGAGTTATGCCTTGTCGATCTACAATCTGCCACGCAACAATTGTCATTTCCACCCATCGTTTTAGGATAATGTATATCCCACAGCAAAAAGTATCCACTCAAAGTTGTTAAGCGTATTCAATTTATTTTTATTTTGGTAAAAGATTAAAATGATAATGATAAATAAATATACACTATGCAATAATATTCCCGTGCCGATTGAAAACGACGTCTGGTCGGATTCTTTGATTCGTCGATCAGGGCCCAGTACTTTGCGGCATATCGGTTGAAACATAAAAAGACAAATTTGTTTCATCAATTCCTAAATTTTACTAATATACATAAAGAGTGTGCGGTGTTGTTTATTGGATGCTTGGTGACATGTTGCCGTCTACACATAACACCATATAGATATGTGATATACCAAAGGGAACCCTTTACATCAAGACTATTTACCGAACAGCACTCCATTATAATCATTACATTTGATTATTTCTATTTTTCATTCTTTTCTTCACACTATTAACATCGTCATCATACTATTATGATTTCTGTAATAATCCTTTTTTCGTTAATATATAGTGCTCTCAATTTTGAATTTCCATATACACTTTTTAATCGGTATATGGCATATCTAGACGAAAAGCAGATTATATAAATCAAAGAATATATTTTCTCCTTTCCTCCAACACTTCTATGACCAGAATGCTGCGAATGTCAATTTGAGAAGAAGCATATGAAAACATTGTGGAAAATGAAGAAATTGCTTGGATAAAGTAATTTCTTTGGTAACCACAATATTTTTCCTGTCCCATAAGGGAAAAAAAGAAAATAAAATAAACAATTAAATTCCATTAGCTCTAAAATGTCGTCTACAGCTTCTTTTGGACCAGTAAAAAAGTCCATTCATTGGGAATGGATTAATATTGGAATGTTATTTTAGTCAATATTATATCTGTCAAGATGTTTGACACTTGTCCGTATACTGCAAGGCGGGATTTTCCATTCATCAACGTAATCATTCAGTGTTTGCGTCGAGTGTCAAACTATAACTATTTACTTTTCCTTCCTTGTATGTGTGTGAGGGGGGGGGGGAAGTTAAAAATATGTCCAAAATATCTTATTTCGTAGGAGATATTATTGTATGAAAGGGTAATTTTCGCAAAACTCGAGGTACGTAATGTTTCATATGGCCTAGACACCAGGTCGTTTTAAACTTAATTTTGTTACTAATACACGATAATATCATCAATATTACTCGCTACAACTAGTCTGCATATATCTGCTCACATATTGAAACCCTTTTTGCACCAAATTTTTTATTTCTAACCTTTATTTTTGCTCGTTCAAAATAGACAATTTATATAGGATTAATTAGTGATAAATTATCGACTCCCCGCAATCGATCACGTGACAAAGTCTCGGGTAAATATCGCCTTTAACGAGATTCGATTTGACGCATGCGCTGTGAGACCGTGAAAAGGTCTATTGTCCTGTGAAATTTAAAAGACAACTTGATAATGATTGTGATCTTCATCACATACACAAGAATGTTTTGAATGATAATCTTTAAGGCCCCTTTTCCTGTGTTTCGAATGCCACAATTATTCCATGCATCTTTGAAGAGAATCCAATAAAACTGTTGACTTTATTGTGTTAACAAAGATATTAAATTCAAGTTCTCATAAGGCCCCTTTTCCCGTGATATTTTACTGTTGGTTTTATCATTCTATGAAAGTTAAAAGTGAATCCAATGAAATATTGGGAATTCATTATATTTACTAGAATATTTAAAAAAAAATCATATGGCCCCTTTTTACATGATACTTGATGGATTGTACCCAGTTCTGAAAAGAACCATCTAAGTATTTGTACAATCATTCTGTGAAATTTTGAAGTGAATCCGGTGAAATCAAGGGACATCATTGTGTTAACCAGAATATTTAAGAGAGTTTTAATAAGGCCCCTTTTTATTTGACCCTTGCTATAGTCAGATCCATGTCAAAATCAACAAGTGGAATGATGGTACAATCAATCTGTTTAATCTGTGGAATTTATTGTGTTAATGAGTTTATAGTGAAATCTTCATAGAGCCCCTTTTCTCATGATGCTTTACAGAACAAACCAAATTTCAAAAGGAACAATTCTAGTGAAGGTACAATCATTCTTTAAAAGTTAAAGAGAATCAATGAAAATAGTGGACTGAATTGTGTCAAGAATTTTTGTAACTAAATTTTCATAAGGCCCCTTTTTCCGTGAAACTTAACAAATCAGACCCAATCTACAAAGGAACAATCCTAATGATAGTTTGAAGAAAATGATAAGACTGAGGACTTTATTGTAATAATGATGTTTTGTAATAAAATTTTTATAAGGTCCCTTTTCTTGTGTCACTTAACCAATCAGACCTAATTTACAAAGGAACAATCCAAATGATGGTACAATCATTCTATTAAAGTTTGAAGAAAATGATAAAGACTGAGGGCATTGTTGTGTTTATGAGGATTTGGTAATAATTTTTCATACAGCCCCTTTTCCTATGATACTAGACAGATCAGGCCCAATTTGGAAAGAAACAATCCTAATGATGGTACAAACATTCTGTGAAAGTTTGAACAGAATCTGATGAAAACTGCAGACTTTATCTTGGTGTCAAACTTTTGAAATAAAATTTTCATAAGGCTCCTTTTCCTGTGATACTTGAAGGATCAGGTCTCATGTCAGCATCAACAATCGTGATTATTGTACAATGATTCTGTGAAGGTTTGAGTAAAATCCAATGAAAGCTCTGGACTTAGTTACAAGGATTATAGATAAAATTCTCTAAAGGCTCCTTTTCCCATGATACTAGACAGATAACGCCTAATTTGAAAAGAAAGAATCTTCATGATGGAATAATCATTCTGTGAAAGTTTTAACAGAATCTGATGAAAACTGTTGACTTTATTGTGGTACAATGATTTTAAAATTAAATTTCATAATGCTCCTCTTCCTGTGATACTTGACGGATCAGGTCTAATGCAAACATCAACAATCATTATTATTGTACAATTATTCTGTGAATGTTTGAAGAAAATCCGATGAAAGCTCTGGACTTAGTAACAAGGATTTAAAAATGAAATTTTCATAAGGCCCCTTTTCCTGTGCTTTTTTACAGTTCAAACCCTGTTATGAAAAGAATGATAGTTATGACCTTCCAATCATTCTGTGAAAGTTTCAACAAAATCTGATCAAAGCTGTGGGCTTTATTGTGTTAACAGGGTTTTATTAATTTAATTTTCACATAGCCCCTTTTCCCATGTTACTTGATGGATCTGAACCAATTCCAAAGGGAACTCTTCTTACAAAAGTATAATTATTCTGTTTGAGTATAAAGACAACCCCATCTCATCTGTGGACTTACAAGCATTAATTAAGATTTTTTTAATTGAATTTTCCTAAGGCCCCTTTTCCTATGTCTCTCAATGGATCAGACCCAATTTGAAAGGAACAACCCTTATGATGGTACAATCATTATGTGAAAGTTTGAAGTCAATCAGGTGAAATCTAGGGCCATTACGTGTTAACTAAGATTCTTTTTATTAAATTTTCATAGGGCCCCTTTTCCCATGAAACTTGATGGATCAAACCTACTTCCGAAAGGAACAATCCATTTAATGTAATAATAATTCTGGGAATGTTTGAAGAGAATTTGTTGAAAACTATGGACTCTATTGTGTTTATGAGGATTTTTCACTCCAGTTTTTATCGGGCCCCTTTTTCCTGTGGTCCTTGACTGATCATACCAAATTTTGAAAGGAACAATTCTTATGATGGTACAATCATTCTGTGAAAGTTTGAAGTCAATCAGATGAAAAGTGTGGACTCTAGAGTGTTAACAAAGATCTTTGAATTAAATTTTAATAAGGCCCCTTTTCCTATGTTTCTTGAGGAATCATATCCAATTCCAAAAGGTACAATCCTTATGATGGTACAATCATTCTGTGAAAGTTTGAAGAGAATCCGTTGAAAATTGTTGGCTCTAGATTATTAATCAGAATTTTTTATTAAACATTTCATAAGGCCCCTTTTTCCTGTGTTTCTTGAAGGATCATACCAAATTACGAAAGGAATAATCCTTATGATAGTACAATCATTCTGTGAAAGTTTGAAGGGAATCCGATGAAAACTATTGACTCCAGAGTGTTAAAAGAGTATTTCTTAAAAGATTTTTTTATTAAATTTTCATAAGGCCCCTTTTCCTGTGTTTCCTGATGGATCTGACCAAATTTACAAAGGAACAATCCTTATGATGGTACAAGCATTCTGTGAAAGTTTGAAGAGAATCCGATGAAAACTGTGGACTTTATCGCGTAAACGAAGATTTTTTAATTAAGTTTTAATAAGGCCCCTTTTCCCGTGTTTCTTGACGGATCTGACCCATTTTTGAAAGGAACGATCCTTATGATGGTACAATCATTCTGTGAAAGTTAGAAGAGAATCCGATGAAAACTTTGGACTTTATCGCGTAAACAAGGAAAAGTTTAACGGGTGGACGACGGACGGACTGACGCACGGATGCAGGACGGGAAAAAGCCATTGCTATAGCTCTAGTGGCCTTCGGCCAGTAGAGCTCAAAAACCTTTTTTTGACCTTTGGAAACCCAAAGGTTTTTTGTTAATTGTACAGAGTAATACTCTAATCATTATTTTTGAAAATCTTACCGACAACATTCTTACCTTATTGATTTTGTGATCCATCAGAATAAGTATGCAAAAATGTTTGTCAAGGAACTTTGAGATGATATCATTGCAAGAATAAACTTGATCATACAACATCAAAAATGAAATTAACACTTACCGTTTGTCTCAGAAACATATCATTCTGTCTATAACAAAAGTGTTTTATTGGTGTTTTATTCTTAACCCTTGTTACACTGAATAAAATCCTCTACAAAATTGCATTAAAATTAAGAAGGCTGACAGTACTGGATTCAATTATAAGTTCTTAATTATTTTGAAAATCTATCTTATAAAAAACTCTGGCTTAAAAGAGACAAGCAGGAGGTGTAGACTGAGATCAGAATGCACATATGTGCAGTCTGATCTTTGTCTAAACCTCCTATCGAAACAGGAATATTCCGGGTTCAGCACGACAAGGGTTAAGTTCATGGAGTATCAATAGCCAAAATAAAGCATTTTAATGTATAGCTTTGCCATGTATGTTAATCCTTTCCCATTTCTTGAAATTTTAGACTGGTCCAAATTGAAAGAAGTTGCAGACGACAATAAAAGTTGGATGTAATTTAAAATGATACCATCATATGTGGTAGAAAATATTGTGGAAAAAGGAGAAATTGCTTGTTACAAGCAATTTCTGCTTTTTCCACAATGTTTTCTCAAGTAGAAAATAGCAGCAACGTAAAATCCCATGTTTGTACAGGAAAACATCCATAAAGATACAGATAAACAACAATTTTAAATTTGATTGCATTGTCAACTCAAACTAACCTTCAAATACGACCTTGTCCGTTACCCTACTAGTTCAATTTTGCACTTCTACTCTTTTAGATGAAGAAGTGTGATAAATTATTTTGAAATCCATCCTATAATGTAGAACTTGGAGATACAGAATGAAATCTTCAAATAGCACATTTACACATTGAGGGAAACAGTGTTTGAATCATTCTGAAATCAATGACTAAATATTAGAGTTATGGTACAGACAAAATCAGAAGGACTGATGGGTGTACAGAATGACGGACTGACAACTGTACTTACTCATTAACACACATACACCAAAATGTAGTTGTTGATATATCTTCCTGGTCAAATGCCAGCCCGACAAAAAATATTCCCTACTTCTTTGAAAACTATGTTCGATAACGCTTTGTTATGTAACAGAGAAAACATTTACATTTTTTATTTCCCTTTCAAATTTTGATTGTGTAAAAACTTCAGTTTTATAGGTGTGCAGTTGAATGTAAAATACAACCTTTATTATGCTAAATAATATAGGTGTGCAGTTGAATGTAAAATAAATCCTTTATTATGCTAAAAAAATCTTCTTTTAGAATCACATTAAAATCAGAGGGCTAAAAGTGCTTTAATCACTAGTTGTGGGCTATTATTTCTTTTGAAAATTGATTCTATGCACAAACCCTAGCTTGAAAAGGGTAAACAGGTGGTGAAGACCAAGATCAGACTGCACATATGTGCAGGCTGATCTTTGTCTACACCTCCTGCCAAAACAGGAATATACTGGGTTCAGCATGACAAGGGTTAAGATATAGATTCCAAACTTTAGACTACGGAATACCAAAAACATGATTGTGCCCTTTGCTCCTGAAAGCTTTTTAGTAATATTGGATCCTAATTTTGTACTCAAATCTTTCTTTTAAAACAAGTCTTTAGGAATCCCAAAGACATGAGTACATTTACTACTTTGTACAATTTATTTTCCAAAAGTGTATAAATTCTATTTTTATGGACATCTCTAGGTTCCATAGCGGAATGATTGTTGTGGGAGATTTTTTAGTCAGCAATATAACGCAATGACGCATTCTAGATTAAACTTGAGCTCCATAGGCCTGATTGTACTGATTAAGCAAATGGTGTTTTCAGGAATCATATTCACTATGTGTGGCAAATACATCTGATCAATGAAATCTTTTAATATTTCAACCTTTTCATTGTTTTACAAAAGTCAATTCATTTACCAAGTCAGACGAAAAAGGTACATGTATTCACATTTTTTTTTTTTAAAAATTCACTGGATACCATAACCATAACAGCCATATTTTCAACAAATCAAATTTAATTGACAAGATCTGAAAAAGAGTCACCAGAGGATCATTCTGGTGAAATTTGGTTAAATCCATCGACTGGTTTCCAAGAAAAAGATTTTCAAAGATTTCACCATTAGTTCCGACCAATAAAGCCATGTTTTTCATCTGATCAACATTCTTTGAAGGAATCTGATAAAGGGTCATCAAAGGATGATTTCTGTGAAATTTGGTTAAAATCCATCTACTGGTTTCTGAGAGGAGAAGATTTTTAAAGTTCTAACCATTTATAGAAATTAGCCCTGCCCATTTCAGCCATATTTATCATCCGATCAAAATTCTTTGATGGTATCTGATAAAGGGTCACCCAATGATCATTGCTGTAATAATTGATTGAAATCCATTAACTGGTTGCTGATAAAGATTTTCAAAGCTTTCACCATGGATGGATATTAGCCCCACAAATTTAAGCCGTTTTTTTTATCATCTGATCAAAATTCTTTGATGGAATCTGATAAAGGGTCATCCAAGGATAATTTCTGTGAAATTTGGTTGAAATCCATCAACTGGTTTCTGAGAAGAAGATTTTTAAAGGTTTCACCATACATGTATATGGAAATTAGCCCTGCCCATTTCAGCCATATCTATCATCCAATCAGAATTCTTTGATGGAATCTGATAAAGGGCCACCCTTTGATTGAAATCCATCAATTGGTTGCTGAGATAAAGATTTTCAAACTTTTCACCATGTATGGAAATTAGCCCCTCAAATTAAAGCCATATTTATCATCCAATCAAAATTCTTTGAAGGAATCTGATAAAGGGTCACCGAAGTATCATTCCTGTAAAATTTGGTTGAAATCCATCGACTGGATTCTGAGAAGAATAATTTTTAATATTTCACCATATATGGAAATTAGCCCAGCCCAATAATGCCATATTTTACATCTGATCAAAATTATTTGAAGGAATCTGATAAAGGGTCACACAAGGATAATTCTGTGAAATTTGGTAGAATTCTGTTCAGTTCTATTTTAGGAGAAGATTTTAAAGTAAATGTTTACGGACAGACACATGATGGACACATGAAGTGGAGCTAAAGACCATTATGGGAGCATAGATTCTGATGGCGACACGTGTATTTAAATAAACAAAGAAAATGGTAAAATGGTAAAGAAAAAGTATAATTATCTTTATCATGCCTAAGCCCATTGTATACTGCTCCTTCTGATACCATTATTTCAGTATGCAAATGTTGTATTTTGTGAAAATGCGCATGTTGCATATCTTTCTCCGGCTTTGCGACATGATATATTTGGGGGTACTCAGGTTATATAAAGACAAATAGATTTCTTAAGACTGTTTTTTTTTTTCGACAAAAAGATATATATTATCTCCGAAATGCTTCCTGTCGAATGATACAGTGAATTCGTATCAGTTTATGTAATTATAAAGTTTAATGCATGTTATGCTAGCAACATATCTATTTCAAACTGGCTTAAATTTATAGCTGTTAACAATCATTCTTACAAGTTCATCAAGATCAGGCCAAAACTGTAGCCTCTAGAGTGTTAACACTTAACTCATGACCACAATTGAAAGAAGTTGCAGGCAACAATTTCAAAATGGTGGAATTTAGAAAATCTTTGTTTATGTAGGTAAAAAATCATTGTGGACATTGAAGAAATAGCTTGTTACAAGTAAATTCTTCATTATCCCCTTTGTTTTCCAAAGTTTTATAGATGCGTAAAAAAACAGGATTGAGTAGGGATGGGTTAAATTATGGACGCTGCACGACAGACAATATTTTCTTTTATGGCATTCAATGCTTTCCAATATGATCCCTAGTTTTTGTGACCCTGTGATAGTATGCTTGAGAAAACGTGGGAAAAGAAGAAATTGCTTGTAATAAGCAATTTATTCTTTCCCATAACATTTCTTTTTATGTGATTTAACCCTTTCCAATACAATCCTTAATTTTTATGTCCTTGTGATATTTTTCTTGAGGAAACATTGAGGAAAAGAAGAAATTGCTTTTAACAACCAATTTCTTCTTTTTCCCACATTTTTTTCTTCCATAGAATAGTTACCTTTTGAATTGTACTTACTTGAATTTGGACAAATCCAAGGCTTTCATAAACTGTCAAGGGATTACGAAGAAAATTTATATGTGTACTTAGTTGAGATCAACTAAAAATTTTAAATGTAAAGACAAATGGACACAAAATGAAATCTTTGATAGTTTATTTACAATTATATAGATAACAAAAATATATTCAAAAGATAGAAATCAGACATTGACATTTAACAATATATTTATCAAAAGATAAAATTCCATTTTCTGAATATGACTCAATGATGATGGTTTTTAGAAGGAGAGTTTGAGTTTACAATACTATCATATCTGAACTCTACAACAGTTTAAATACACATGTATATGAATTTGCTAATAGGAAGCCATCAAGAAAATCAACTCATTACCACACAAATCCCAAAATTTGACGGAATCAGGAAAAATAGCTATGGGAACAAATTTTGCAAATAGGAGAAATGCTTATAGCAATCTATTTGTCCTTTTCCCATCATATTTTGTACCATATGTTGCATATTTTATTAAATTTTGACACCCAGTCATGTTCTGCAATTTTTGTCAGGTCAGAGCATAAGCAATAGTCACAATAGTCAGTAATGTGTTGAATGTTGGTTACTGCTTCCTGTGTGTGCTGTAAACAGAGATATGAGACTTGCATCTAAAACTTTAACCAAAGCATTTTTATAGCCCGGATGACTGGAATAGCCCCCCTATTCTTCCAATAGTTGAGCTAAAAACTTAATTCCACATTTTATGAACTAGAAAAATAGCTTCAAAAAAAAAAAGAAAAAAAAAAGAAAGGAAAAAAGGAAAACGAGAATGGTTTTCACCCTATTTACTTATAGCATTCTATAAATGTTGTCTGCAAAATGATTTGTTTTAGACAAGTGTAAAATTTTGTCATATGGTAATGGATATGCTGCTAAACAGGAACATCTCAAGTGCAGCTGCTAAACAGGAACATCTCAAGTGCATACCTAACCAAGTGCAGATCTCTGTTGGATAGGAAAAATCTAAGTAGAAAAAGGGGCATAATTTGATGAACAAAAAATCCATAGATAATACATGTATACACGCTGGTCAAAATTAAATGAAGTTGTAGACGACAATTTAAACTTTAAGAAATTTTAGATAATTTCAACTTTTTGGGTAGAAAAAATGTTGTAAAATGTTTTCCCATTTGTTTTTCTTGGAAAACGTCAAAAAGGTTCATTGTGTGGGAATGGATTGATGGACACTAAAGCAATATCGTACAATTATACACCACCCTATTTGCAATTTAACCCATTACCCCTCAATCCCGCCTTTTAATGCCCAATAAGAAAAGAGCTCTGGGAAACTTTGTGGAAAACAAAGAAATTGCATGTTAAAAGCATTTCTATAATATCCATAATGTTTTCTTCCACAAAAGACAATGATTTTTAAAAATTCATCAACTAAAATTTGTCATCTGCAACTTCTTTAAATTTGATTTTTCGAATCTTTAGTTAGTTTTCTTATAAGTGCTTTCATTTTTTCATTGAATACTCTATTTGATTGTCCTAGCAAAAAAATATTGGAATCAAATTTTGAAAACTATATCAAGGTACTTTCTCTTATTTTCAGCCAGTTTTGAAATTTTGTTACAATATGGTAGTGGGTTACGAGATTGCAGAAAAAGGATGGTCATTAAAGTTTCCTATGAATATATTGGTAATGATTAATACAGGTATGCAAATGGTATGACAAGCCCATAATATATTCTGTTGCAAAAAGAACCGTCACATTTTTTTAAAATATGTCATACCTTTTCTACCATCAGGCCAATTGATCTTAAATTTTCATTGAGGCATTAATATACGGTTCTTGATTGTATCATTCTTTTTGGAATTAAGAAAATTTGGCACAGTTTTCCTGCGAATATTCAACCCAGACACTTTGTGTTTCAAGGGGAAAACTGTCTCAATGTTTATCTATGTGGGTAAAGTACAGTCTTACTTTTGCAACAGAGTATATTTACAGAGGCAAACAAGAATACTGATAAACAGCCTAAATAACAGAACATCTACAGAGTTTAACTCATATATTAAATCTGATTTATATACACAATATTTCTTGCAATACTTACCCACTTATACTGCCAACATGTTTATTTTGGTGGGGTTCAAATTCAGCTTTTATTTATCTTTTATTTATTTGTTCGGTCCATCTTACCTTTACAGACAAAATACTTCTTTGTAAAATTCTGGACTTGTATTTTAACCCATTCCCACACAACAAAATTTTAGACTGGTCCAAATTGAGAGAAGCAGATAATGAAGAAATTGCTTGATCCAAGCAATTTCTTCATTTTCTACAATGTTTTCCAAAGATTTTTTGATGAGGGGCGTAAAAAGGAGGGATTGAGTTGGAATGGGTTAAATAACTGAATGAAATGACTAGGGAGCCTTAGTGAAGAATTACACTTCTACAGATAACACTTTATGTAAATCTAAAAACATATGAATGAATCACAATTTTCACGGAGAACAGTGCATAAATGTATACCATTTTTAATGAATAATTATTCATTTACACTTGATTTGTTTTTTCCTTTCGAATTTGGTGAAACTAAACCAACACAAAACCACCACTAATAAAACCAAGCATACAGTATCTATGGCATTTAAAAGTAAATAACATTATCGACAAAATAAGTAAATATAAGCTCAAAGTAGAGTTTATGTGCTGGACAGAAATTACATAATATAAATCAAACAAGAGCACTGCATTCAGTCATTGGTGCTGGTCAGTAAAATAATGGTGTGAAAGGGGCATAATCCTTTCAAAAATGCATTTCAGTTATATCCCTTGATGATGTCAGTTGCTCTGTATTGATGAAATGATTTCTGCCTAATGAATTCCATTATGACAACATTGATGACCAAAAGGCTATAGCAAAAACCTGGATCGGTTTTCTCCAAAAACATCAATTTTAGTTATCAAACCTTGTCATGCTATATAAAATCCCTTACAGATTTACATTAAAATCAAAGGGGTTTGAGTACTGATAGTACTTGTTGTTCAATATTCAATATTTCTATTAAAAATCAATTTCATAACCTCTCTGACAGAAAAAGTACAAGCAGAAGGTGTATACCAAGATCAGACTGCACTTATGTGCAGGCTGATCTTTGTCTTCACCTCCTACCCAAACTGGAATATACCGGGTTCAGTATAACATGGGTTAATACCAAGATAACGGCCTAACTTCAGGTTTTTCCCTTAAATGACAAGAAAATAAATCACTTAATTCAATCCCACACAACCCTGCATTTTTACCCACATCAAGAAAAAAAACTTTAGAAAATATTCAGGAAAATAAAGAAATTGCTTACTGCGAGCAAGTTCTTCATTATCCAACATGGTTTCTGCCACAAGAGACAAAGAATTTCACTATAGAGTTCATCACCTATAAATTGTTAGCCTATAAATTGTCGTCTGGAACTTCTTAAATATGGTAAAGTCTAAAATTATGTTGTCTGGTAATAGGTTAACAGAAGTAAGTCTGGAAATTTATTTAGTGACCAAAGAAATTTTGCCCATAAAAAAGATTGGCATCTAAAACACTTGATTCAAAAACTGTCTAACCCATTTCCAGACAACAAACATTTAGACTGGTCCAAAAAAAAAGAAGTTGCAGCCAACAATTGAGGATTTATGAATTTTTATCTCAATTTTTTTAGTAGAAAACATTGTGTAAAATTAAGAAATTACTTGATGCAAACAGTTTCTTGAATTTACACAAAGTTTTCCTAATTGTTTTTCTTGAGGGGCATCAAAAAGGGTCATTGTTGGGGGAAGGTTTAACACATTACCAAACAACAAAATTTTAGAAAGGTTGCTGACATGAATTCAGTAAGTGTAAATCGCAAAAATAAGAAAATACAGGAGGACACTATTGTTAAAAAAGGACAATTTGCTTGTTAAAAGCAATTTCCCTTCTTTTAGGTATATTTTCCATCACAACAAAATGTAGGGTTGTGTGGTATTGGATTAACCAAAAGGACTCATGTTCCACTTTTTATCCCACTTAAAGACATCAGGAATACAACTGGGTTAATTACCTTGCTTATAAAATCTATGAATAAATTAATAAAATCAAAACTGATCATTTTCATTATTTCGTAATACAATATGAGTAATTAAAACAAGAAAATAATGAAAAATAGAAGCATGTATGGCAATACTGAAGGGAACAAATTTTTCAAAGTACATTATATCTATACCAAAGTCACAAGACTTAGTGTTTGCTGTGGAACATTCTACTTATACCCTAGTACTAAATAGTTTCAACTCATACAATGGCCCTCCCAGGTAAAGTATGTTAACAATATATAGACATTTAACCCAGTATGAATAACACCAAAAAAAGTTAGGATTAAAGAAAAGGTTGATTTCTACAAGTTTCACTAGGCTCTTTTTCCTTATACAGACAAAGTTTGTTTGTATATGATAACAGAATACCATCAATCTAGCAAAATATCCAAATTTTAGACACAGTTTTGTATCTAAACTGTAACATAATATTCCCTATAGAATGTTCTGGTACATAGTACTATAATACATATTCTACAGGTTTCTACTTTCAATTTGGACCAGTCTAAAATTTTGCTGTCTAGTAATGGGTTAAGGTGTTTTCGAGATGGTTGTAAAGTCCTACCTTTGTAATGTAAAAGGTAGATTAGTAAAATTGAACTAAAAACAAAAGGTAATCATCAGAATCTTTTTTTTTATCATTTTATAACCCTTTCACATTCCCAAACAATTCAGCTTTTTACTTTCCTCAGGAAAAAACCTACAGAATACATTGGATAATGTAGGAATTGCTTTTAAGAAGCATTTCTTCAATGTCCAAAGTATTTTCTACCCCTGAAGGCAATGACTTTTTAAATTTTGCCAACATGAAAGTGTGTAACATCTTTGAATTTAGGCTAGTACAAAATGTTTTCTTTTGGTAATGCGTTAGCTCATTACCAGACAGCAAAATTTTAGACTAGTACAATTTGAAAGGAGTTGCACTAGACAATTTAAAGTTTATAAAATTTAAGATTTTTTCAACTTTCTGGGTAGAAAACATTGTGGAAAATGAAGTAACTGCTTGTGATAAGTGCTAGCAACTTCAAACTTTATACACTATGTTTTCCTAATTGTCTTTCTTGAGGGGCATTAAAAAGTGCCATTGTGAGGGAATGGGTTAAAGGGTATTTTGAAGCTACTCTGGATAAACCATTGTAAGTACTTTATTTTACATAACAGTCTCATAGTTGTGGGTAAACTGTAGTAAGTACTATATTTACTTAACAGTCTCATAGCTGTGGGTAAACTGTAGTAAGTACTATATTTACTTAACAGTCTTATAGCTGTGGGTAAACTGTAGTAAGTACTATATTTACTTAACAGTCTTATAGCTGTGGGTAAACTGTAGTACTTTATTTCACTTGACAGTCTCATTACTGAACAAATACATGATAATCCTTAATCAGCCTCCTTATAATTAGGTTCAGTTGAGATGAAGAAATCATCAAAAAAATTGAATAGATATTCGAAAGTTGGTCTATTTTCTTCCCGTTTGTCCCAGCATTTTAAGATGATCTCGTACATACTCTCTGTACATATTTGGGGTTTCGGCATTCTGTAACCGCATGGGACTTGGTCCATTACTTCTCTGTTAGACATGCCTACAACACAGGAAAATCATTTACATTGAGAAACAATTTGTTTTTTTCCCTTTCCTATGAAAAATTTCAATTAAAGGTTTACTAGTCAATTTGTGGTTTAACCCCACAGACAATCTGGTTTCCTACGCCCATAGCATTGAAAGCTTTGGAAAACATTGTGGAAAATGAAAAAAATTACTTAGGTGTGTTCTTTTCGTCGAGATTCTTAAGATTCTTATTTAGATTTTTAAGATGAAGCGTTCTTTAGATTAAGATTTTTAAGCCACTAAATAAGAATCCTTAATGAGGAATTTAAGCGTTCTCGGCATTGGCTTAAACAAGTAGCCTTGACGACGCCAAATATTTTCACTCAAAATAACAAAAATTGTTCTTTATGACGTCTCAAAAATCTTATTTAGCGGGATTTCTCATCTCGACGAAAAGAACACACCTCTTGTTGAAAGCAATTTTTTTATTTCAATGAAATGTTTTCTACCTTAAAAGGGAGAGATACTTAAAATTCTATGAATTTATAATTGTCCTCTGCAACCTCTTTGAATTAGAAACATTCTAAAATTGTGCCGTTTGGGAATGAGTAAAGGTACATGTATTTACAAAAAGCAGGATAGGTTGACCGCTCCAGGCGGACAAATAGTACATTCACCATAATTGATCTGAAGAAACTTCACATCAGGTGGTCCTCATGTAACAATGTTCGCATGACATGAGGATCCTTTTTGTAAGTTAACCCAATTAACCCATTACCAGACGGCAAAATTTTAGACTAGCCCAAATTGAAAGAATTTGCAGACAACAATTTAGAGTTTATGAAATTATGGATTTTTTCAACTTTCTGAGTAGAAAACATAGTGAAAAATGAAGAAATTGCTTGTGACAAGCAATTTCTTCATTTTCCACAATGTTTTCCAAAGCTGTTTTCTTTGGGGGGCATCTAAAAGTGTCACTAAGTGGGAATGGGTTAAACAATCTTTTTTTTTGGCAAGCAACAGTCACTGAAAGATAATATAGGGCTCATGTACAGACAAAGATCACTCGTCTTCAAAAGAATTTCATGAGTCCATATACTAAGCAAGGACACCATACTGTTGCCAAGGTCAATATGGTCAAGATGTCACTTTAACCCATTACCAGACAACAAAATTTCAGGCTGGTCTTAATGCAAAGAAGTTGCAGAAACCAATATAAAGTTGATGAATTTCGATAATCCTTGTCCTTTTGGTAAGAAAACATTGTGAATCATGTAAAAATTGCTTGTTACAAGCGATTTCTTTGTTTTCCAAAATCTATTTCTTAAGGTAAGTAAAAAAGCAATATTTGCATTTAAGGACATTAAACATATACACAAAAGTTTTATTCTTCAGGGGAGTAAATTAAAGGTGCTCCAACTGCCTGAATTTACTTATCATTAGAGTAATTCAGTTTTCTTTAATATAGGAGGCAACTCATTTAACCCATTCCCAACCTTTTATGCCCCTCAAGGTACAATCTTTGGGTGACATTGTGGAAAATGAAGTATTTTAAAATTCTTAACTTATTGGGTAGAAAACATTGTTGACAATGAAGAAATTGCTTATTACAATGTTTTCTACCCAATAAGATCAAGAATTTTAAAATTCAACCAACTTTAAATTATCATCTACAGCGTCTTTGAATTTAGACCAGTCTAAAATGTTGTTGTGTGGGAATGAGTTAAAGAAAAGATTACTTGGCTGCTTTTAGTTGAAGCATTTTTATTGGTTTGGGACTTAAGTGATGTAACTAGAGCTTATTCAAGCTGTAGTAACGAAATTTAGGTTGCCAACCAGCCATTCTACTATTTTGTTACATGCCACTAGCGATTAATTATGCAAAATAACACCTTTTAACCCTTGTCATGCTGAGCCCGGAATAATCCGGTTTTTGCAGGAGATGTAGACCAAGATCAGCCTGCACATAAGTGCAGTCTGATCTTGGTCTATACCTCCTGCATGTAATTTTCCTGCAAGAGCTGTTTATGAAATTGATTTGTAAAAGAAACATTGATTTTTGAACAGCAAGTTCTATCAGTGCTTTCAGCCCTTTGATTTTACAGCAATTTAGTTAAGTATTTTATACAGCATGACAAGGGTTAAAATCAAAGTTGAACTTCCTGTTTGAGTCTATTGACGGGACTAACAGAGTAAGTTGGCAGGTCACTTATTTCATGTGCATCACTATGTGATTCCTACCTGAAATTCGGGCAGTCCTCCAAACTTATCATAAAAAATAAAATTTCTTTAAAAAATCAGATTAAGGACAACCAAAAAATCATTCCTGCAGAATTTATTTGAAAACCATCCTCCATCCTTCAGACAACATGATTTTCAAAAATTTCACAATAAACCATAAATGATGGACTTAAGCCCTGCCCATAAAAGCATTGTTCTTTAACCAAACAAATTGCTTTGAAAGAATCTGATTAGGGGTCACCAAAGAATTGTTCCTCAGAAATTTGGTTGAAAAGATTTTCAAAGTTTTCAGTATATACCACATGTGGAAATAAGCCCTGCCCATAAAAGCCTTGTTTTCATCCGATCAAAATTATTTGAAGGAATTTAATAATGGTTCATCAAAGAACCATTCCAGTGAAATTAAGTTGGAATTCATCAAATGGTTTCTGAGAAAAAAGATTTTCAAAGTTTTCACCTTATGTGGAAATAAGCTGCACCCATTAAAGTCATGTTTTTTTGTTTCCTATCAAAATTCTTTGAACGAATCTGTTAAAGAGTCACTCAAGAATCATTCCTATGAAATTTGGTTGAATTCTGTTCTGTATTTTCTGAGGAGAAGATTTTTAGGGTAAAAGTTAGCGGTACAATGGATGGATGCACAATGGACACATGGTCATCACAATAGCCTGCTGGCTTGTGGGATTGTATGGGAATGGGTTAACCCAATACAGCTCATAAGGATATTTTGGTTAAAGCTGCAGGGCAAAGTATGACAGTGACAACAAATTCACACAATTAGTCACATTGCCCTTAGTGTTTTTTGTAGTAAGTATTATATTTAACCTAATGACAATTTGTGAAATTGCATTATAAAATTGGTGGTAAATTTTTTATGAGGTAAGTCTCTTATCAGAACTCATGCATGTGAAAATCATAATGGAAGACATCTTAATCCTTTCCTGTTTCATCCCTGGTTTTTACTTCACTTTCATTTCATGATTGAGAAAACATTATGGAAAAGAAGAAATTGAGAGGGAGGTGAAAACAGACTCTTATAATAAGCAATTTCTTCTTTTTCCACAATTGTTTTCTACCCTACTAAATGGTTATTTTTCAGATTAAATCCACTTTTAATTTTCCTCTGCATAACCTTTGGATTTGGACAGATGTACAATTTTGCAAAACAAGAACAGGTTAACCCATAACCAGACGAAATTTTTTTAGACTGGTCCTATTTCACACAAGCAAAGAAGTTGCAGACAACAATTTTTTGTCAATGAAGTATTAAAAAAAGATGCTGAAAGGGGTAGGAAACATTGTGGATAATGAAAAAATGTTTGGAACAAGTAATTTCTTTGTTTTCCACAAAGATTTTTTCTGTGGGGCTTCAAAAAGTGTCAGGCTATTTTCTTGAAGGCTTTAGAAAGCATATTGTGTGAGAATGGGATAATTTGGCATGTAGGTTTTAATCTATTACCAGATGTCAAAATTTTAGACTAGTCCAAATTGAATGAAAGTGCAGATATCAAGTTGATTTGATCCAGTAGGTCTGTCTTTCTTGGTAGAAAATATTGTTGGAAATGAAGAGAAAAGTTTTTTTTAAGGTATTACAAAAGAGGGATTGTATGAGAATGGGTTAATCTATCACTTAGCCTATCTTCAAGAAATAATAGATCCCTTTAGATTCAAGGAGTGGTTTTGCCTGCAATTTCTAATTGAAGGACATATTAAAACAAGCGCATGTCGTATTGCAATGCAATACAGGACTCCTGCACAAGATTAAAAAAAAGGGTCTTTTATACAATTAATGATTTTTCCAAACAAAACCTGGCCTGACGTCTCTAAGAGTAAGCTTAGGAAAACACTGAGAGAAAAGAAGAAAATGCTGATAATTGACATTTTCTACTTTTTCTTCAATATTTTCTATACTTTAATGTTCATTATTTCTTTATTTAAAAACATTTGTCTGCGGCAGCTATAAATTTGGCCCTGTCTAAAAAATTTGGCCCTGTCTAAATCTTTTACCATTTTGGAAAGGGTTAACCAAATTTGGACGCACAAAGTTAGACAAGATTGATAAGACAATAAAGAGCAATAACTAAAACAGTGGTCATGGCAGAGTAACAGTTCTTGAACATAACACTTCTCATCATTGTGATCTATTAGTGTATGACTTATTGAGTTGCTAGCACTTATGGTTCAGGAGAATTGTTTCAGCCAAAAATGTAAAAACAACAAAGGGCAATGACTCAAAAATTGAGTATGGCAGAGTAATTGTTCTTGTTCAAGACACTTCTCAAGATTGTGATCATTAAGTGAACAAAACTTGAAGTTGCTAGCACAAATGGTTTAGGAGACATGGTTTGGACAAAAATCTAACAGTAAAAACAAAATATGTGCATGGCAGAGTAGTCGTTCTTGTTAATGACACTTCTGATTGTGACTATAAGTGTAAAAAGGTTGAAGTTGCTAGCACTTCAGGTTTTATGAGATATGGTCCAAACAAAAGTGGGACATACGGACAGATAGATGGACAGACAGGTTGAATTGAGCAAAACTGTAGTCCCCTAACCAGTTACCTGTAGGGGACTAACAAGCCTTCTAAAGAATTGAAATACCAAGTCCCCTACCAGCCCAAGAATTAATTTTTATATGAATCTGTTGAATTTCAACATTTGTATTTTTGAAAAAGAATCAATGAAACAAAACTCAAATCCACCAGTTTATCAGAATTGCTCTCTTGTTCATCAAAAATATGCTCAATATCCCAAGTGTTTAGAATAAACAATATAAAAACTAGAATCTCAATGATAATCCTTAGATCCAAATTCTGCATCTAGATTGCTCACCTAGTTTCTTGATTGAATAATATAAAATGAAACTAAAGCATCTAAGCAATTTATCTTTGTGAAGAGTCAAGCAGTACATAAATTTCCATTAAGATCCCTTTTCCTGTATTTTACCACTGGAACCTAACCATCTTCTAAAGGGTTAATTCTTGTGGCCTAACTCTCATTTTGACCAAGTTTCATCAACTTTGGACTAAAATTGTGACCCCCCTAGAGGATAAACTAAGAAAAGTCATTCAGGCCCAAAATTCCAGTGTTTTCCAAAGGTATCTCACATTTTCAATAGGGTTCATTCTTATCACCATACAATCATTTGACAAAGTTTCATCAAGATTTGCCAAAATAATGTCCCCATATAGAGACAACAAAGAATACATCATCAAGATCCCTTTCCCATGTTTTCCAAGGAAACCTTCCCAGAGTGTAAACAAAGAAAACATCATTAAGGCCCCCCTTTTCCAGTTTTTCCAAATGGAACCAACCCATTTTCAAAAGGGTTCATCCTTATGACCTAACAATTATTCTAACCATGTTTTATTAAGATTGAACCAAAATTGTGGCACACAGAGTTTAAAATAAGTAATTGTTAAAGTATGCAAACATGAAGTCTCCTTAAGATTGCTGGGAGGGTACTAAAAACATTCTTGCTTAAGTTGGTTCAGATAGAAGAAAGCTTTGGAAAAAATGTCAAAATATATATATAGTAGAAAACATGTCTTAAATCTATGTAAATCTGATCTCCCAAGAGCTTGAACATAGAAAACACAGTTAACCCATGAAGACAAATTCAATAATTTCATAACCATTAGTATAGTCGCAGGGAAAGCATGTTTAGAAGGGAAAAATCCTTTGTAAAAAGTAGTTTCTCCTTTTCTAACAATGTTTTTATGATGGGAATTATTGCAAACAAGAGGGTCCATGGCCCTGGTGCGCTCACCTGAGATAAAGGCTCTTTTTCTTTCAACAGTCTTATATAATATATTAGGTTAGGACTAGGACTATTCAAGTGAGCTTGACCATACTAATCACACCTATAGGCTCTGTACCTGAGGATCCCAAAGTCTTAATGAAAACTTTCAAGGCGGTCAAGAATGTAGAATACTTTTTCATCTGCTCTGAATCCATAGGTAATGGCTTTAGAAATAAGAAAAGAAATCAAGGAAATGATGCTTCATGCTAAATATCAAGGCTGAAGACCTACTGGGTCAGTAGTAGAAGGTTTTTAAAGATTAAACTTTTGCTGCCATGGCAACCAGAATTTACACAATTTAAGAAATTGTGAAAGAGTACCACTTAAGGAACATTTCAGCAAAACATATAAATACCCCCTGAGGCTCTGCCCCTTGGGAGCAGAGGGTGATGATGCACAGATTGAGGCACTCATGCACAGATGGACGGATGCACATCAGACACAACACCATAACAATAGAGTGCTGGCTTTCAGGCAGTGGAGCTAAAATTGATTATTACCTGAGGCCAGGTAAGTATTAACACGGTAAGTATTTCATAACTAAGAGAGGACAGTAGTGGTTATTAACCCTTTCCTGTTCAAACCCTGGTATTTACAGCCCTGAGATTTTATAATTGAGAAAACTTTGTAGAAAAAGAAGAAATTGCTTGTAACAAGCAATTTCTTCTTCTCCTACAATGTTTTCTACCCCACTGAATAGTTATTTTCAAAAATTAAATCCACTTTAAATTTCCGTCTGCAAAACCTTAGAATTTGGACAGGCCTAAACTTTTGCAAAACAGGAAAGGGTTAAAACCTTAGGTCATAGATATTTGCTTTAAGTTTAAATCAATTATTAAAATTGATAAGCTGGTTAGTACAAGTTTGAAATCTCGCATCATGCAATTTAAAGGTTTTGTCAAAGAAAAAATCTAAATTGGAAATACTGGCGAAATATTTTTATTCCAAGAACCAAATGATGACCGATGCTCAAAAGTTAAACACTGTATCCTTCAGTCTCGCAATTATTCTGACCATCCACACATTAAGAATTATATAAGCAAGCCTTTTTTTTACCGGCAACAAATTTTCAAGTTAAATCTAGTTTGGCCATATGCAGCTGTTCGGCATGAATCCGGATTCGTAAATGTTAAGGTTTAGATACTGTTTGTAATTGATTTATTGAAATCATATCTTTAATGAAAGTAAACAATTTATGCCAATTCCATAGCTGCAAAAGAGGCTTAACCCAGGAAGGCAATACAGATCCTTTTTTACAATCTTTGATTGTTAGTTTTCAGAGAAAATTATGCTCAAAGGTGGCATTTAGTGTGAGTGCAGGTGAAATAGTGAATAGCTGGAAGAAGCTGTATCAACTATAACAGATTACACCATAACCAGGCAACAAAATTTTAGACTTGTCTAAATTCAAAGATGAGGTTAAATCTTTCAATTTGACAAGCAATTTCTTCATTTTCCACGATGTTTTCCGGAGCCTTTTCCTTGTTGGCGTCAAAAAGCCTTATTGTGTCGGAATAGGTTAAATCTTTCAATTTAAGAATTGCCAGGAATGCCCACTCATCTCCAGCACAAAGGTTGGGCTGAGGTATTAACCCATTCGAACACGGGAATTTATTTTTGAAGCCCCTCAAGAAAAGCAATTGGTAAAACATTGTGTAAAATGAAGAAATTGCTTATGACAAGCAATTTCTTCATTTTACACAATGTTTATATCCAAAATCTTGTTGTCTGCTACTGCTTTTAATTTTGACCAGTCTAAAATTTTACTGTCTGGTAAAGGGTTAAACGATTTAATTTTGCAAAATATATGGTCAGGAAAATGAATGATTTAATTGGTCAACAGATTTTTTTTACTGACAGAGGCAATCTGTCAATTACATATCAAAATGTAAGCAAGGTGGATTTTACCTATTACGGATCCGTTTCTTTATAACTTGGCTCTGTTGCAATGAAATAGTCATCAAAGAAATTAAAAAGAAATTCAAAAGTTGGTCTTTCTTCAGCACGTTTATCCCAGCACTTTAGCATCATTTCGTACATGGAGACAGTACAAATTTCTGGTTTTGACATCCTGTATCCACGCTCTACTTGTTCAAGAACATCACGATTCGTCATACCTGAAAGGTCAAGTACAGAGGGCATGCACAGAAATGAAAGATCAGAGTTTTTTGACAAAAGTAGACAAACGAAACTTGAAATTGATATAGTTAGGAATTAGAATAAATATTTTGTAGGCATTACAAACAAGGGGCCATTGGCCCTGGTGCGATCCCCTAAGATAAAGGCTCTTTCTCTTTCAAAAGTCAAATTTAATGTTACGGCTAGGATTCTGTTAGAATAAGGCATAACTATAACTTATACATCTGACTTTACCTTATACATATATAGGCTTTGTACATGGGGATCAAAAAGTCAAATTTTAGCAATGTTCATTTAGCTATCATGAAAGAGGATCACCTAAGGAACATTTCTGCCAGATTTGGTGCAAATTGGCTAAATGGTTTGGGAGATGTTGTTTAAAAATCTTTGTTTTCTAGAAAGGCCCAATCCCTTTTGGGCTCTGCCCCTTGGGGCCTGCAATAATTATGTATCATAAGCAAATTCTTCATTTTCCTAAATGTCTTCTGAAGAAATGATTGGCAATGTGTTAAAGCAAAAAAGTCTTTTCTGTGTTTGTTTACCTCTAATTTTAGCATTATTTTCTCTAATAAGTCAAAAACGCTTGTAAGAGGAAATGTTCCTCACATCAGAGGAAATGATAGTAAATCATCACAAGGTGGTGCAAATATTAGTGACAGAGGTCTTATTAGGAAAAATATATGTATCACATTAAACTGAGACCAAACTTCTACTAAATTATTTCTTTTAGGATAAGGTTGAATGAATAGAAATGAAAACATGCTAAACAAGGTGCCGTTGAAAAACTTTATGAAAACTGAAAAGCATGCAAATTTAGAACACTAGGGGAAGAGAAAAGAAATAGCTTTTAACAAGTGAAATTTGTTTCTCTATGTTTTTGAATGTAGAATGATTATTCTACTTCACTATATATAAATATATATATATACATTTTAAAGTAATTCTTTGACTAGCGCTGTTTTAGATCTTTTACTATCAGAAATTTGTATTGCTAATTTCCCGAATGGTCTCCTAGAGTATGATGATAAACATTCTTCAAAATTTTCATCTCTTCATCTCATTACCTGATGACAAAATTTTGGACTGGTCATAATTGAAAGAAGTAGCAGACAACAAATCAAATTGAGTTTAACCCTTTCCAGTTCAGTCCCTAGTTTTAATGTCCAAATGTTTTCATACTTGAGAAAATATTGTTGAAAAAGAAAAAATGGTGACAAGCAACTTTTCCTTTTTCCGCAATATTTTCTACCCTACTGTATGATAGTTTTCCCAATAAAAACGTCCTAAACTAATTGTCTTAAACAAAGACAAAAGTGTTGTATAAGAGAGAAAATATTGTAAGAAAAAGAGAAATTGCAATTGTGATTTGCAATTTCTCCTTTCCTTACTCTGTTTTCTCTATATAATTAACCAATTACAGCTGTCAATGAAGGTATCGATCAACCAATCAAATAATTCATTCAGCCAGATAATTGAACTTTAAACTCGGACATTTGCTGCCATTTGTGTGAAATATTTTTGTTGGTTTGGAGACTTAAATGTTGTAACTATAGCTTATTCAAGGTGTAGTTTTGATGTTCAGGTTGCCAACTAACTTTTTTATGACATGCTCCTGGCTATGAATTTTGCAAAATAAAGCTGTTTAAATCAAAGTTGAACTTCATGTTGCAGTCAATAGATTGGCTAACAGAGTAAGTGGGCCCTGCCAGCAACTTGTCAATTCCAGAAAAAACATAAAAGATTCAAGACTAAGTAGTAATTGGTTGAAATATTGTCATCTTGTAAAATTACAGACGACATACCTGGATAAGGCACTTGACCTCTAGTGGTGATTTCAACAAGGAGGACTCCATACGACCACACATCAGATTTGATCGTGAACCGGCCATACAAGGCTGCCTCTGGCGCAGTCCACTTTATAGGAAATTTGTTTCCTGCAATGAAATAAAAGGGAATTAACTCATAATAGCCAAGATTTATGAAAACAACAAAAAATTGATATTGTAACAATGTGTGACATTGAAAGGGAAATTTGGTTCCACTGCAACAACGGTTACTTCACCCTAGTCATCCTGAATTTAAAATTTCTTAGAACTGCATTAGCCCATTACCACAAAATTTTTGGCTGCTCCAAATTGAAAGCAATTTCAGTCAACAATTTTTAGTTGATGTAATTTAAGAAATATTTGTCTTTTTGGGTAGAAAATAATTTAGATAATAAAGAAATTGCTTGTTACAAGCATTTCTTCATTTTCCAAAATGTTTTCCTAAACTATTTTCTTTAGGGGCGTTAAAAGCTGTCATTGTGTGGGAATGGGTTTAGCCTTGTCATCCTGAATAAAAACTTTTTAAGAAGTGCATTAGCCCATTACCATACAAGAAAATTTTAGACTGAAATTTTTGGACTTGAAAGAGGTTGCAGACAACAATTTTAAGTTCATGAAACTTTAGTTTTTTAACTTTCTAGGTTGAAAATACACTGCAGCTCCACTATAACGCTGTTGGTGGGGTCCAAGAATTGAAACAGCGGAAGAAGTGGAGTTTTTATGCTATAACGCTGTCATTAACGTCGTATCTCAGCATCTGCAACCCGAAATGCCCCCCCAAAATTTTGGGAGCCAAGCGGACCCCGCGTTACAATGGAGTCAGCGCTGTGCCCGGTAGCGTTATAGAGGAGTTGCAGTGTATTTTGGAAAATGAAGATATTGCTTGTTGCAAGCAATTTCTTCATTTTGGACAAAGTTTTCCCAATTTTTTTCTTGACGGGCGTCAAACAGCATCAATGTGTGGGAAAACGGTAAAACTAAAGGACTGAAAGCACTGGTAGCAAATTGTATTTTATTATTTTTTTTAAGAATGATGATTTTATAATTTTACAGTGGCTTGATAGGGACAAACAGATAATGTAGACTAAGATCAGACTGCACATTTGTCTTTACCTCCTTTCAAATAAGTAATATAATGGGTTCAGTATGACAAGGGGTTATTTCATTTTTGAGTTCCTTTAATTTATCTTTCATTTTGGACAGAGCTAATGTGTCCTTGTCCTAGAATTAATCTTTACTATATGATAAAGAATTGAAGTTTTACTATTCCAAAAATATCAGGCATTTTCAGATTATCAAATCTATCTTTTTTTTAAATAAATTACAGATGACAAGTGAAAGGTGACTAAAAGTTTTCAGAAAAACAGGTCACAATGCTGCTAAAACAGAAATTTTCATTCATTTCATAACCCTTCTTTTTTGCCTTGACTTTACAACTATTAGGCAGTAGGTAACTATAATACTTAGATAAGGAATAAAGCAATGCAGAGATTGCCTAAAAATTGCAAGTTTTTTTTTTTTATAAGTGTTTATTACTTTTAAAATAATCATGCTTTCAATTGTGATTTGAAAATTTGGTCAATTTAGACATATCTTAAACTTTGTTGTCTAGTATGCAGTAAGCTTTATAAGAAAATATTTCCTTAATAAGTGTCAAAATTTGTTTGGAGTATCTTTTATTTTCTTTTTAATTCAGCTCAGTAACTGGATACAGTTATAGCAAAACGGCACCGATACCTTCTTGCATTGCAAGGTATAAGCCATGCTAACTTTCTTTTGAATATGTATGTTCCTGATATAATTACATGTACTAGTATAACACAAAATGTACAAGTTTTGAAATTTGAAAATACAAAAACATCTTAGATTCTCAAAACAAGAGGCCCATAAGGCCTTATTAGTCACCTGAGTCCAAAGAGCACACAAAAAAAATAAAAGTCCACCAGATTATGCTAAATACTAAATATCAAAGCTCTAAGCCTTTTAGTTTGGGAGAAGATTTTCACTAAACAAGCCTAAGTTAAACTTGGGACATCTTGGAACGGGCTAATTCTGACCCTGGGGCCATAATTTATACAATCTTGATGGAGGTCCACAAGGTGATGCTACATGCAAAATATCAAAGCTCTAGGACCTCCTGTTTGGGTGAAGAAGAGTTTTAAATTATCACTATGTAAAATTCGTGACATCTGGGAATGGGCTAATCATTACCCTAGGGCCATAATTCATACAATATTGATAGAGCTCCACCAGATGATGCTACATACCAAATATCAAAGCTCTAGGCCTATCTGTTTGAGAGATGAGTTTTAAAGTTTTAACTATATAAGCCTATGTTAAATTTGTAACATCCGGGAATGGGCTAATTTTAATCCTGAGGCAATAATTTGTACAATCTTGATAGAGGTCCACCAGATGATGCTGTATACCAAATATCAAAGTTCTAGGCCCTCCTGTTTGAGAAGAAGATTTTTACAAATTTCACTATATAAGCCTATGTTAAATTTGTGACATCCGGAATGGGCTAATTTTAATCCTGAGGCAATAATTTGTACAATCTTGAAAGAGGTCCACCAGATGATGCTGAATATCAAATATCAAAGTTCTAGGCCTGCCTGTTTGTGAGAAGAAGATTTTAAAAATTTCACTATATAAGCACTCTGTAAAACTTGTGACGTCAGGGAATGGGCTAATTCTAACTCTGGGGCCATGATTTATAAAATCTTGATAGAAATTCACCAGATGATGCTACATACCAAATATAAAAGCTCTAGGCCCTCTAGTTTGGGAGAAGTAGATTTTTAAAAATTACACTATATAAGCCTATGTTTAACTTGTGACGTCCGGAAATGGGCTAATTTTGACCCTGGGGTTAAAATTTATACAATTTTGATAGAGGTCCACTAAATGATGTCACATACCAAATATCATAGTTGTCACTATGTAAGCTTATGTACCCCCCCCCCCCCCAACCTTTCCCCCCCCCCTTAGCATGGCCATTTCTTGGCTGATTTTTTTTTCTTGTACAAACTTGATAGTCCTTGCCCTAAAGACTCTAAATACCAAATGTAAATCTAATCTGACAGCTGCTTCATGACTAGAAGATTTTTAAAGATGTACCCTTTTTGGCCCCTTATGGAGCCCCAAGGGGAGATAACTCCATGACGAGTACAAATCTGCAGCGTCTTCCCATTAGGATGCTTCCTGCCAAGTTTGGTTGAAATCCATCCATGGGTTCTTAGGAAGAAGTTGAAAATGTAAAAAGTTAATGCACAATGCACGACCCAAGACAACGGGGAAAACATGATCGCAATAGGTAACCATGACCTTTGGTCAGCTGACCTAAAAAGCTAGATGTTAAATTAAACTTGAATATCACAAATCACAAAAAAGAAAATATGTTGTTGATTTGTCAAATCTATGGCCATAAGTCTACACTTTATTGACATTAAAGTCTATAAAAATTACCTGGTTTGTACAGGAAAGGGTTAAGGATGTAAATCAAGAACATTCATTGAGGGTGAATATGTAAAACTTTTGAATAGAAGTGTTTGTGTTTTTTTTAAAACTTCCTGGTGACTGATAACTCAATGAAAAGGTTTGATAATTTGAATAGATAATGTGCACATTTTGATTATTTGGACCATTACCAGACAAGACAATTTTATACTGGCCAAAAATTGGATGATGCTGCAAACAACAATTTTAGATGATTGAATTTTTTTGAAATCTTTGCCTTTTTGTGTATAAAGCATTGTGGATAACAGGCAATTTCTTTATTTTCCACAATGTTTTATAAAGCTCTTTTTCACAGAGGTGTAGAAAAGCTGGTTTGTGAGGGAATGGATTTAACTGCTCTCATGTACCCTAGAAGTATGGCAATATTAATTTTTTCAGAATATAATCCATGGTTTAACCAATTCCAACATAGAGATGCTTTTAGATGCCCCTCAAGAAAATAAATTGGGAAAATATAGTGTAAAATGAAGAAATTGCTTGTAACAAGCAATTCTCATTATCCAAAATGTTTTCTTTCAAGAAAGTTGAAGAAAATTAAAATTTCATGAATTTTAAATCGTTTTTTGCAGCTTCATTTAATATGGACCCGTCTAATTTTTGTTTTGTGGGAATGGGTTAACCAATTTCCAGATTGCAAAATTTAAGACAGGTGAAAATTGAAAGATGTTGCAGAAGACAATTCAAGGCTTATGACACTTTAGATTTTTTTTAACTTTAGCAAACAAAATATTGCAGAAAACAAAGAAATTGCTAGTTGGCAGCAATTTCTTCATTTTCCAAAATGTTTTCCAAGTTGTTTTTCTTGAGAGGCATCAAAAAGTGACTTTGTGTGGGAATGGGTTAAAATGATATTAAGAATAACAAAAGATCAATAAAAGTCTAAGAAACTCTTCTTTCTCTCAACAAAGCCTCTTTCTTTCATCTCTGACCTATTTTTAGAAATTTTCTCCATAACTGTACAATAATTAAGCTTGAAGAAAATAGCATGAAAAGCATTGATTTTCTGAGTGTAAAATTTCTCACATAAAATTACTTTCACCAATTTACTTCTACCCATGATTTCTTACGGAATAATTCAAAATTTCAAAAGCACCTTTCCTAATGATCAATGAACATTTGAATAAAAATCACATATAAATAGGTGCATAAGAAAAGAATCTTGAAGCCAGAATGATTATATCAAAAAGAAGGATAAAAGTGATTTATTTTTGTGTGTGAAAGGTTTATAAGTGTTTAGATAGCTAGCAGTTAGAGCATGCAAAACTTTACAGTCAAACCCTGTTAGGTGATCATTACACATTAAAGAAGAGGCTGATGAGGGCCTGAGATGCTCTACTGGCTATCGAGTTTTCCCTTAATTCAATCTAAAATTTATGGAACTTAATTGCTTAAAGAAGAATGCATAAAATGAAAATAACAAATTGGACTTTATCCCATAATATTGGAGCAACAATTGTTAAGACACCTTTTCCTGTCAGATCAATTCCATTTTCAGAAGGAGCCATACTTATGACTTACAATCATCCTGTAAAATTTCCTAAAGGATTGAATAACAATTGTGGACTTTATCAAATAAAAGAAATTTTCAGAGAAAATCTAAATGGCCCACCCCTTTTCAAAATTTTGTGACTGTTCTGCTCCATTTTCAAAAGGAACCTTGCTTATGACCCCACATCATCCTGTGGAAGTTTCAAGTTTGTTTGTTTGTTTGATTTGGGTTACACCGCTTTTAACAATTTTTTAACAATACCTAAGGTCTTTTTTCTTGTGTTTCAAATGCCAAAATTATTCAATGCATCTTATGAGAATCCTATAAAATCTGTGGACTTTATTGTGTTTACAAGGATATTTCAATCAAGTTCTCATAAGGCCCTTTTCCCGTGATACTTGAAAGACCTCACCCATTTTCAAAATCTAAGGACTTATGGTTCTGAAAAAATGCCATATTTTATTGTTTAGACCACACAAGAGGTGTCAAAGAATCATAAATCCTCAGACTTGGATAATAAAAATCTTTGAAGTTCTTTTTATTTGTTCGAAATTTGAATACGATAGCACTGTAAGAATAACTATCTTTGGGTTTTCCTTCTTTATTTCATTATAGGCAACACACCCGTGGGGATATTTGACTTGGGGATTTGACAGTAATGCTTTTAAAATTTAGAAAAAGGTCAATATACTGATGTTTCATCCAATATATCAAGGCTCTCTTGGTCAGGAGGAGAAAATTATTAAAGATATTTTATGAATTTTTTTGTTGCAGTGGAAACCAGAATTGTCAACCAATTCCAATTCTTTAAGCTATTTTATGGGGGTGCCACTTAACATTTCTATCACATTTTGTTCATATGAATTGGCCCAGTTGTTTTGGAGGAGATTTCATTTAAAAATCATTCTTCATTCCATATAATACTTATAGACCTATATATAGCTCTGTCCCTGGAGTCTCAAAGATAATGGTTCTCACAATTTTGAAAAAAGTCAATATACTGATTTTTCATGCAAAATATCAAGGCTCTATGCCCACTGAATTAAGAGGAGAATATTTTTAAAGATTATTTTAAAATTTCAACAGGTTTCATTACCCAAAGCTATTTTTAAAGGGGGCCACCCAAGGAATATTTCTGCCAAATTTGGTTCAAATTGGCTCAATGGATTAGGAGGAGATGTCAATTGAAAATCCTTTTTTATTTTGATATGGACCTCACCCCCCTGGGGGTGCCATCCCTGGGGACCTGAGGGTAATGATTTTAGCAAATTTGAAGCAGTTCAATATACTGATGTCACTTCTGTTGCCATGGCAACCAGTTTTTAACAGATTTAAATTCTTTTGGCTATTTTTTAAGGAGGCCATGTAAGGAACATTTCTGCTGAAGTTGGTTCAAATTTGCCTTGTGGTTTGGGAGGAGATGTCACTTAAAATCCTTTTTTATTTCTGTATGGACCCAATCCCCCTGGGGGCCCCACCCCTGAGAACCTGAAGGTAATGATTTGAGCAATTCTGAAAGAGGGCAAAATATAAAATATCAAGGCTCTTAACCTTCTGCGTCAAGAGGAGGCATTGTTGTAAAGATTATTTTAAAAATCCACTTTTAATGCAATGTAAGAGTTTCTAATGGAATTGAATCCACTTTTAACTGAAGGAACATTATGCCAAATTTGGTTGAAATTGGCACACTGGTTTAGGGGGACATGTTGCTTAAAAAAATCATTGACAGACAATGCACAAATCATGACAGATGGCCGCAAAACAAAAGGTAATTACAAGGTTTTATAGAGAAAATTCTCATACAGCCTCTTTTTCCAGTGATACTTGACAAACTGGGCCCAATTTCAAATTCATATGTTGGTACACTTAATCTGTGGAAGTTTAAATAGAATCCAAAGATAAAAGTAAACTTTATTTAGTTAATGAGGATTTGGAATAGAATTTTTATAACGTCCTCTTTCCAGAATTGTTTGACTTATCAGACTCAATGTTGAAAGGAATGGTCATATTGTTGTTTATTATTCCATGAAAGTCTGAAGAAAATCTGATGAAAACTGTGAATTTTATTGTCTTGCTAAGATTATTTTAATCCTTTAATCAAGTTTTCATAAGGCCTTTTTTCCAGTGAAACTTGATGGTTCAGACTGAATTACAAAAAGAACCATCCTTATGATGGCACAATCATTCTGTGAAAATTCGAAAAAAAAAAAATCCAATGAAAACTGTGGATTTTATTGTCATGACAAGAATTTTTAAATGATATTTTCATAAGGTCCCTTTTCCTGTGATACTTGACTGATCAGACCCAAATTTTGAAAAGACTGATCCTATTCATGTTGCAATAATTCCATGAAAGTTTGATGAGAATCCGATTAAAACTGTGGGCTATATTATGTTAACAAGGGTTTTTCACGAAATTTACATAATGCCACCTTTTCTGTGTTACTTGACAAATCAGACACAATCTCGAAAGGAAAGATCCTTATGATGGTACAATCTTTACGTAAAAGTTTGCAGTAAATCTGATAAAAACTGTGGACTCTATTCTGTTATTGAGGGTTTTTAAATGAAATTTTCATGAGGTCCCCTTTCCAGTGAAATTTGATGGATCAGACTTGTTTTTGAAAGGACTTATCACTACTAGGGTACAATCATTCTGTGAAAGCTTGAAAAGAATCCAATGAAACTGTATAATGTATTGTGTTAACAAGGATTTTTAAATGAAATTTTCATAAGGCCCCTTTTCCCTTGTTACTCAATGGATCTGACCAAATTTCAAAAGCAACAATCCATATGATGGTAAAATCATTCTGTGAAAGTTTGAATATAATCCATTGAAAACCATTGACTCTACAGTCTTTAGAAGGAAAAGTTAATGTACACTGGTTAGGAAACACGCCATCTCCAACTTCTGGACTTTTGCCAGTAGAGCTAATAATATAAAATATTCCTAAAGTATACACATATCAGAAAGATTCATAAATCAAATTGGTTGATGATTATGAAAAACAGTTCATGTATTGAAATTGAAGCAATATGAATCAATTGAAATAGCATATTTCATTTTGTTTCTTTTTTTATTAATTAAAAGGTTAAAAATAAATAGCAGGTCTCAAATAAATTATCCCTATAATGGCAAATTTTAAGATGAGATTTTAGTTAACAAAATTGCAGTGACTTGTTTTACAAAGGCTTCAAGTTTTGCCTTAATTCAAATCAGTGAAATATTTTAGATAATAATTGTTACATGTACAATTTAAAAGTTAAGTGAGTAATAAAAACAAGGTTTGACCATAAAATGTTATATACAAGGAGTTATTTTACCAGGGGAGGATGGACAATATTCATCATCCTCAATAACTTTAGCAAGACCGAAGTCAGCTACTTTACAAAGGTTATTATCTCCAACAAGAACATTTCGAGCTGCCAGATCTCGATGGATTAGTTTGTGCTGCTCCAAATAGCTCATTCCACTGGCAACCTAGAATATTGTCATATTAGTAATTAAGCTATTTAACCCCTTACCACACAATGCAATTTTAGACTTGTCAAAATTCAAAGAAGCTGCAAAGAACAATTCAATGGATGGAATTTTAGATTTTTTTTGTCATTTTGGATAGAAAACATTAAGGATAATGAAGAAATTGCTTGCATCAAGCAATTTCTTCAATTTCAAAACAGTTTTCCAAAGACTTTTTCTTGACAGGCATAAAAAGGAGGGTTTGTGTGGTTATGGTTTAACACATAATAATAGATTATAAGACAAATAAGCTACAGTATTTGCATTGTTATCTACATCTGAAAGCTACTCCGAAAAGCATATACATAGAACACATAAACCTTTGTCATGCTGAATCTTGAATATTTCTATTTAGGCAGGAGGTATAGAAAAAGATCAGCTAGCACATGAGTGCAGTCTGATCTTAGTCTACATTTTAAGGCCAGAGTTGATTTTAAAGTTAACTAAGTTAAAATTTGACCCACAATTAGGGTATTTCAGTGCCTTCTGTCCTTTGATTTGAATTTTGAAATGGAATTCATTCAGCATGACTGGGTTTAACCCATTCCCACACAGCCAGGCTTTTCGATACCCCTCTAGAAAACTCAAATTTGTTACATCACATGTGATTTTCCATCAATAGAGGAATGATAGAGGGTAACTCGTTTACAGAAAGACACAATTGACTGATCTCTGTTCAAGTTAAATTACCGATCTTAGAAACATAACCTTTGATAAATAGTTTAGGAAAAAAGAAATTTACAGCCATAAACGTCATTCATAGAATCATGGTCTAAATTCAAAGGAGTTGCAGACGACAATTTGAATTGGATGGAATTTAAAATGTTTTTATCTTATTGGCTAGAAAACATTGTGGATAATGAAGAAATTGCTTGGTCCAAGCAATTTCTTCATTTTCCACAATGTTTTCTGAAGCTATTTTCTTGAGGGGCGTAAAAAGGAGGGATTGTGTGGGAATGGGTTAAAGATTTTCAAATATCTCTGTCTGTCTAGGTAGAAATTAATACGGAAAAATAAATGAATAGCTTTTTCACTTTGTTTTCCTGACCTCTTTTCTTGAGGCATTGTGTAGGAATAGTGAGTTACACAGGTAGCAGATTGTTCTGGAAAAAGGGTAAATCCAAGTATATATAGTAGCAAACTCATAATCAATTCATAATGTTATTTTTTACAATCCCCAAAAAAGTTTTTTCCATGAAAGATATAGAATTTTAGAAGTGAACGCTTGTAATTTGGAAAATACTAAAATTCTATTGTCTGGTATAGGGTTTATTTCTTTCATCCCCCCCCCCCAAGAGTAGTACTACACAAAGAATTTAATGCATATCTGTATACTAAAGCATTTGGGTGCAAACTATCTACTGAAGGCCACAATGATTACTTGAATTTCAAACTTTTAAATGCTTTAACTGTTTCAACAAATCTGCTTTTAACCCTTGTCATGCTGGATTAAATTTTCTAAAGATTTGCATTGAAATCAAAGACTGAAAGCACTGGAAGTACTAGTTGTGGTTGAATATTTCTTTTGAAAATTAATTTCATAATCAATACTAGAGACAAACAGGTGGTGTAGACTGAGATATACACAAGTGAAGTCTGATCTTTGTCTATACCTACTGCCAAAACTGCAATATCCCAGTTTTAGCATGACAAGGTTTAAAAAGAATAAACAACCCTCTAGTAACAAAAGCTTGCAAACTCAAATTTCAAGGCCTTTAGCAACTCTTTATATTTTCATAAATTTATCATGGTATGTACATGTAATCTGGTAACCTGGCCAAGACTGGTTCTTATTCTATGCTCCTATAATGCATACAAAAAATCTAAAGTTTGATAGCATATAAACCGAATATACTCAATTAGTGACTGATTGATGCTCATTGGTTAAAACAACACAGTCCCCAATGTTTTTTTTTCAAACCTCTTCTGTTTTTGAAAATGTTAGACTTGTCCAAATTCAAAGGATTTGCAGGCGATAATTCAACATGGATTTTATTTCAAAAATAACCATTCAGTTGGGTAGAAAATATTGAAGAAAAAGATTAAACTACTTGTTACAAGCAGTTGCTTTTTTTTCTACAGTGTTTCTCAATTGTAAAGTCACAGGGCCATAAAAAACAGGGACTGAATAGGAAAGGGTTAAAAGGCTTTCATTTGTACAGGTTACATTTAACTCCCATGAAGTATCTGATGTTGCTGTACTCTCTCATTGTGGCCTTCAGCTATGAAAACAATTAATCTTATCCTGAAGTGCAACACTACAAATTGTCTACTGTGCACATAGTTGTATACAACATTGCAACAAAAAGTAAGGTTAGACTTCCAAAGAGGAGGGAGTAAGGACATTCTGAATACCTTACATGATGTATATCTTAAACCATTACTACATAGTGACAATTTGAAGCCCCAAAGGAATATGAATATGGAGAACTTTGTTGAAAAAGGAAAATGAAAAAGGAAAAATTTCTAGTTACAAGCTATTTCTCCTATTCTCACAATGTTTCTACCTTATTTGACCAATTTCTGCATAGTTTAAAATGTTGTATGCAACATCTCTCAATTTTGAACAGTCCAATATTTTGTCATCTGGTAATGGGTTTAAATTCTTTTTTTTTGGTACTCAAAATAATTGCCCTTAACCATTTCATGTTTTCTTTTTGAAAAGTACTTAGCCCATTACCAGAAAACAAAATTTTAGACAAGTCCTAATTCAAAGAAATTGCAGACGACAGTTTTTTTATAATAGAATTTCAAAAATCTCCATCTTATGGGTATAAAACACTGTGGATGTATAACAAGCAAATTCCTCCCTTTCCACAATATTTTCCCAAGGGTTTTTTTCTTAGGGGTGTCATAAAGCGTCATTGAGTGGAAATGGGTTAAATAGTTATCTATACATCCACTGAAATCTGGACCTGTATTAGATTTTAGATTATTTTACAGAGCAAATTTACAAAAGGGTTTGATGAAAATTAAAGTATTTAGCATGTGATCACTCCCTGATATATGAAGGTTTGTGTTTTGTGACGTAAGTACGTGACATGTTAGTCTAGCTCTATTTGTGGCACTAAGGTGAGTAGCTACATCTAGCATAACATAAGTCAACACTCAGTGTTTTTAGTTTTACCATGTTTTGGATTATATTCGTCATCTTCGATCACTTTGGCTAGACCAAAGTCTGCCACTTTCACAATTCTATTATCTCCGACTAAAATGTTTCTTGCTGCTAGATCACGATGTATTAACTTATTCTGTTCTAAATATGCCATTCCACTGGCAATCTGCAATCATAGGATCAGGTCAAAATCTAATTCATGTATGTTCTTCTTTTGATTAACCCATAACATCATTTTCAAACATTTCACCTATTCTCACACAGCAAAATTTTAGACTAGTCAAAGTTGAAAGATTTCGCAGACAACAATTTCAGGTTTGCCTTTTAGGGAAGAAAATATTGTAGACATCCAAGAAATTGCTTGATTGAGGTAATTTCTTTATTGCAAACAATTTTTTTGAAATCATTTTTCTTTAGGGGGTGTAAAAAAGAATTATTGTTTGGGAATGGGGCAACAAGGGCTTTCCTAAATAGACTAAAAATGTTGCAAAGCTGACTAATACCCCCTCCCCCAACTCTTTGTCACTCTAGTAGAATGGTTGATCTTAAACCTTTATTACCACAAAACAATAGGGCATCTCCATTGGTCATGAACAGCATGTGTATAAAATTTCATAGCCCTAGGACACATGACTTATGAGTTAGAGTCAAGAAACAGTTTTCAACCGATGTTCAAAGACCTTGACCCTTATGATCCAAAATTGATAGGATACCTCACATAGTTTATGAGTTAGACCCAGTCAAAGTTCAGTTGTGACCTTGACCTTCATCTATGTAACCGAAAAACTATAGGGCAGTTCCTTGAATCATTGGCAGCAATTGGCAGCAATTGTACGAAGTTTCAAGGTTGTAGGTATGTTAGTCTAGAGCCCAGAAACAAAAATGTTTCCAGACTGACCAACAGACAGACAGGGTAAATTTTATACTGGTCTAAATTGAAAGAAGGTGCAGACAACAAATTTAAGTTTGTGGAATTGTAGATTTTTTCAAGTTTCTGGGTAGAAAAAATTGTGTAAAATGAAGAAACTGCTTGTTGCAAGCAATTTCTTCATTTTACACAATGTTTTCCAAATGGTTACTCTAGAGAGGCTTCAGAAAGCTCCATTGTTTGGGAATGAGTTAAAATTGGGTAGAAATGAAATATTCAGATTTTTCTCCAGAATACACTACATGTTGAATGAGAAGACAACAAAGATAAATAAACTTCAATTTCTAAATAATTTGTCTTTCCCCACCCACCTGTCCTGCCATATCCACCATATCTACGAATTTCAAATATCTGCCATCTCCTTCTCGTAAATAGTTAAGTAAACTATCTTTAAGAAGTTCTGTCACAATATAAATTGGCTCTTCATTTGTACACACTGCATATAATCGAACCAACTTGTCGTGGCGACATTTTTTCATGATCATGGCTTCATCCAAGAAAGCTGTCTTTGACATAGTTCCTGGCTTCAATGTTTTTACAGCAACATCAGTAGTGTTGTTCCATTTGCCTAAAATAATAGAAAAATATCACTAAACCCTTTCCAGATGATAAAACTAAGAAAATTAAGGCTTTCCTTCTCATTTGATACATACATGTAGGTCAAACATATCATTTTGTCAATCTTAGTACCATTTGAATAATTCAGTTTTTGCAAAATACATTCATTCAGTTCTTGATTTTGCAAGCTTTGATTTTGCATGATCCTGTAAATATCAACTTGAGGATCACTAAACATGATCATACGCCTGTAGAGCCTTTGTCATAGAAAGCAGTATAGTTCAGGGAACAAGTTAATCAAAAGAAAATAGGCAAACATATGGGCATCACTTTGGTAGAGTTTCATAATTCTATCTTGAATAGCTTTAAGGCTACAGCAAAGAAATGGTTTTCAAACCAAATTAACCCATTCCCCGAAAAAATCCCACTTTTTTTAAAATCTAAAAAAAGAGTTGTAGATAATGTATAAATCCCTTATCATAAGTAATTTCTTCATTATCAACAATATTTTTAATCAACAATGTTTTCTACCTCAAAAGTCAAACAATTTTGAAATATCATCAGCTAGAAAAATGTCCCATGCAACTTCTTTCAATTTGGACTACTCTTAAACTGTGTCATCTGGTAAAGGAATAAATCTGTGGCTTGAAAATTCGGAAATAATGCTTCGACCCATCACAGTTCAATCATGAACATTCTATTCAGACAACTTCTAATGTATGTGTGCTGCCATCTTATGGCAGTCGGTAGCGCATCAGACTCTCAATCTTTGATCATAGGATGTCACATATCCCTTCCAACATTTGTCTCTCATCAAGGGGTGGATAACCCTAAACCTAAGTGGGATAGCAGCTGGAGGCTAGTAAAGGATGTAGTGGTAACACTGGTGTGAGAAATATCAGGAATCCATTGTTAGGTGCTCCAGTCGCCACAATATGACTGAAATATTGTTAAAAGTGGCAATTACAACCAAATTCAATCAATCAATCAATCTAATGTATGTAGAAAGCAACACAAATGATAAATAACTAAAGTTTCACATGAATAATAGAAGTACCACACAGTGACCCTTTTGGACGCCCCTCAAGTAAAACAATTTGGAAAAACTTTTGTAAAAATGAAGAAATTGCTTGGAACAAGCAATTTTTTCTTTTTCCACAATGTTTTCTACCCAGAAAATTGAAGATATTTAAAATTACATAAACCTTAAAGAATCGTCTGAAACTTTTTTTGAATTTGGACCAGTCTAAAATTTTGCCATTTGGTAATGGGTAATAAAAGATTATCAGAAGATAAATCTTGTAGAGAAGATGAATCATTCATATGTTAACATTTGAAATAAGGAAGAAAAATCAGAAAAGACCCTTACTATGTTATATATTGTAAGTAACAACATACTTTGATAAAAGAAATCAAAATGTGAAAATGAAACATCAATATTCCTGTTATCCCAATACCAGACAACAAAATTTTAGACTGGTCCAAATACGAAGATGTAGCAGATGTCAATTATTTGTTGATGAAATTTCAAGAATCTCTGTCTATTGGGGTAGAAAACATTGCAGAAACCTTGACATCTCTCAGTCCACTGCCCTAACCACTGAGGACTCTGACCCAAGTATTTGACCTGGTCAGATTACCTCTACCCATTGCCTGACAACTTTTTTTCGTAGACTGGTCAAAAATTAAGAATTTGCACATACCAATTAACCCTTTCCTGTTTTGTATAATTTTAGACTTGTCCAAATTGAAAGGGCCTGCATATGACATTGAAGAGTGGATGCAATTTAAAATGAAACCATATTATGTGGTTGAAAATATTGTGAAAAAGAGGAATTGCTTGTGACAAGCAATTTCCTCTCTGTCCCCAATGTTTTCTCAAGTATAAAACCACAGTGACGTAAATCCTAGGTTTGTACAGAAAAGAGTAACATAGAGCTACATAAATCTGCAGTAACCATGATTTGCAAAAAAGTATTTTCAACCCATTCTAACACAATCCTACTTTCTTACTCTCATAAAAATAACTTTAAAAATCATTGTGGAAAATGAAGAAGTTGTCTTTTAAAAGCACTTTCTTCATTGTCAAGAATGTTTTCTACCCTAAAGAATTTCACCAACTTGAAATTATTGTCTGCAACTTGTCTGCAACTTCTTTAAATTTGGACCAGTCCAAAATTGTATTGCCTAATATAGGGTTAAATGCTTATTTTCCCACAATTTGCAGTTCCTTCTCCCATCTGTAATTATGATTGATCACTGAGTGCATTTTTTTCCCTGCTTTTTTTATTTTTAAAGAAAAATCAGGAAATTGGCAATTTTTATTGAAATAAGGATTTACAAAAAGGAAACCTACTCACAATTGTAACCTGCATAGCGCTGGATGGACACCCACTACCAATCTATCTTAGAGTTGTCCAAATTGGAATAAGTTGCAGACAACAAATTTAAGTTGATGGAATTTGAAATTCTCTGTCTTTCTGGTTAGAATTCTTTCTTCATTTTCCACAATGTTTTCTTGAGGGGCGTAAAAAAGCAGGAAATTTTAAGAGTGTGGTTACCTAGATATATTGATCCCTTGTATACGCCCTTAGCTGTAACTAACCCATTCCCACACAGCTAAATTTTAGAGTGGTCCAAATTTAAAGTAGTTGCATATGACAATTTAAAATTTATGAATTTTATTCAAGCTCTATCTTCATTACACACAATGTTTTCCTAATTGGTTTTCTTGAGTGGGGTAAAAGAGTGTCATTGTGTGGGAATAGGTTAAAAGAGGATGCAAATAAGTCCAAATTATGTAAAGAGTCTTTCACATGTAAGGAAAACCAATGATAATTAACATTATATTATACAAACTTCCTTCTTTAAAAAAACACTTTTCCTTGTATATTTTACACCACAAAGCATATTAGTTCCCAAAATCTGATAGCTTATTACATCATTTGTCAAAGAGAAAAGACTTTGGACAAGTAAAGTTCTCCTTTTTCACAATGTTTTCAAAAATGGATGTGTTTTTTTCTAGGCTGAAAAAATAGTCAGGATTGTACTATAGGGGGTAAATGATCAGTCACCTTTCCAAACCTCTCCAAACTGGCCCGAACCAAGCTTTTTCAGGAGTTTTATGGAATCTCTTGGGATCTCCCATGCATCTTTTGTTTCACGACTCAAATCTGACATGACAGGGGCTGCTCGTGGACATGGTGAAGTCAAAGCCCGACATAAACCATCTGCTCCTTCTGAAAAGTATAATTAAACAGGAAAATTTAATCTTCCCTGTTATCATATTTGAGCAATAAAACTTGTCCATGATATGGTTTTCTATACTTGTCAAGAATAAGAGACTGCTGGCAACAATTCAGAGAGGGAGCAAATTCATGTAATTTACTGTCATTAATAGTGTCATGTAAACTATTAGATAAAAAAGATAAAAAGCTATCTTTATTACAGCAAACAATGGGAAAACTTAAAACCTAGTAGTTATATTAGATGAATTAAATAGATTTTTCAGTATTTCTCGTGTAAAACATCAAATCTTATACTTTGTATTTAAGTGACTTCTCAAGGGAGGACCAAAAATTGGTCTCTTCATAGAAAGGTCACTTAAGAATGGTTGCGTAAGGTATTACCACACAATGACACTTTCTGATGCCTTGAAGAAATTTCAGTCATGGGAAATTTTGTGAGAAAACGAGAAATTGCTTGAAACAAGTAATTTCACTTTTTCACATTTTTTTCTACCTAATTCAGCACTTATTTTACAATTTTAGTGCATTTTAAAATGCCATTTACAACACCTTTCAATTTGGGCAAGTCCAAAATTCTGTCTTCTGGAAATGAATTAAGGACTGATTGCTACAAAAATTAGAGCAGAATTCCTTTGTTGTTTGGACTCATTGAATGATCACACTGAGCAGATTCCAATGAGTACAGACATCGTTACCTAGCATTTACTTGTGATTTACTTTTTTTGCAAATAACTTCACTTTTTAAGAACTTTTAAATAGGGATTTCTATTGTGGTCACTTAATGGACATGGTCTCTTAACCCTTTCCTGTTTTCAAAATATTAGACATGTCCAAATTCAAAGGTTTTTGCAGACGGAAATTCAAATTTGATTTAATTTGAAAAATAATCATTCAGTAGGGTAGAAAATATTGTGGAAAAAGAAGAAATTGCTTGTTATAAGCAATTTCTTCTTTTTCTACAATGATTTCTCAATTATAAAGTGGCAGGGACGTAAAAACCAGGGATTAACCAGGAAAGGGTTAATACAATTGGTTGCTTGAGCAAGATTACCTGTATTCAATAATCTTACCTTTGTAATGATCTACGAGTTCTAGAACTGTGTTAAATGTTCGTCGTGTAGCTATGTACACACCACCATTGTCTAAATTCCTCATCTTATAATGTTTTATACAATCCCCTTTATTTGGATCATAGTCTTTTATAGACAATACATAGCTACCTAGAAGAGAATATAAGCATGAAACATGAATATTCAAATCTAATCCTGAATGCATCTAATTGACTCATTACCACACTATGACACCCCTCAAGAAAAATGATTGGGAAAAGACTGTGTAGAATTAAGAAATTGCTTACAACAAGTATTTTCTTCATTTTTTACGATGTTTTCTACCCAGAAAGTTGAATAAAATCTAAAATTTTATTAACTTTAAATTGCTGTCTTCAACTCCATTAAATTTGGACTTGTCTAAAGTTAGTTGTGTGGTAATGGGTTAATAAAGAATCAGGATGGAAATTTCATTGTTGTTAGAAAATAAAGAAATGTTTGTTATAGACACAGATGCCTCTGAACGATTTTCTTAATCCATTCCCACATAATGTCCCCTTTTAATACCTCTCAAGAAAGACACTTTTGAAAAAATTGTGTAAAATGAAGAGATCTCTTTTATCAAGCGATTTCTTAACTATCTACAATGTATTCTATGCAAAAGACAAAGAATTTTAACGACAAATTGTCTTCTGCAATTTATCTTAATCTGAACCAGTCAAACATTTCAATGCAATTTCTCTCAATATGGACCACTCAAATTTATTGTTGTCTGATAATGGATTTATAACTTTTTTTTGCTGGCTCATTTCAGCAAACACATGAATTACTATTTAAATTGAATCTATAAAAAAGTAATATTCTTGCCCATTTTTTGTAAAATGTGATATGGTAGTGTGGATAAGGATCAGATTGCAGCTATGAGCAGACTGGAAATTGTTTATGCTACTTGCGACAACATGAACAACAAGATGTGTTTGTGAAACACCACACTCCTGATACAAGCTTGTAAAGCCTTGTTAAGTTTTTAGATTAAATTTTGCAGAAGTTTGACCTTGACAAACGACCTTGACCTTGTCACATGATCTAAGCCTTGGTATTTGCATTATGTGTATCGATGAGATCTATCATCAAGCAAACTATGAGCATTAGTTCTTGAGCAGGCTCAAAGTAATAAATTGTTGTAAATGTTTCAGTTTTGCAGACAGTCAGATGGACAGACATAAAGACAGACAAACAACCATAAAACAATAGACCCTGATTTTATCAAAACCGGGTCATACAAATTTTAGTTGAGTAGGGCAAAAGTTATTTATACCCACCAGGACATGTTTCACTCTCTCGTATGAGGAATGTTCCAACTTCATTGCCTTTTCCTAGTAAGTTTCTTTCTGCTTCTTTACGGGTAATGCTACCGAAGAACCATCTGTAAGACAAAAATTAAGCCAATTACCATTAACCCATTCCTACACAAGAAAATTTTAGACTGGTCCAAATTGAAAGAAGCTGCAGACGACAATTTCAAGTTGATTGAATTTAATTTTTTTTTTTTTGTCTTTTGGGATAGAAAACATTGTGGTTAATGAAGAAATTGCTTGTTACAAGCAATTTCTTCATTTTCCACAATGTTTTCCAAAGCTTTTTTCTTGTGGGGCGTAAAAAGGAGGGCTTGAGTTGGAATGGGTTAAAGCATGCATTTTAATGTGCTGAGTAAAAATTTGTGTGAAAAATCTTGTTGGAAAGGGGAAATTCCTTCTCTTATGATGTTCCCTAACCTCATTGACCTTAACTTTCAATTTAGAAAACACACTTTAAAATTGTGAGCTGAAGCCTCTTCAAACTTGAATCAATCTAAAACTTTGTTGTGTGATAATGAATTAACAGATAACCTCTCAACAAACTAAAGCAATAGAAGATAAGAAATGTGAAATATCTATCAATATCATTTTCATATCATTATAGGAGATATTTTTGTGGAGAGATAGAAAGAATACCAGAAATCAGCATTTTCTCTAAATATCTTTGATATTTTTTCGTTTTTATGGGACCTCTTTCTTCATATTATTCAATCAGGTTTGGATAGAGGTTAACCCATTACCATGCAATTCAGTGTTTTTATGCCACTCAAGAAACAAGAGGCCCATAGGGCCTTATCGGTCACCTGAGTCCAAAGAGCACAAAATCAAATAAAAGTCGACCAGATTATGCTAAAAACTAAACATCAAAGCTCTAAGCCTTTTAGTTTGGGAGAAGAAGTTTTTAAAAGTTTTCACTAAACAAGCCTATGTCAAACTTGGGACATCTTGGAACGGGCTGATTCTGACCCTGGGGCCATAGTTTATACAATATTGATGGAGGTCCACCAGATGTTGCTACATACCAAATATTAAAGCTCTAGGACCTCCTGTTTGGAGAAAAAGAGTTTTAAATTTTTACTGTATAAGCCCTATGTAAAATTCGTGACATCCGGGAATGGGCTAATTATGACCCTAGGGCCCTAATTCATTAAAAATTGATAGAGATCCAACAGATGATGCTACATACCATATATCAAAGCTCTAGGCCTATCTGTTTGAGAGAAGAAGATTTTTAAAGTTTTCACTATATAAGCCTATGTTAAACTTGTGACATCCAAGAATGGGCTAATATTAATCCTGAAGCAATAACTTGTAAAATTTTGATAGAGGTCCACCAGATGCTGCTGCATACCAAATATCAAAGTTCTAGACCCTCCTGTTTGGGAGAAGAAATTTTTTACAAATTTCACTACATAAGCCCTTTATAAAACTTGTGATATCCGGGACTGGGCTAATTCTGTCTCTGGGGCCATGATTTATACAATTTTGATAGAAATCCACAAGAATATGCTAGGTACCATATAACAAAGTAGGCCCTTTTGTTTTGGAGAAGAAAATTTTTAAAGTTTTCACTATATAAGCCTATGTTAAACTTGTGATGTCTGGGAATGGGCTAGTTCTGTCTCTGGGGCAATGATTTATGCAATCATCATAGAAATTTACCAGATGTTGCTACATACCAAATATAAAGCTCTAGGCCCTCTAGTTTGGGAGAAGATTTTTTAAATTTTAACTATTTAGCCTATGTTTGACTTGTGACATCAGGGAACGGGCTTGTTTGACCCTGGGGTTATAATTTATACAATATTGATAGAGGTCTACTAGATGATGCCACATACCAAATATCATAGCTTTAGGTCTTTTGCGCCCCCCCCCCCCCTAGCAAGGCCATTTCTTGACAGATTTTTTTTTCTTGTACAAACTTGATAGTCCTTTCCCTAAAGACTCTTAAAAGCATATGTGAATCTAATCTGACAGCCGGTTCAGGACAAGAAGATTTTTAAAGATGTAACCTTTTTGGGGCCCCAAAGAGAGATAACTCCATGACGTGTACAAATCTGAAGCGCCTTCCCATAAGGATGCTTCCTGCCAAGTTTAGTTGAAATTTATCCAAGGGTTCTTAAGAAGAATTCTAATATGTAAAAAGTTAACGCACGACGCACAATGCACGCCAACGGACAAAACACTATCGCTTATGTCAGGTGACCTAAAATGCTTCTGCAAACCAACAATTTCTTCATTATCTACAATGTTTTCTTACCCCCCAAAAAACAGAGGTTTTTTTTCACATTTCATCTACTGAAAATTGTCATTGTAACTTCTTGGAATTTGGACAAAGCCAAAGTTTTGTTGTCTGGTAAATGCTTAATCCCATTTTCTACCAAACAAAGATGTTTGCTCTTAAATCTGATAAAGTTGCTCGAGTTAAGCCTATGTATTTTAACACATATATGTAGAAAAAAAATATTTGGATATATAAAATGGCTTATTACATGCAATACTTTCTTTGCAAAAAGGTTAATTTCATTACAATTTGATTGACATGAAATTGTCCTCTGCAACTTCTTTCAAATTGGACCAGTCTTTTAGTGATGGGCTAAAAGGAAGAAAATATAGTGGGAAATGAAGACATTGCTTTCTCAAGCTTCTTTCTTAAAGGTGTTAAAAGCAGCATTATGTGGGAAAGGTTTCAGGTGGAAGATTACAATAACATTTTTTACAAGGAAGTGAGATAACAATGCAATCTTTGACATCTAGCAAAATCTACTGTGGGTTTTTGTGTGACCTCAAATTTGATACATTACCACCATATCACAGTTAAACATGATTACTCTCTGCATTTGTTTAAAACCAAAACCTTTTCCATTGATGACTTGAAATAGACTTATTACTCAATACCAGGTTTATAACCCAATACTACACTTTCAAATGTTTTCAATTTCTTGTAGAATTACATTCACTATGTAAGGAAAGAAAGATTATGAGGATCAGAAAAATTTTGTGGCAATTGTGCAAAATTATCCAATTACCGGACAACAAAATTTTAGACTAATCAAATCTCAAAGAAGTTGCAGACGACAATTTATAGTTGATGAAATTTTAAAAATTAATGTGTTTTGGAGAGGTAGAAAATATTATGCATCATGAAAAAATTGTTCATAACAAGTAATTTCCACAATATTTTCACAAGTTTTGTTTCTTTGTAAAAGAGTAATATTGTGTGGGATAGGTTATAGCAGATACAATATATTTAGAAATAGATTTTTACCAAAAGATTGGGCAAAAAGAGCTCCTCGTGCGGATACTAATGCTCAGCTGTTCAAGTGCTTGATAGTGGGTAAAATTTCAAGTTGTGAAAGGTGGGCTATTTGTTCAAATAAGCATCAACCCTTTTAAACCCAAACCTCAATTTTATTTCACTTTGATTTTATACTTGTGAAAACATTGTAGAAAAAGGACCAACTGCTTGTAACAAGCAGATTCTCCTTTTCCAACAGTATTTTCTACCACATAGGATGGTTTCATTTCAATTCGCACCCAATTTCATTTTTGTCTGCAACCTCTGTCAATTTGCACCAATCTAAAATTTTGAAAAATGGGAGAGGGTTAAGAGTTATCCTTCTTGTTGGTATAGATTGCTCTTTCGATAAGAAGATAAATTCTAAGTTTCAAGTGAATAAGATAAAATGCATTTATCACCCTTTGATCAATGTTCTAGAAAATGTTTCTATTCAGATATTCCTACACATGTAAACTTAAACAATATTTACATCTCTTTGCATTTACATGTTTAAAAGTGATAAATTAATATTTCTACCAAATAAAGCTCACTCTGACTGAATTTTGTGGTCTCTTTACAACTATTTTGTGATGATTTACTGGGTCTGACCTGAATTTTACCAAAATATTTTATAACCCCTAACCCGCATACCCTTTACCAACAATACCAACATTTAGGTGATTGCAACAACTAAACTATTCTAAACACATTTTCAGGAACAATTTAAGTAAAGGGTCATCAATGGAACATTCATACCAAGATTCATTGAAATTAGTCCAATTGATAGGGAGAATAAGATTTTATAAGTTTTCAAAGTGAAAATTGGCCACGCTCTGCCACGCCCATGTTTGGGGGTCAATAAAAATTTATTGAACAATTTAAATAGAGGGTGTTTCAAGGAACATCCATGCCAAATTTCATTTAAATCGGCCAAATGGTTTGAGAGGAGAAGATTTTAAAATGCCACACCCTGCCACGTCCATATTTGGGGGTGAATCAAAATTTCTTTAACAATTCAAGAAGAGGGTGGCCCAAGGAACATTTCTGCCAAGTTTCATTAAAATCTGCCCATCAGTTTAGGAGGAGAAGATATTTAAAGAAAAGTTTACGCACGGACAGACTAACCCACGCACGCCAGACAACGCCATGGCAATAGCTCCCTGATGACAACCTGGCTATAGTAAAACCTTGGGTTTTTTCCTAAAAAAAAAACAGCCAAGCTACAAGTACAGCAGATACCAAAGATATTGACTTACTCTTGAGTATCCAACGTATCCTCCAGACCAACATAGTTCCTTGGTATGTAGCCTTCATTCTTCTGGTTGGAATATTTTGGGTCTGTATGGCGAGCAAACCACCAGTCTTCATTTCTGAAATAAAAGGATTACATGTACATGCGTATAGATTTGAGAAATGACATGAAAACCTCTCAAACTACCCATTCCCATACAATGAGGCTTTTGGATATGCTTAAAAATAAGCAATCAGGAAAATATGACATGAAAATCTTAACATGGGATCAATACATGTAGATAATGTTTAAAGTTGACCTTTGACCTTCAGGTGTGGCCTTGACCTTTAAAGTAGGAGCCTTAATATATTCTTGCTCTCACCAAGATACACAAATGTGAAAAACATGAAATCAAACCATGGGATCAAGAGATTTAGTCGTGGTAAAAATTTGGCCTTTGAACTTCGGGCATGATCTTGAGGGTAGGATTGTGGGTCAAGAACAGTATACTTGATATTGTAAAGATGCACAAGTGTATAGAATATTTTAAGATTCTAAACAAAGGATCAAGAGATATATTAAGGTCAAAATTTGACTATTGACTTTTGGCTGTGACCTTGACATAGAAAGCAAAAGTGCAGGACACTTAATCTCATCAAGATGAGATATAGGCAAGGCCAAAATTTGAATTTTGACCTTTGGCTCTGACCTTGTCCTTCAGGTTTTAAAGAAATCACAAAATATCCAAGTTTTGCACACCACTGCCAATAATGACAACACTAAAACAAAAACTCTATTTTATAAAAACAACAACAGCCAATCTAACAAGAGCTTTGTTGGACAGCCAGGCTTGACAATTCTAAATGGTAGAAAGTAACAGGAATTCAATGAGGACATAGGGAGAAAATTCTGCTAAATGCATGACAGAGTGAAAGAAAAAACTAGAAAATGGTCATGGAAAAACATGTCAAGATCTCAAAATATTTGACCCTGTAACCTTGAACTTGGAGCTTGTACTGAATGTCAAGAAAGTCCTAGTCCAATTCAAGTCTAAATCTAAACAAGAGTGCCATAGTCACAATATAGCCATATAAAGGTCCCTTTTTCTGTGATGAAGCCTAGACTGGTTAAAACTTGAACAAATAAACAAGGTAAGATGACTAGGACTTTCTGTAAAAAAAATCATGCAAATATGTCCAGATCTGAGGGAGGAGTTGCATTAAAAAGAAATATAACATTATGCCCCCATTTCTGTGTCTAAGTACAGGATTGTGTGGCAAGAGGTTGAGCCTTGCAATCATGTTTTGGTGCAGAATAATTTAGCCAGTATCAATAGGGAAGTGGTGAGGGCTAGATAAATTTTACTTCCTTAATTCAAGTTTTCTAGTTAGGTATGCTAGATAAACTGATTTGATTATATATTCTATAGATAGTAAATATACTTTATAATGGCCCAGTTCCACTCTGCAATTGATCCTAGACCAATGGCACCCAAAAAGTTAAAGTTCCATGTTTCTCCTTTTGGCATGGCAGTTAAAAACCTAGACAACAAGACAATGGACAATGTTCGACCACTGCTGCATTGTATTCATGTGTGCTAATTGATATCTGTTGGGACTATTTGTTGCTTAGTGCAGAGCTTTGAAGTCTCCACCAACCCCCATTCTGGGTTAGGCCATCATGAATAACTAGACGGTTGTCCTAGGACAACTGCTGTCGAGCCCACAAAGTTTTGACCATCAACTTGACCTTGACCATCTATTTTTGAGCTTTGACCTTAAACTTGAAGCTATCAAAAAGTTTCTTTCAAATGGCAAATCTACTGATTTCCATCCATAATATGGATAATATGTTTTTTTTTCTTTGTTTTAGGGAAAAGGGTTAAAATTTTGACCTTGATGAAATGACATTCCCCAGTTGCGCCTTGTTGAGACCTATCTACATACCAAATGTTAGCATTGTAACTTAATCAGGGTTGAAGTTATAGGAAAATGTTTAGTTGGCAGGTTAAGTTTTGCAGACAGACAGACAGATGGACACCAGTAAAAAAAATATGCCCCCGATCTATCGATGCTGGGGCATAAAAATGGACAGGTGTATCCCATTCATTATGTGTTAATGTTCTTGCATAAATGAAACGTCTGTAAAGAGGAAAACATACGACCCTCATCAGACTACATAATCTGTGCAGACTGAATAAGAGATGTTTTCTGACATAAGCATTAACAATCTACCCTTTCTATATATTCAACTCTTGTTATTCTGAAAGCTTCTATTAAAAGTAATAATCATGGCTACAGCATTTTTTGTTTTGCTTTCCTCTGATTTGTGGACTATTTGAAGACTTTCAACAAATTTCACAGCAAGCCTTATAAGCTGTAATTCAAATACTTTATTCATTCTAACACAATCCCACTTTTTCATGCCCCTCAATGAAAATCTTTGGAAAACATTGTGTAAAATGAAGAAATTGCTTGCAACAAATAATTTCTTCTATGTCCACAATGTTTTCTACCCTAAATGGCAAAGATATTTGAATTTCATTCAATTGAAATTGTTGTCTGCATCATTTTTGAATTTTGACAAGACTAAAGTTTTGTTCAGTGGTAATGGAATAACCAATTACCACATGGCATAAATGTAGACTGGTCCAAATTCATAGAAGTTTCAAACAACAATTTCAAGTTGAGTATCTCAGTCTATTTGGTTAGAAAACAAGGTTGAAAATGAAGAAATTAATTGTAACAAGCCATTTCTTCATTTTCAAGATTGTTAATTCATTTTTGAAGTGCATAAAACAGCAGGTTTGTGTGGAAATGGGTTAAGTTACATGGAAATGTAAATTTTGAAATAAATGTTGTAGTTCAGCATGACACTTCTAGTCTAAATGAATCACTTGATTGGTCAGACTGTTTTCTTTTTTTTTCATTGACACCAGCAATTCATCAATTTGAAAATGATTCACTAAATGGACCATCCAAAAAGTGTGATGTGAAAAGAGCTGAGCCTGATCAGACTCTGTATGATCTCAGGCCATGCCAAATGACCCTGGACACGGCAATTCTGAACAAATGTCAAGTCATCGAGACAAAAATATAACCTCTAGAGTGCAAACAAGGTTTTTCTCAGATTTGACCTAGTGACCTATTTTTTTACCCTATGTGACCCAATTTTGAACTTGACCAAGATATAAAGAAGATAAACATTCTGACCAAATATTCAGATGGTTGAGCCCTGAATTTGGCCTCTAGAGTGCACAAAAGTTTTTTTCAAAAGATTTGACCAAGTGACCTGGTTGTTTGCCCTATGTGATTCAATATTGAACTGACCAAAACAAACATTCTGACTAAATATCAAGATATTTCAGCCAAATACATGTATGTGGCCTCTAGAGTGAAAAAAAGGTTTTTCAAAGATTTGATCTTGTTTTTGACCCCATTTGTACCAATATCATGCTTGACTAAGATTTCAATGAGACGAACATTCTTACGTAATATCAAGACATTTTAGCCAAATATTGTGGCCTCTAGAGTCTATACAAGGTTTTTCTAAGATTTGAACTAGTGACCTAATTTTTTACCTCATATGACCCAATATCGAAATTCACAAGAATTCTATGAAGATAAATATTCTGACTAAATATCAAGACATTTGAGCTAAAATGAGGTCTCTAGAGTGCACAAAAGGTTTTTCAAAGATTTGACCTTGTGACCAAGATTTTGATCCCATGTGACCAGATATCGAATTGATCAAGATTTCATGGAGACAGACATTCTGAACAAAAACCAAGACATTTTAGCCAAACATGAAGAGGAACAACTGACGACCAAAGACGCACATCGCAAAAAGGACACAGCATGATCACAAAAGCTCACATTGAGCACGTTGTGCTCAGATGAGCTTAACAAGAGCTGTTAAAGGACAGCAATGTTCGCTATTTTGAGTGCTGAATAGTAAGAGCGATTCAATGTCAACATTAGGGATAATACCTAAGTAGTAGAGAGATAAAAAATCTTTCAATTAAAATTTTATGTCAAACAAGAATTTTTAAGTCCAAAAGGGTAAAAATTCCATTAAAAATGAATCTTTGCCTAGAAGATTATATGTTGGTAAAAATCAATTGTACAAAGTTTCAAAGCAAAAGCATTGGTAGAAAGAGAATTATTAAAGACATATGACACTTGCACATAAAGTTTAATAAAAAAATTTCAAGTCCGTAAAGGGTTAAAATTCTAACAAGAGCACCGCCTACGGGTGCCTACTCGCAGCTGTTGGGTGCTGGATAGCGAAGACAAAATCTAAGTCGAAAAAGGGGCATAATTCATACAAAATGCATCTAGAGTTATCCTTCTTGAAAGTATAGGTTCCTCTTTTGATAGTGAACATGTGTGCCAAGTTTCAAGTGAATGCCTTCCATAGAACCAGAGATATCACAAAATGTCAAAGTTTTTGCACGATGACGACAATGCAAACAACAACAATGACGACAACAATTAAGACACGGAGGCTATCACAATACCTCAGGTTTTCTCCGAATACAGCCGAGCTAATAAATGTTTTAGTAATGAATCTTTGCCTAGAAGATGATATACTGGTCACAAAGAATTCTATAAAGTTTCAAAGCAAAAGCATTTGTAGAAAGAGAGTTATAAAGATATATTACAGTTGCATGTAAGGTTTACCCAAGAATTTCTAAGTCCAAAAGAATTAAAACTCCACTATAATATGTGTAATTGTAATGAATCTTTGCCTAGAATATGATATGATGGTCACAAAAGCATGTGCAAAGTTTCAAAGCAATGGCATTAGTAGAAAGAGAGTTATTAAAGATATATGACACTTGCAAATAAGGTTAAAGCAAGAATTTCAAATTATGGAAAGGATTAAAATTCCACTAAAATGAATGTCAGAGTGATGAAACCTTGTCTAGAGGCTGGCACTATTGTCACTAAAACATGGGCAAAGTTTCAGAGCAATAGCATGAGTAACAAGGTGCCAAATTGTCACAAGATACGCCCGTCACACTGCTTAATATTAACTGGGGGTTTGAATAGAACTGATGTTATTTTGAATGAATATTTTTTGTCAAACAAAGTATGAAAAACAACAAAGGACAATAACTCAAAATATACACTAGGTAGAGTTATGGTTCTTGTACACTGCACTCCCACTTGGTGAGCTCTATCCATCTAATAAATTTCATGATTCTAGCATTTATACTTTTAGAGATATACTCCGGACAAGATTCAAGTATAAAAAACAACAAAGGGCAATAACTCAAAATAAACGCTAGGTAGAGTTATGGTTCTTGTACACTGCACTCCCACTTGGTGAGCTCTATCAATCCATGAAATTTCATGATTCTAGCTATTATACTTTTAGAGATATACTCCATAGAATTCAAGTATGATAAACAACAAACGGCAATAAATCAAAAAATAGGGCAGGTAGAGTTATGGTTCTTGTGCACTGCACTCCCCCTTGGTGAGATCTATACACCCATGAAGTTTCATGATCCTAGCTATAATACTTTTAGAGATATACTCCGGACAAGATTCCAGTATGAAAAACAACAAAGGGCAATAACTCAAAAAATAGGCTAGGTAGAGTTATGGTTCTTGTACACTGCACTCCCACTTGGTGAGCTCTATCCATCCATGAAATTTCATGATTCTAGCTATTACACTTTTAGAGATATACTCCGGACAAGATTCAAGTATGAAAAACAACAAAGGGCAATAACTCAAAATATATGCTAGGTAGAGTTATGGTTCTTGTACACTGCACTCCCACTTGGTGAGCTCTATCCATCCATGAAGTTTCATGATTATAGCTATTACACTTTTAGAGATATACTCTGGACAAGATTCAAGTATGAAAAACAACAAAGGGCAATAACTCAAAAAATAGGCCAGGTAGAGTTATGGTTCTTGTGCACTGCACTCCCCCTTGGTGAGATCTATACACCCATGAAGTTTCATAATCCTAGCTATTATACTTTTAGAGATAAACTCCGGACAAGATTCAAGTATGAAAAACAACAAAGGGCAATAACTCAAAAAATAGGCCAGGTAGAGTAATAGTTCTTGTACACTGCACTCCTACTTGGTGAGCTCTATCCATCAATGAAATTTCATGATTCTAGCTATTATACTTTTAGAGATATACTCCGGACAAGATTCAAGTATGAAAAACAACAAAGGGCAATAACTCAAAAAATAGGTTAGGTAGAGATATGGCTCTTTTGCACTGCACTCCCCCTTGGTGAGATCTATACACCCATGAAGTTCCATGATCCTAGCTATAATACTTTTAGAGATATACTCCGGACAAGATTCAAGTATGAAAAACAACAAAGGGCAATAACTCAAAAAATAGGCCAGGTAGAGTTATGGTTCTTGTGCACTGCACTCCCCCTTGATGAGATCTATACACCCATGAAGTTTCATGATCCTAGCTATAATACTTTTAGAGATATACTCCGGACAAGATTCAAGTGTGAAAAACAACAAAGGGCAATAACTCAAAAAATAGGCCAGGTAGAGTTATGGTTCTTGTGCACTGCACTCCGTATTGATGAGAAGAATATAATTGCCAAGTTTAAAGTCAATCGGACTTAAGGTGACAGAGTTATGCTCCGGACAAAGAAGTGGACACCGCCGGACGCCCGGACGCCCGGACAACCGGACGACCGGACACCCGGACGCCCGGACGCCCGGACGCCCGGACGCCCGGACACCACGGGTGATCCCATAATACGTCCCGTCTTCGACGGGCGTATAAAAACAGATAGGACACTTGCAAGTAAGGTTTAACCAAACCATTTCGCCAACACCAACTCCCAGGTGACTGGAACAGCCCCCTTATTCTTCGAATAGTCGAGCTAAAAAAGACTATCTTCTTGACGGTACAATCATTCTGTGAAAGTTTGAAGTGAATCCAATGAAATCTGGGGACTTCATTGTGTTAATTAGAATACTTAAGAAAAATGTTCATTAGGTCCCTTTTCATGTGATACTTGATGGATCAGAACCATTATCAATATTAGCAATGACATGATGGCACAATCATTCTGTGAAAGTTTGAAGTGGATCTGATGAAATCCTGGGACTGATATGTGTTATCAAGAATATTTGAATAAAATCATCATTAGGCCCTTTTTCATTTAATACTTGACGGATAAGATCCAATGTCAAAATCAATGATCCTAATGATGGTACAATCAATCTGTGAAATTTTGAAGAGAATCCAATGAAATCTGTGGACTTAACTGTGTTAACTAGAATATTCTAATTATATCTTCATGTTTTCCTGTGATACTTTATGGAACTAACCAAATTTAAAAAGTAACAAATCTTTTGAAGCTACAATCATTCTTTTAAAGTTTGAAGATAATTCAATGAAAACTGTGGACTCCAGAGTGTTCACTACGAAAGAAAACATAAGCTTGTGGATTGACCAGACGGGAAACAAGCCTTCATCCAGTTGAGCTATTGATAGTATCAATTATAATACTTGTGATAGTGATCTCATATCTATTGATCAGCCCAAAACAGTTGTAACTGCCTATAAACAACTTATTTGCGCTGACCCATCAATATGTAACATTCAAGCAAATACATTTTGTAATCACTACATCTATGTGATAGGGTGATGACAATACCTTTACTTTTTTGTTTAAAAACTGCAAAGGCAAAAATGATCGCTTCATTAAAAACAATTTTTTTATCACTCAAGAGGGGAAAAAAATCATAAGATGAACTCTGTCAATCATCTACAATAACTTCCTATTACCAGACATCATTTTAGACTTAACAAAACTGAAAGAAGTTGCAGACAATATTTCAAAGTGTGTTTAAATGAAAAAAAAGGCCAAAACAAGGTATCTCCTTTTCAAACAAAGTTTTCTATATCTATTATATTAAAATGAGAGATTGAGTGATAATGCGTCAATACAACTACAAAAGGACCCATTCCCACACAGCAAAGTTTTAGACTGCTCATTGAAAGGAGTTGTAGACGACAATTTACAGTTAATGAAATTTTAGATTTTTCAACTTTTTGTGTAGAAAACATTGCTGAAAATGAACAAATTGCTAATTGCATGCAATTTCTTCATTTTCACAATTATTTCCGAATGGTCATTTTTGAGGGGCGTCAAAAAGTGGCATTGAGTGGGAATACGTTAAGTTGATAAAATTCTATTATTTTGCCTTTTTCAATAGAAAAATTTTGGATAATAAAGAAATTGCTTGATACAAGCAATTTCTTCAATTTCCACAATGTTTTCTAAAGCTTCTCTTTGTTGAGGGTGTCCAAAAGCGTCACTGTGAGGGAATGGGTTAAAAGATAATGGTCATTCGCCTAAAACATAAGGTAATTGGTTAACCCTTTCCTGTTTAAACCCGGGATTTTATGTTGCTGTGATTTTATACTCAAGAAAATATTGTGGATAAAGGAGAAATTGCTTGTGACAAGCAATTTCTCCTTTTCCCACAATATTTTCTACCACATAGAATGGTTTCATTTCAAATTGCATCCAGTTTCTATTGACGTCTGCAACCTCTTTCAATTTGGACCAGTCTAAAATTTCAAGAAACGGGAAAGGGTTAAGTGACAAGCTAAATATCCTAACTACAACTTGAATAAGCTTTCAAGTAACAAAACCCAAAAAGATGCTTCACATCAATGTTGGAGTTCAACATACACTTCTATCTACATGAGTGATTTGATTGGTCAACTGATTTTTTGATGGACAACCTACCCATCAATGGACACTTACTCGTCATCTTGTTGCTCCAAAAGTACCAGGACGTCACCCTTCTTGAAGGTCAAATCATCGTCAGTTCTAGCATCGTAATCATACAGGGCCTTCACCTTCTTTAGATGGCCTGTAAGTTGACATTATATTATTGACTGATTGATTGAATGGGGTTTAATGCCACTTTAACAGCATTTCAGTCAGCTGGAGCACCTACAATGGATTCTAGGTGTTTCTCACACCAGTACTACCATTAAATCCTTTCCTAGCCTCCAGCTGCTATCCAACTTAGGTTTACAATTATCCACCAATTGGTGGGAGACAAATGTCAGAAAGAATATCTGCCTCTGCCAGGGATTGAACCCAAGACATCTCATGATTGAAAACTGGGAGTCTAGAGACATTATATTAAATCTGTCTTAAATTTTGCTGTCTCATTCAAAATTTATTCATTAATTCTAGAATTGTTTTAATCCTTTCCTGCTCAATCTCTGGTTTTACATCCCTATGATTCTATAATTGCAAAACATTGTAGAAAAAAATATTTTTCCTCAATATTTTCTACGCAACTGAATGCTTTTTTTTCCAAATCTAATCCACTTTAATTTTTTTTCTTCAAAACCTTCTTCAAAACCTTTGAATTTGGGTAGGTCTAGAATTTTACAAAACAGGAAAGAGTTAGCCCATACCACATAACAATATTTTAGTCTGGTCCAAATTGAATAAAAATTGCTGATGACAATTTTAAGTTGATGAAATTTTAAAAATATTTGTATTTGTGGGCAGAAGCATTGTGGATAATGAATAAATTGCTTGTTACCAAGTTTTCATAAGCTTTTTTCCTGAGGGGCATGAAAAGTAGGTATTGTATTGCAATCATTTAAATGTTTATACAGTATTTGGAGACTTAACCCATGTCATGCTAAATAAAACTTCAGTTTAGAATTGCATCAATATAAAAGGACTGACACACTGGAAGCACAAGTTGCAGGCCTATATTTTATTTGAAAACTGATTTTCTAAACAATTTTGGCTTGAGAGGGACAAGTAGGAGGTGTATATACTGAGATAAGACTGCAAATATGTGCAGGCTGATCTTTGTCTATACCTCCTGCCCAAACAGGAATATTCCGGGCTCAGCATGACAAGGGTTAAGCTAATATATTATAAATTTGTCATGACCAGTTGACTGCATCATGAAGTAAGTATAATCATACAATAGGACCACTATGGTCCTTAATCCCTCCCCCGAGTATGATGGTTCATGGCTTTATGTTATATACAAAATAGCAAAGCCCTCTGTCTAATTATTTTGGAGAAGATGTTTAAGGATTTCTCTTTTAATCCTATGTATATTGATGATCCCACCATATAGCACTAATTTCCTGAATATGTTAATGCTTTGAAATATAGACATCAATACATACCAAATATCAAATCTCTAGGCCTATTGGTTTCGGAGAAGAAAGTTTTCAAAGATATCATTCTTTTTTTCCTATTTAAAATTAGGGATTGCACAGAAAAGGACTAATTTTCTGAATACAAAAATTCTTTGAAGTATTTTGGTAGAGAGTCAATAACTTGGGAGAAGAAGACTTCTTTATTCCTTTGTAAAATAAAGGATCACACAGAAAAGGGCTAGTTATCAGAATACAGTAATTCTTTGAAGCATTTTGGTAGAGGGTCAATAGGTGATGAAACATACCAAATATAAAAGCTCTAGGCCTTATGGTTAGGGAGAAGAAGATTTTCAAAGATTTCCCTCTTTATTCCTTTGAAAAATCAGGGATCACACAAAAATGGGCTAATTTTCAGAATACAGAAATTCTTTGAAGTATATTGGTAGAGGGTCAATCAATGATAACACCAAATATAAAATCTCTAGGACTTATCGTTTGGGAGCAGAAGACTTTAAAAGATTTCCTTCTTTATTCCTTTGTAAAATCAGGGATCATACAGAAAAGGGCTGATTTTCAGAAAACAATTATTCTTTGAAGTATTTTGGTAGAGGGTCAATACATGATCATACATACAAAATATAAAAGCTCTAGGCCTAATGGTTTGGGAGAGGAAGATTTTCAAAGATTCAATCTGGGATCCCACAGAAAAGGGCTTATTATCAGAATACGGTAATTCTTTGAAATAATTTTGTAGAGGGTCAATAGGTGATGATACAACCAAAATGCCTTATTGTTTGGGATAAGAAGATTTTTAAAGATTTTCTTCTTTATTCCTTTGTAAAATCAGGGATCACACAGAAAAGGGCTAATTATCAGAATATGTAATTCTTTGAAGTATTTTGGTAGAGGGTCAATAGGTGATGATAGGGGCCTTATTGTTTGGGAATAAGTGATGATCTAGGCCTTATTGTTTGGGAAAAGAAGATTTTCAAAGATTTCCTTTGTAAAATCAGGAATCACACAGAAAAGGCTTAATTTTAAGAGTACACAGTAATTCTTTGAAGTATTTTGGTAGAAGGTCAATAATAATAATAATAATGTCTTCATTTATAGAGGCTGCACATTTGGTTACCCAATCTTCCATGTGGGCCTTTCTTTCAACAGTGACAATTTCAAGTATAATACAATGATATACCGGTACATTATAAACAATGTGAAACAAATCAAGTTAGCTTTACATAATTTGCTGTACATATAGAGAAACACTATATTCCTGTATTCTGTGAGATAGTCTTACAAGAATTACTCTCTTAATTATACAGCATGATAAAGAAAGAGATAATAGCATATATCTATGGTTAAAAACGGGCGGACAACAGACAATTACCAATCACAATAGCTCACCGCGAGCACACTCTGCTCAGTTGAGCTAAAAAGTAACAATTCTATATTGAAGAGAGTATTATAGATAAAGAAGAAATTTCTTTTTTTTTTTTGAAATGTTTTCTCAAGTATATCACAGGGTTGTAAAATACAGGGACTGTATGGGAATAGATAAACTAGCCTTTTAAAGTTTACAGATACAAAAATTTTCACTCAAAGCTGTAACAAGAGATAACTACAGACAAGTTATATATGCACAAACCAGGAAGTCTAGATCTAAATGTGTTTTCAAAAAATTTAAACTCTTAACCAAATCTTTCAAAAAAGTGGGATGCATTCTGATGGTCATAGATTTTACTATGGCTGAAAATTAAAATAGAGTATAAAAACTTTCTCTCTTTTCTCTTTCTATCCCAAATTCCCTCTTTTTTAAAATCTACCTTAACCCATTCCCACACGACAAAATTTTAGAGTGGTACAAATTCAAAGGAGTTGCAGACGACAATTTAAAATTAGTGAAATTTTAGATTTTTTTCAAATTTCTGTGTAGAAAACATTGTGTAAAATGAAGAAACTGCTTGTGACAAGCAATTTCTTCATTTTAGACAATGTTTTCCGAATTGTTTTTCCTGGGAGCATTCAAAAGCGTCACTTTGTGGGAATGCATTGAAAGATGAACTTTTAACAAAAAAAGTTTTATTTGCAGGGAGGATGTGTATAATTTCACAAAAAGAGAATTTTAAATCCTTTCTAGGACTTGATGCAAAGGCCAGTCTATGCAGCCTACCCTTGACAAATACTTTGTGAAGCTTTCACCCTGAAAGAAGGTCATTACAATTCTTTTAACCCTTGTCATGCTGTATAAAATCCATATCGGAATCAAAGGACTGATAGCACTGGTAGTACTTGTTGTTCAATCATAAATATGTCTTTTGAAAATTAATTCATAAACAACTCTGGCAGGAAAAGTACAAATGTGATTCCTGCACTTATGTGCAGGCTGATCTTATTCTACACCTCCTGCCAAATCTGGAATATTCCGGGTTCACCATGATAAGGGTTAACTTCTAGAAATTTCTAGAACTTCTGACTATAAGCTCAACATCTGTGCTACAACTGTTCTTTTAAAAAGCAAAATTTTAAAAGAGACATAATTTTTCTAGAAAAGTTCTAAAACTATATTAGAACACTTTTGATGTCATTCCAGTTCTTATTTTGCTCTTCAAAAAAGGCATTAGAACTTTTGTAGAACTAATGTTCTTGAACTGTATCATGGAACAAATAAAGAGCAGTTCTAGATTCACTCTTACTATTCTAGAACATAATTTCGCTGGGGTAGTAATTAATCCCTCTATCTACACATAAGAAAAATGTATGTTTATCAACTAAACCATTACCAGAGGACAAAATCTTAAGAGTGACCCAAATTGTAAGAAGTTGCAATTAACGATTTCAAGTTCATATAGTTTTGAATGGTTTTGTCTTTCTGGAAAGAAACAATCTGGAAAATGGAGAAATTGCTTGCAACATCATTGTTTTCCCATACTCTTTCCCTTATCCTCTCCCAAACAACAAGATTTTAGACAGGTTCAAAATGAAAGAAGTTGCTGAAAACTTTTTATTATGAATCAAATTTCATATTTTTTTTATTTTGGAAGAAAACATAGTGATAATGAAGAAAATGCTTGTAACAAGCAATTTCTTCATTCCCCACATTTTTTTTAATGTTTTTTCTAGAGGGGCATTAAAAAGGTTGGATTGTTTAGGAATGGGTTAAAAGTTAAGTTGGATTGGCTGTCTCCTTTGACCCATTCCCACACAATGGTGCTTTTTGGTGCTCTCAAAAAAAGAATTGTGTCTCTTCATTTTCAATGTTTTCCAACCAGGAGTTGAAAAACTCTAAAATTCCATAAACTTCAAATTGTTGTCCGAAAACTCCTTTCACTTTGGACCAGTCTAAAATTTAGTTGGCTGGTAATAGGTGAACATTTTCAAGTTACAGTATCAGCTGGTAAACATAATCTCTGTCTTCCTTTCGGTCAAATAAACATTTATCTTGAGGCAATTCTAAAAATCTTTGACTTTCTTAGAAGTTAATTTTGTGGGACATAAATAAATTGCTTTTTACAGGCATTGTATTCATTTTCCACCTTTCTATCAGAATTCATTTTCTTCAAGATAGTTAAACAAGATATGTTTGAGATGCATAAATGCGCAACTCCCAAAAACAGAACAATTTTCAGAAGTTTGACCTTGATATAAGAAAAATCAGTTCAATGAGAGGTAATGATTCATTGCATGGTACCTGCACACCAAATATGAACTTTGTTTCTTGAATAGTAGAGAAGAAATGTAAGATGTTAAGATTTTTGGTTAAATTTTGATAGAGATATATGGACAAGATATTAACCTTGACCTTTGACATATGACCCTCACTAGGTGTGCATCATTGATAGGTATATACATCCTTATTTCTTAAATAGTTTGGAAGAAATGGCAAATGTTACGTAATTTTGGTTAACCCATTCCCACACAACAAACTTACAACTGGTCTAAATTGGAAGAATTTGCAGATGGTAATTTTAAGTTTAAGAAATCGTGCATTTTTTGTCTTTTACTTCATTTTCCACGTTTTCTGACCTCCTTTTTTTGAGTGGCCTCAAAAAGCATGCTTGTGTGGGAATGGGTTGAGTTTAGCAGAAAGACATAGAGATAGATGGACAGAATGACATCAGTAAAACAATATTCCTATGACCTCTTAATACAAGGGAATAAAAAGCAGGCATCTCAGAGAATAGGCTGATAAGTAAGTATCATTACTAGCAAATAGAGATGATCGAATCAAATTTTAAAGAATTGATTTCTGAGAAAAAGATTTTCAACAATTTCACGATATACCATATGAAGAAATTAGCCGCACGCATAAAAGCCATGTTTTGTTTGTATTCGCTCAAAACTCTTTGAAGGAATATGATAAAGTCATCAAAGGGTCGTTTCTGTGAAATTCTTTAGAAAACTGTGCAGTACTTACTGAAGAGAATATTTTTTAAGTAAAAGTTTAGGCACCCATGGATGGATGTTTACACCAGTAATTGAACAATATGAGGTTAAGTGTGTGTCGTCCAAAGTCAAATATGTTTGGGGGGTTGAATCATGAGCTTAGAATTATGAGCTAAAAATGTCCAATCATCAAAGGAAACCCACAAGAACCAAAAATGTGGAAGCACAGACAGATGGTCAGACAATGGCACTCTAGCTTTCAGTCAGTGAAGCTAATTAACTATACAAACAACTTAGCTTTTGAATAGTGATGTAGACTAACACCAAATTGCATGTATGTGCAAGCTGATGTTTTTTATGCCTCCAGCCAAAACAGGAATATTTTAGAATCAGGATGAATTGGTTAAGAAAGGAATTGAGTTAAACAAATACCAGCAGAAGCTTGATCCTCATGTCTTGCTGGTGTTGAAATGCTGGTGTCCCGATTTTGGCTTGTAGGATCTGGCTGGTAATTGTTCCTTGGTTTCTTTTTCTCAGCTGCTTTGTCATCACCTTTGATGTTGTCAAAGCCAGTCTTCTCTGGGGCAGGACTTGACTGACAACAACCCATGATGCCTCATTCAACGAGTGTGTGAGTGTGTTGTTCTACCAAACTACTAGAGTCATGGTTGAGACAAATCTGAATGAAAATTAAAAAAATATTGTATTAAATTGCCATCAAAAAAGCTTCTTAGATTATATCAAGAGGATAATGTGAGCCTGAAGTGCTCACTTGAGATGAGGTTTTTCAAGTCCTTATCAAAAGGTTCAACCCAAGTCAAGACTCCTACAAGGAAAAGCTTCAACAGTTTTCAGGTTTGATATACCACCCTTTTGTGATCCTACCCTAGTATTGATCCAGACAGTAATACCAGTAATTTAACTTTAGTTCAGTCTATCAAGATTAAAGAACTAGTAAAATTTTTGCTTTGTTTAACTTGGTGACATTAGATTATAAGGAATATGAGAATACTTTTGGTTTTCATAGAGGTATGAAACTTAAAACTTAATAACACTAATGTATGAATCCAGTTTGCTTATTCATACAGGATGGTTAATTTTTTAGGTATATACCTATTCTCTTCATCTCTTATAAGCCCTTGAAACCACAGCTTTGTATATAGAATATCTAGGAACTGTGTCAAAGAAATAGATTCAACCAATTACAAGATGACAAAAACTTAGACTGGTCCAAACTGAAAGGAGTTCCAGACAACATTGCAACTTGCACTAAAATAGGAAAATATGAGCCAAACAATGTAGAAAACATTGTGAGAAAAGGTGAAATTGCTCCTTTGCCGATGAAGTTTTTTCTTCAGTGCATCAGGAAGCACCATTGTGATTTTTTCAATAATTCCAAGTTGATGGAATGAAGAAAATCTTTGCCTTTTAGCTTAGAAAAAATTTTGACATTGACGAAAATTGCTTGTCATAAGCAATTTCTTCATTGTCCACAATATTTTCTAAAGATTTTTCTTCCAGGGTGTAAAAATGCAGGATTGTGTGAGAATGGGTTAAAATGAAAAGTGGTGTTAATGTAGACCATTGTTAACCCTTGTCATGCTGAATCCGGAATATTCTGGTTTTGGTAGGAGGTGAAGACTAAGATCAGCCTGCACATAAGTGCAGTCTGATCTTGGTCTACACCTCCTGCTTGTACTTTTCCTGCCAGAGCTGTTAGTAAAATTTATTTCTAAAAGAAATATCTATTTTTTAACAACAAGTTCTATCAGTGCTTTCATCCCTTTGATTTTACAGCAATTCAGCAAGGTAATTTATCTAGCATGAAAAGGGCTAATAAAACTTTTTTTCTTCTCCAAGATAGTTCCTATCTTCAGCTTTTAACACATCATAAGATTAATTAATCATGGAATTGTATAAAATGTTTATTAACCCATTATTAGACAACAAAAAGTTTAGTCTGAATTAAGAGATACCCCAGACAAAAATCTAAAGCTAATGAAACTTTAGATTTTTCATTGTTTTTGGTAGAAAATATTGTTTAACAAGCAATTTCTTCATTTAACCCTTTCCTGTTTTATGAAATTTTAGACTGGTCCAAACTGAAAGAGGTTGCAGACGACAATGAAAATTGGATGCAATTTGATATGAAATAATCATATGTGGTAGAAAATATTGTGGAAAAAGGAGAAATTGCTTTTACAAGCAATTCCTTCTTTTTCCACACCGTTTTCTCAAGTATAAAATAGAAGTAATGTGAAATTCCAGGTTTGTACAGGAAAAGGTTAATGTTTTTCTAATTGATTTTTCTTGCAGAGAGCCAAAAGTTTCAATGTATGGAAAAGGTTAATCCATTCCCACACAAGCCCTCTTTTTTATGCCCCTCAAGAAAAAAGTTTGGAAAACATTGTGGATAATTAAGAAATTGCTTGTAACAAGCAATTTCTTCATTTAACACAATGTTTTCTATCAAGAAAAAAGTCTTTCCATTAACTTGAAATTGTCACTTGCAGCGTCTTTCAATTTGGACCAGTTTAAAATTTTGTTGTGTGGGAATTGGTTGATGTCAATGATAATGTTGACAATTTGCACAGAATGACCTGTTTACACTGACAAGGGACCATCCATCAAACTTGTCAATCCTCAATGTCCCTGTTAATTATCACAAACTATAGAAAAATGATTTGAATAGGTACTCCATTAATAAGCTATATTTTCTATATGAATCTTTTATGTTACAGACATTTCAATAAAAAAATTTTTTTTTTCAGATTTATCAAGTAGATGAAGAAAAGTGCTTATGACCTATATTAACATTGTAATAAAAGCAAAAGCCGCACCAATGAATAGTTCGAAACTGTATTTCCTAAATTCAATTCGCATGATTCAAACATGATCAATTAATAATAGCCTCTAGCCATGTACATGATTTTGATTTCTCAAAATTTTTACCGTCTAAATAAAATGGTAAGATTGTACAAAACATCTGAAAGTACACAATTAACCCATTCCCATACAACAATTTTCAATGCCCCCCCCCCCATTGAGATAAAAGCTTTAGAAACACTGGGGAAAATGAAGAAATTGTTTGTTACAAGTAATTTCTTCATTATCCTATGTCAAAAGACAAAGATTTTTAAAATTTCATGAACTTTAAATAATGGTCTGCAACTTTTTTAAAATTGGACCAGTCTAACAAATTGTCATGCGGTAAAGGGTTAACATAAATGTACATACAGTAGTTTTAGAACAAATTTGTCAGAAATGATAACTTCATTCTTGTCATTTAAGTTAACCCATCACAACAACACAATTTGGGCTATTTTGCATTAAGCTTGCTTAATTAAAAGAATTTAAAGAAAAGAAATTGATGAAATTACAGAAATCTTTGTCTTTTGGCCTATGGAACCTAATGGATAATGAAAAAAAAATGCTTGTAACAGGTAATTTCTTCATTTTCTACAATTTTTTATGAGTATTTTTTTTTCTTTTTCCTTGATGGGCGGCAAAAAGCAAGACTGTGTGGGAATGGGTTAAAAGCCTGTATTCACCAACAAAGAATTGTTTTTCTCACTTAACCCATTCCCACAGGATAAAATTTTAGACCAGTCAAATTTGAAAGAAGCTGCAGAGGGCAATTTCAAGTTGATGGAATTCAAACTTTTTTGTCTTTTTGGATAGAAAACATTGTGGATAATGAAGAAATTGCTTAGCCCATTCCAACTCAATCCCTCCTTTTTACGCCCCTCAAGAAAAAAGCTTTGGAAAACATTGTGGAAAATGAAGAAATTGCTTGTATCAAGCAATTTCTTCATTATCCACAATGTTTTCTACCCTAAATGACAAAAAAATTCAAAATTCTATCAACTTGAAATTGTTGTCTGCAGCTTCTTTCAATTTGGACCAGTCTTAAATTCCACTGTGTTGGAATGGGTTAATACAAGCAATTTCTTCATTTTCCACAATATTTTCCGCAGCCTTTTGCTTCGGGGTGTCTAAAAGCGTTATTGTGTGGGAATGGGTTAAACTGTTCAGAAATATTTTTATGACAATGTTTGACAAGTATTGTGAAAAATGAAAAAAAAAATCCTTGTAATAAGCAATTTCTTGCCAATAATGTTTTCTCCCCTTAATGAAAAGAAAGAAATAGAATTTTGTGACCTTGAATTGTTTTGGTCTGCATTTTCATTTCATTTAGACCATTTTTAAATTCTATTAAGTGGTAACTGGTTTACTCACACAAAATACTTTTTTGACGCTCCTAAAGAATGATATTGAGGAAAACATTGTGGGAATGGGGAAAATGCTTGTGACAATCAATTTCTCCCTTTCAAACAAAAGTTTTCTACCCAATGTGGCACTTGACTTAAAAAGTCATCAGCAACTTCTTTCAATTCAATACCAGTCTGATTGATCCATCAATGAAGTGGATATAACGCCACTTTTAACAGTATTTCAGTCAAATCACAACGACCGGAGCACCTAACCATGGATTCCTGGTATTTCTTACATCAGTACCGCCACTAGGTTCCTTTCCGAGCATCTAGCTGCTCATCCCATTTAGGTTTACGATTATGCACCCATATGTGAGAGACAAATGTTGGAAAGGATATTTGCCCCAACCCAAATTATAACCCTGGACTTCGTAATTGAGAGTCCCACACACTACCAACTGTTCTATGGTCGTGGCTGTCCTCCCATCTTTGGGAGACAAATGTCAGAATGAATATTTGCTGTGACTATGGGATCCAACCCTGGACCTCATTATTGAGAGTCTGATATGCTACCATTGCGCTATGGCGGTGGCTTGGACCAGTACGAAAATTTGTTTACTGGTATTAGGTTAAAAGCATACTATAGTAGCTAACCCTTGTCATGATGAATCTGGAATATTTTTGCTTTGACAGGAGGCATAGACAAATATCAGCCTGTGCATATTCAGAATCTGATCTTGGTCTACACCACCTGCTTATCTTTTATAAGCCATAATTGTTCACAAGACAATTTTCACACTAAATATTGACTCTGAAAACCCAATCTGCAGTGCTTTCAGCAATTTGATTTTAAATGTTTTGGATGAGATTTCATTCAGCATGATAAGGGTTAATATGCTTTACAGAAAGTGGTGAATCTGTCAATCATAATGAGGTATTTATTAATCTGCTATAAATAAGAGAGTGACAGTAAAAATGCAAACAAGTGACCACATACCACCTATTAACAATACATTACATATAGCCTTTATATGGTGAAAATACTAATGAGAAATAACTAAACTTTGGGTGATTAATATCCAAATGTCACAAAATTGAACTCAAAGTAGATCCATGTATAGCAGTTGTTAACGCTTTCCTGGTTAATCCCTGGATTTTACATCTCTGAGTATTTATACTTGAGAAAATATTGTGGGAAAAGAAGAAATTGCTTGTAACAAGCAATTTCTTCTTATCCCACAATATTTTCTACCCTGTAGGTTTGTTACTTTTCAAAATGGAATCACTTTTAATTATCGTCTGCAACTTCTTTGAAATTGGACAAGTCAAAAATGTTGAAAAACAGGAAAGGGTTAAGATAATTGGCAGCAATTTTAAGGGTGCCTCACTCAGTCCATTCCCATACAATCATGTTTTTTGAAGCCCCTTAAGATAATAGCTTGGGGAAAACATGAAATTTGAAGAAATGGCTTGTAATAGGCATTTCCTTTATTTCCACAATGTATTCTACCCAAAAACCAAAGAATTCTAAAATTTCATTATCTAAAATTTGTAGTCTGCAAGTTCTTTGAATTTGGACCAGTCTAAAATTCTATTGTCTGGTAAGAGGTTGATTTACTTAGCCAAATAGTATGCATTGTTCTTTCGAGTAATGAACATAGTTCCAACTTTGAATGATTGAATCGTAATTATAGAGATAACAACAATTGATCTCACTTTCTATTGGGGCTTGCTAAAAATCAAGGTTGATAATACCTAGATACTATGTTCCTGCTGTCACAATTCCTTCCATAACTGAAATTGTGGTCTAAATTATGGTGGTCTGGGGCACATACTCATCATGCATACACATCATGATAAAACTTATCTAGTAATGGGTTAAAAAAAGCTGGATTTTAACATCATCAAATATATCAAAATCAAAACTTCCTGGATGAATAAAAAAAAATGTGAAGGTTTAAGCATATGTAGTACATGGAAAATTTATTTGATGTTCTTTTTTGTGACTAAATTTGGACCTGGATTAATTCCACTAGACAGTCATTGTCAATGATTACCCTGTTGAAGTATAGCTGAATTCAGAGAAAAATGTGTTCAAAAGATGCTTATTTTATTCAATTTCAACTAGAATTTCTCAAAGCCTACATATACTACCCCACCAGCTTTTGTCACTCAAGTAGCAAGTTAACTTTAGAACTACATTACTAAAAGACAATAGGCCCCTCTTTGGGGCATGAATAACATTTGTACAAATTTCTAGGTCAAATGGCTTATGATCTAGAGCACCAGAACAGTTTTCAATCAAAGTTCAATTTTGACCTTCAACTTTGACCTACATAACTCAAAAATAATAGAGCGCTTTCTGAGATCATTGGCAACAATTGTATGAAGTTTCATGTGGTGGTTTTATTCGTTCTAGTTAAAGTATGACAGACATGACACAACCAGCATACCACTATCAACTTCAAATAAAGGGTGGTGGTGATTGAATTATAAATGAAGAAAGTTTTTAACATTTGCTTCTATAATTAACAGTTTTCTGCACAACCCCTTGTTTTACTTACCTATGATTTGATACTTGAGAAAACATTTTGGGAAAAGAAGATTGCTCATTACAAGCATTTTCTTCTTTCCCCATAATATTTTGTAACTTGTAGGTTGATTACTTTTGGAATTGTAAGTACTTTTTCTTGTCATCTGTAATTTCTTTCAAATTTGACCAGTCTAAAATTTGGGAAACAGGAAAGGGTTAAGAAGCCTCAACAACTTCAGGAGAGAATGTTTCAAAGCCTGAACAACTTCAAGAGAGAATATTTCAACTTCATTGATAAAAGGATTCTTTGTTATATAAATTGTTTATCAAAAGATTAAAGAGATCTAAATCCCTTCCTTATCATGTCATTGATTTATGTAAGTATTTAAAAGTGAACTTGGCATGTATTTATTCATTGTTTCAGGTTAATTCAGAAGTCAGAAATGTGTAGTTAGAAGAGTTAACCCAATACCATATGACAAAAGTTTTGACTGCTACAAATTCAAAGAAGTTGCAGATGACAATTCAAAGTACGAATAAATTAGAAAATAAATGCTAAATAAAGTATGCATAAAAGATTGTGAGAAAAGGAGAAATTGCTTGTAACAGTTGCTTGTAGCGTGTCAAATACTGGTTGTGTTATCATGGGTCAAGTTCTATATGCCCTAAGAAAAAGAATTAGCAAGCTACTGTATTTAGAAGGACACAATAGATTAACACACACAATCTAGACCAACTGAAGAAATATCATAACATGCAGTTTCTCTTTTTTTCTCACAATGTTTTCTACCCTATCTGGTACTTTATTTCAATCTAAAAAAGCAAATTGTTGTCTGCAATCTCTTGCAATTCAGACCAGTCTTAAATTTGTTGTCTACTTATTGGTTACAGAGAAATAGTTTAATGTAGACTAGATTTAAACAAGAGGACCATGATAGTCCTCTATCGCTCACCTGAATATGATAGCTCTAGGCTAATTACAGAGTTCGAGAAGGTATTTAATCACCTAAGTCTTGTCATGCTGATCCTGTAATATTCCTGTTTATGCAGGAGGTATAGACAAAGATCAGCCTGCACATAAGTGCAGTCTGATCTTAGTCTTCACCACCTGCTTGTAAGTTTAAAGTGACATTTATTTGAGGAATTAATTTTTTGAAAGAAATACTAGTCCTCTATAATGACTTCCAGTGTCATTTTACAAAAATTCTGATTCTGATCTAAATGTGAAAGTATGATTTATTTCCATAGACAACATCTATATATCCATATCTATAAAATATTATAAGTAAAAGTATCTTTTAACCCATTCTCACATGGCACAATTACAAGTTATGAAATTTTTCATTTGTCATATTTTTGAAAATATGAAACATTCTTCATTTTACACAATGCTTTCCTAATTGTATGTATATATACTGCCCAACTCCCCTTTTGGGTATTACTGGCAGGAAAAAAAAAGGGAATGGGTTAAAGCACTAGTCCTGATGTTTTGAGAGGAGAATAGGGGCAGTCTTTTTATTTTTTTCTCATAGTAACTGTTTATTTCATGGTAATGATCTTGGATCCCACAACATAGGGCTACTTTAATCTTACAGTGACAATTCAAAGATAGTTAACTTTTACAACCATAATGCATTGCTACTTGTAAAAAATGAAAACTTTTAGTCTTGATAAAGAAGAATTTTACACAGTTTCCTCTTCATCTCTACTAAAAGGACAGGATGTGACAAAATAGAACAATATTTTATAATATTTTTGGTAGAGGACCAATTCAGGTTAAGCTAAATGCAAGTTCTAAAAGCCGTAAGCCTTCCAGTTTGGGGGATTTTTAAAGATTTTGCTTTTTATTTAAGTTATATATTCAGTATCTTACAACATAGGAAATATTTTTTATCTAAGAGATATAACCTGGAGAGTTTTGGTAGAGGTCTGAGGATCGTATGGCAATACTCTATACAAATTTTCAATACTCTAATTTAAATTAGTTTTTAATAAGAAAACTCGTTACCACATGGTGATGCTTTTTAAGTCCCCCTCAACATAATACATTGGACAACATTGTGAAAAATGAAGAAATTGCATGTCACCAGCAATTTCTTCATTCTCTGCAACGTTTTCCATCCAAAAGGACAAAAGTTTTAAGGATTTCATCAACTCAAATTGTTGTCTGCAACTTCTTTGAATTTGGACTGGTCTAAAATTTTATTATGTGGGGATAGATTAAAGATTTCATTCTTTATTCAGGATATCACAACATTGGGCATCAGGCTAATTTAATTGATTGCAGCTGTCAATCAACAAATCAATCAACCATTCAAATCATTTACTCAGACTGCAAGTAAACTTTGAACCCAACATTTGCCCACATTTACATAAATATTTTTGTTGGTTTGGTCGTAACTATAGCTTATTCAAGCTCTTTAGTTATGTTCACAATAGGTCACTACGAGCACTTAAGGTGAGCTAAAAAGGCTGAGTTATGAAATAAAATATTTGTATCAGATACAGAAATTTCAACAATGGCTAAATATGTGAATCTTTTTCAGAGTACAAAATTCAACAATCAAGACTGATCGGAATTTGTACCAGTCACATTTCACAGAAGGTCCTTGATTGAAATTAGTTTCCAAAACCAGACTGAATGACACAGATTAATCACATATATAACCCATACACATATATAAACCATAAAGTTTGCTTAAATTTGAACCGAGCAATGCCATCTCATCAAATATACATTAGGTAAGAAATGAATCATGATTCCAATGAGATATAAAATGTCTGGAATTGTATGCAGGCAGGTGTAGAAACTGATAGTTCTGTATAATGTACATCAAGGCATCCTTAAAGACTGATAACATTTCTATGGGATTTTATACACCCTTTTTAAATTGGTGTCCATGGTCAAAGAGTGTCCGCTTCACAAACAACTGGTCCCTTATTTGATTCCTGAAAGTGATATTGATCTTCATTTTTTCATTGACAAGCACATTCAGTGGGAGTACTGGTGAATGCTCCAGGAAGCAGAATTGAGAGGGATTAATCTAATTTGAAAGAATGTATTTTTCTCTTATCGGTGAAAATTAAATAGGTCTAAACCATTTCACACAATTACTAGACAATCCCATTTTTTTTAACTCACAGAAGAAATATGGTTTTAGAAAACATTTTGTGAAAAGGAGACATTCTTGCAGTTAGTCCCTATTAGCCTGACTTTTGGTTCAATTCAAAAAAAAAAGAAAGTTTACAAAAAAGTTATCTCAACCTTTTCCCTCACAATCCAAATTTGCAGATAAAAGATTGGGAAAACATTGTGGAAACTGAAGAAATTGTTTGCAACAAGCAATTTTTGCATTATCCACATTGCTTTCTACCTGGAAAGACAACAATTATAAAAAAAATAACTTGGAATTGTTGGCTGCAACTTCTTAAAGGTCCAATCTAAAATATTGCTGTCTAGTATTGGGTTAAAATACTTTAACAAAGTGGGTGTATAAGTACAGGCACTTCAAAAACGACAAGCAAGAGTACAAAGTCAAACAGGACAACTGAGGGGACTTAATTTAATCATGTTTATCATTTATTTAGATTCAGGCATAACCACAAACACGTCTTTTTCTTAACCCATCACCATACAGCAAAATTTTAGGCTTGTCCAAATTTAAAAATGTTGCTGATTACAATTTTAAGTTGGTGTAATTTAAAAAATACTGTTGCCTTTTAGAGTAGAAGACATTGTGGACATTTTCTGTCAAATATAAGGATCAGGGATAGTTAGGAAAATCTGAATACATGTATTATAAATCCACAAATAGGCAGAATGTTCACATTTAACTGTATCATTCAAATCTTTATTTCATTTCAAGAAATATTTTATATTCTTTTCAGTCAGCTAACAAAGCAATTTCCCCTTTTCCCACGAAGGTTTCTGATGGGTTATGTGTATCGACCGGCCTTCCTTACAGAACAATAAGTGCAAATTACTAATTTAAACAAAGTGGGAAATCTGACTTTATTATAACAGAAATTACTGCTCATTTAGGATTGTTGCTCTGTCAATTTGGAAAGTCAAAGATTACATATATTTTCTTTTAGGTTCAAAATCAGTACTTTAAAGTTATCTAATTTTATCAGTCATTTCAAAGATGGACAATAAATATAACCTAAAGCTTAGAATTATGTACTTGTATGTTTAGACTATTCCCAAAATTCTTGATCTGAGAAATGACTGACATCCTGATAAAATAGTCATCCTGATAAAAGTAGATTTTCTTGATGATTAAATTTTGCTGTGTTTTCTTCATATCATTTTTATAGCACTTTGTTTTTCTTTCTGGTTTTCTAAAAGTGGTAGAAAAACAACAATGTTTTAACCACACAATGATGCTTTATGACACCCTTCAAGACGCAATTTCTTAATTTTTCACAATGTTTTCTTCCAAGAAGGTTGAAGAAAACTTAAACTTTATAAACCATAAATTGCTGTTTGCAAATCCTTTATATTTTGGACCAGTCAGAAATTTAAAATCTGGTACACCCAATCAATTATTCCAATATTTTCTAATATGCAAATAAAATAATTGAATATTCACACTCCAATCTCTAATAGCTTAAGATCAGGCTGGATATTATAGCCAGAGTTGTTTATAAAATAAATTTTCAAGAGATAAAATCCACAACTAGTGCTTTTTAGTCTTCTGATTTTCACCCATTACCAGATGGAAAAAAATCAGACTGGTCCTAATTCAAAGGAGCTGTAGACAACAATTTAGAGTTTATGAAATTTAAGATTTTTTCAACTTTCTGGATAGAAACATTTTGTATCCTGAAGAAATTTCTCGTTACAAGTAATTTCTTCATTTTACACTATGTTGTCCAATTGCTTTCTTCAGAGGTGTCAAAAAGCGTCACTGTGAGGGAATGGTTAAAGCTAGAAAGTATTCTATTCAGTATGACAAAGGGTATATCCTATTGTCTATGTGGAAGGTCAAGTAAGTCACAATGTGATGATGCATGATCTGACTTACAGTTAAGACATCCTCATAACTTTCCTGTTTCTACACTGTTTTCAGCTTCAAGGCCTCATGAAGGATATAACCCATTACCACACAATAAATAGAAAGAAGTCGCAATTAACAATTTTAGATGATTGAATTTAAAAAGTCTTTTCCTTTAAAGGTAGAAAATATTTAAGACATTGTAGAAATTGCTTGCTACCAGCAATTTCTTCATTGTCAACAATGTTTTCTAAACCCTTTTTGTGACAGGCTTCAAAAAGTGAGATTGTGTGTGTATGGGGGGGAGGGGATTCAGTTAACCTCAAAATAGACTTGACCAAATTGTATAAAGTTGCAAATGACAGTCTCTGAGGGGATTGTGGAAAGAAAGAATCCACAGTATTTAATTTGTTGCAATTTTCGATGAGTAAACACTTATGATCCACACCTAGGTAAAAATTACACAAACAATATATTCATCTAAGAAAGATAATATCTAAAACAAGAGGACCATGATGGTCCTAAATGGCTCACCTGATTAATCTGCTAATAAAAGTACATGTACCAAATATGAATGCCTTAGGGCTTATAACTCAGGAGATGACTTTTTAACTTGCTATTATTGAATATCTTACCAAACTTTGGACCTCAAGATGCAGTAGCTTATGGCAAATTTTATCAACATACTACAAAACCATCTAGATATCTTACATATCAAATATGACTGTCCTATTCTATATGGATAAGGAGGAGAGGACTTGCTCTAATTGAGTGTTTTTCCAAACTTTGATTTTTGACTCCATGGGTATAACTCTTTATAACTTAGTTAAGAACCATATGATTATGCTATAAAAGAAATATAAATGCCCTTAGCCTTGAAATTTCTGAATAAAAAGATTCCCAAGTATTATTAAATTTCCAATTTTTACATGCAACAGCAACCAGAGTTGTTCTCTGAATGAAGCTATTATACTTTTGTAGGGCATCACAAAAGGGATATCCCTGAAAATATCCAGTTTGATTCACCTACTGGTTTTGGAGGAGAAGATATCTAAAGATTGTATACAGACAGACAGGCGTACAGACGGAAAGAGACTTGATGGACATTGACAGGTCACATAAGCTTCCCTCACAATTTGTGCTCAGGTGAGCTAATGAAAAGGAATGAAACTTTATATCATAATGATCCAAACTATGTACATGTTGAGAGTAACATAAAACCCATAACCCTTTCTTTTTCAATCCCTGGTTTTTACATCCCTGTGATTTCATATTTAAGAAAGTATTGTAGAAAATGAAGAAATTGCTTGTACCAAGCAATTTCTTCTTTATCTGCAATATTTTCTAACCTACTGAAGAGTTATTTTTCAAAAAAATCTGCTTTTAATTTTCCTTTTTTCAAAAACCTTTGAATTTGGACAGGTCTTAAGTTTTGCAAAAACAGGAAAGGGTTCAATCACACTTCTATTTGAAATCAATTCACATTTCATTCAGAGTAATTCAAGTTTAATTGTCATACCTCTATGAAAAAGCAAACACTGTCTTTGATTTTAGACTGGTCCAAATTGAAAGAATAGGCAAACAATAATTTTTAAGTTAATGATTCTTTTTTCTTGCCTTTTGGGGTAGAAAAAGCAATTTCTTACTTATCCACAACGTTTTCCAAAGCAGTTTTCTTGAAGGGTGTAAAAAATGTGTGGGAATGGATTAAAACGTATGTGTCTTTTAGTCACTAATTGGATGAACCCACTTCATAAGAGAAGAATTCTTTAACCCAGTAGACAGATATCAGTCTTTAACAAATGACATATCATTGCCATTGAATTATCTTCGGTCATTCATCACAGTCATAATTCTTTCTTTATTACAATATTAAAGAGTCTAGAAAACCAGGGATTCATTGTACAGCAATTATTTTCATAAGTATATTCCATTACCAGACAAAAAAAAAATAGACTTGTCAAAGATGTCGCAGGCAACAATTTCAAGTTGAATTGTCAACTGCAATTTATTTGAATTTTGGTCATTCTAATTTTTTTCATCTGGAATAGGTTAATATGAACACAAAATACCTACCCTAAAAATGAATTTATCCTTAATCTCACTGTTCTTAAAATTTCAAAAATATTAGCAGAGAAACAGCTTTTCTTTCTGTAACCAATATTACCAAATATATGACAACTATTTTGAAACACTGTTAGATCAATTTTATCAAATATTTCAATTAATTCCCAATTATTGAGGATAAAGCAGTGTTCCCTACTTGACAGTCATGCGCACACTCACTCTGAACCAGGAAGTAGACAAATTATCCAGTACTTCCCCTTTAGACTCATCCTACATTAAAGGTATATCTCCTAATCACCATGTGTACATATTGTTAAAGGTACTTCAACAGTTATTTACCAAAAAATGACACTACATTGGCCAGAATGCTATCATAGGTTACATTAGCTTGATCACATGAAAGGGTTAAAGAAACACATGGTCAAGAGGCTGTAGTTATTACACTTTGGAAGCCAATAGATGAGACATCTGTGGTGACTAGAACTTTTGCAAAAAAAAAATAATTTGTGACCTTGACCTTTGAACATTATGACCCAAAAGCAAATAATTATGATCTTATCCTTTCAAGTCATAGGAAACATTTGTGTAAAGTTTAAATGTCATTAGCCAAATGATTTAATATGAGAAAGAACAGCAGTTTGTTCCCCCCCAAAAAAAATTAATTGTCCAAACTTTCTTTTAGACCTTCCTTCCCAAACTTTGGTAGCTAGATCAATGTGAGTGCCATCAACTTTTGTAAAACATCCCCACTTTTTTCAGACTACAGGACATTGTTTCCTTGGCTCTAAAATCACTGATTTCACCAACAAAAAAGTATACTGACAGATGGAGAGACATGTTGAAACCAATACTTGTAAGTAGGGATATGATAAATGGGATAAAACAAGAGCATTCTGATATTTCTGTCTTCAGGACAAGATAATCAATCTATCCCAAATGAAGGGGCTTGATAACCTTTGAAATTAACCCATTCCCACACAATGACGCTTTTAAACGCCCCTTAATGTGAAAGCGTTGGAAAACATTGTGGAGAATGAAGAAATTGCTTCTTGTTACAAGCAATTTCTTCATTTTCTACAATGTTTTCTACCCTGAAACTTGAAAAAATCTAGAATTTCATAAACTTTAAATTGTTGTCTGCTGCTCCTTCTAATTTGGACCTGTCTAAAATTGTTTCGTGTGGGAATGGGTTAAGGAGTCTGATTTTGAAGGGGTCAAAACAAAAACACACTAAAAAGTGATTCATGGGTACAGAATTGAAGGTTTAAGTGCCAATACAGACCTTATTGTTTATCTTGCCTTGATTCATTTTCAATCACTTTTATGAATATCTCATAAAGACGTGTATTTAACAATTGAACTGTATATTTTAAAGTAGTACATATTAACCCTTGTCATGCTGTATAAATTACCTTACTGGAATTCTGCAAATCAAAGGGCTGAAAGCACTGATAGAACTTGTTGTTCAAAATCAAAATTTCTTTATGAAATCAACTTCATAAACAACTCTGGCAGGAAAAGTACAGGCAGGAGGTGTAGACTAAGATCAGCCTGCACATAAGTGCAGTCTGATCTAAGTCTACACCTCCTGCCAAAACCGGAATATTCCGGGTTCAGCATGACAAGGGTTAATATGTATCACTGAAAATTTGAGGCATCAATTTACCCTGTTCTGACTCTTATCAACTTCTTCTGACTTTTTAAAATTTCTATAAAAGGGGCCAAAAATTACCCACATAGCAATCATTTTGACAAAGTTTCAATAAAATTGGGCAAAAATTGTAGCCCCTAGAGTGTAGCCTAAGAATCGTCATTAAAGTTAATTTTCTCTGTATGGACTAACTGAAATGTCAGATTTTCAAATTGTTCACCCTTATAATCTTGCAATCATTCCATAACTTCATCAAGATTCAGTCAAAATTGTGCTCCCAACCCCTAAAGTGTAAACAACAATGATGTTTAGTTATCAAGGTCCCTTCTCCTGTGTTTTCAAAAGAACATTTCCATTTTTGTGGTTAATCCTATAATACTACAACCATTCTGAACAAGTTTTATCAGGATTTGCTCAAAATTGTGGCCCTAGAATGCCAACAAGGAAATTATGTATTCTTAAGGCAAATGTTCCATTTGTTCTAATGTGGCCTTACCGTTTTCAATAGGGTTAATAATCATAACATAACAACCATTCTGACCAAGTTTCATTAAATTTGGACTAAAATAATTGCCCCAAGAGAGTAAACTAAGGAAGTGTATATAAGGTCCCTTTTCCCATTTTTCTAAAGAACATTCCATTTCAATAGGGGTCATCCTGGTGATTGACAAATATTATGACCAAGTTCTATATAGATTGGATAAAAAATAGTGGCCCCTAGACAGCACAAAAAGAAAATGTCATTAAGGCCTCTTTTTCTGATTGAACCTCCCAATTTTCAAAATGGTTAATCCCTAAAAATCATTCTAATCAATGTTTTCTCAAGATCTAGCACACATTTTTAACAAATTTGGAAAAGACTAAGCTAAAATGGTATAATGTTAAAGGGGAAATTGTCACTATGGCCCCTTTCCCCTGATCTTGTTCAGAATGCCATCATATTCAATAAGGATCTTCCCCATGACAATAAAGATAATTCCAGCAAGGGTGAAAATGCTTAACCCTAAATTGTAACCTGTAGAATGGTTAAATGGAAATTCGCACTAAGGCTTTTTTTCCCTGATATTGTTCTTCCATTCCCAGACAATGATGATTATTAACACCCCTCAACATAAAAGCTTTCAAAACATTATGGACAATGAAAAAGTTGCTTGTTGCAAGCAATTAATTCATTATCCACAATGTTTACTACCCTTAAAAGACACAGATTTTAAAATTTTGATTAACTTAAAACTGACATCTACAACTTCTTTGAATGGTCTTACATTTTGTTGTATGGTAATGGGTTAATTACAACATATTCACCACATTCAAGAGGAATCTTCCTTTGGACTTAATAAACATTTTCAGCCAGTTTGAGAAAGATTTATCTAAAATTGCAACCTTTAGATTGCTAGAAAAGAAATTGTCACTAAGGCCCCTTTTACCTTGACATTGTCCAGAATATCTAACATACATATATTTATTAGGGATCATCCTCATGACTATGCAAACATTATCAGCAAGATTTAAACAAGAGGATCATGATGGTCCTAAATAGCTCCCCTGAGTATGATGGCTCAAGGCTTTACGATATAATATACAAAATATCAAAGCCCTACACTTAATCATTTTGAAGAGGAAGAATCCTAGGTATAGTGAAGATCCAATCATATTGAGTTTAGTTCAAGAATACTGTAATTCTTTGAAGTACTAAAGTAGAGGATCAATAGGCATTTATATGTAACAAATGTCAAAGCTCTAGGCCTAATGGTTTAAAAGGAGAACATTTTCTATGATATCCTTCTTTATTCCTATCTGGGATTGCACAGAAAATGGCTAATTTTCAGTAATTCTATGAAGTATTTTAGTATGGGGTCAATAGGTATTATTACACAGCAAATATTGGTGGATGGTCAATAGATGATGATTTGTACAAAATATCAAAGCTCTAGGCCTTATGGTTTGGGAGGAGAAGATTTTAAAGTTTTCCCTCTTTTTTGTAAAATAAGGGATTGCACAGACAAGGGCTAATTTACAGTATACCGTAATTCTTTGAAGTGTTTTGGTAGGGGGTCAAAAGATGATGATATATACAAAATATCAAAGCTCTAGGCATTATGGTTTTGGAGAAGATTTTAAAGATTTCCTTCTTTATTTCTATCTTAAATCAGGGATCGCACAGAAAAAGGCTAATTTTCAGAATACGGTATTTCTTTGAAGTATTTTGGTGGATGGTCAATAGATGATGATTTATACGAAATATCAAAGCTCTGTGCCAAAATGGTTTGGGAGAAGAAGATTTTTAAAGTTTTCCTTCTTTATTTCTATGTAAAATCAGGACACGTACAGAAAAGGGTTTTTTTTCACAATACGGTATTTCTTTGAAGTGTTTTGGTAGAGGGTCAATAGATGATGATTTATACAAAATATCAAAGCTCTACGCCTTATGGTTTGGGACAAGAAGGTTTTTAAAGATTTCCTTCTTTATTTCTATGTAAAATCAGGAATTGCACAGAAAAGGGCTAATTTACAGTATTCGGCAATTCTTTGCAGTATTTTGGTAATGGGTCAATAGATGATAATTTATACAAAATATAAAAGCTCTAGGCCTTATGGTTTAGGAGAAGAAGATTTTTAAAGATTTCCTTCTTAAATTCTATCTAAAATCAAGGATCGCATTGAAAAGGGCTAATTTTCTAAAAATGTTAATTCTTTGAAGTTTTTTGGTGGAGGGTCAATAGATGATGATTTATACAAAATATCAAAGCTGTTGGCCTAACAGCTTGGGAGGAGAAGACTTTTTAAGTTTTTTCACTCCATTGCCATGGCAACCAGAGTTCTTTATGAAAGAGCATGACCTAAGGCTCATATCTGTGAAGTTTGGTTGAAATTCCTCATTAGTTTTGGAGGAGAAGATTTTTTTGTAATTGTTTACGGACGGACAGATGGACAGATTGACTAAAGCCCGACAATGACCGATCACAATAGATCACAATAGCTCATGAAGAGCACTTCGTGCTCAGGTGAGTTAAAAAGATCACCTTATTTGTGACCTATAGAGTGGTAGCAAAGAAATTGTCAATGATCCGCCCAATCGCTTGAGATTGTCCAGAATGTCCCTATAATTCTTAGTATTCTTCTTCATGAAGATACAAAGACATTCATCAAGTTTAAGAAAGATCTATCTAAAAGTGTGACCTGTAGAGTAGTATTAATTGTCACTAATACCCCTTTCAAATCCATAAAAGTCCCACTGGCACTTTGTCACTGGTTTTTTAAGTGGGGAACTTGCTATGTCACAGTAGAAATTCAGTTGTGACCTTGACCTTGAACCTCATTGATGCTTTAACTAAAGGGCACCTCTCATTTATTTGCAATACATGTATTTGTATAAAGTTTATAAGTATCATAGTCCAGAGTAAAATGGCTTTTGAGTTATAGAAAGGCATATTTTCAAAAAAAGTTCAGTTGTGACTGTGAAGTACTTGACACAAAAACAATACAAATTTAAATGACTTTTGAGTTAGAGAACAGAAATGGTTTTAAACTAAGATCATTTTGATTGTTGTGACTCTGACCTTAGACCAAAATACAATAGAGCACCTCCTGACCTGGGGTAATGAGCTATATTTTAATAAAGGATTGAGGTCCTAGGTCAAATGGTTTGAGCACAGAAATGGTTTTCAAACAAAGTTCAATTCTGACTTAGACCACTAACCGAGTTAACCCCATAGAAAAGGGTGACTCCTTGGGTCATTTGAAAGTCATATTTTAGTTTGAAGGTTCTTAATAGGTTTTAAGTTAAAGCACAGAAATGATTTTCGAAAAAAAAAATTGTGGCCTTGGACTTTGACCTACATGATCTAAAAGTAATAGGGTACCTCCTTGAGTAACAAGCAACAAATGTATTAACTTTCATAATTCTATGTGACTTGTCAACAAAGAATGGAAATTTAACAGTGCACAGATGGACAGTGTACAAATGGACATATGAACAGACATTTTTTTGAATCCAGTATACCTTCCTCTACTATATTGTTATAGGAAGAAGAGCCAATAAGTTATAATTCAAAGGCCTGAACGGCCTCAAATGCAGTCAGGACTGTATATTAACTATTTGTATGAAAGTTGAAGTCATTCTCTGATTTGTCTGTTAAGTTTTCCTTATTATGAAATCACGTTTCAAGACTTCAATCTCCCCCACTCCCGACAGAATCCCAACCATGTTTTCTCGCCCATGACTGATTTGATCAACGGCGTAATTGACCAATTCGGACAAAATATACGAAGGATAGTTTAAGAAGCATCATCCTCCGTTATTTCGAAAGATAACAACTGTAGTTACAAGATTTTAGCAGAAACCAACAAAATTAAGCGTGCGGCGAATAATTAAATTCTACCCTTACCTTCTTGTCTATCGGAATTGAATAATCCGTAAATTTCTAGTCTACAAATTGTGGTTCTCTTTCGGTCCGCACCAATAGTTAAAAGCAAGAATTTTCACCCGAGACATGTTTTATTCATAGTTGTATGAATTGAATTTAGCTTTACAACGACGTTAATATTTCCATCCTTAGGCAAAAGGGATAAATTCTAAATATCCCGCATAGCGATGTCTCCTTGGAGACCAATGAGTTGTTGAACACCTGAGGTGCATTCTTTTCATCGAGAATCTTCAGATTATTATTTAGATTTTTAAGATAAAGCATTCTTTAGATTAAGATTTTTAAGCCGCTAAATAAGAATCTCAAGAATTCTAGATAAGAAATTTAAGCCTACTCAGCATTGGCTTAAATGAGTAGCCTTAACACGCAGAAGAATATTTTCACTCAAAATAACAAGAATTGTTCTGTAAAATGTCTCAAAAATCTTATTTAGCGGGATTTTTCATGTCAACGAAAAGAACACACCTCAGGGGTAACTGACGCATTGAGAAAATGTCACATGGATTTACCTTCGATTTTCTTAACCATTGTCAATCAAAAGACTGAAAGTACTGATAAGTTAGAATGTGCTGAAAGGGTCATAGCTGTGGAATTTGGTTCAAATTTATTTATTACTTTTAGAGTAAGCCTCCCTCCTTTTAACTTAAACCAGCATTCCAATTTGTTTACATATGTGCGTGAATAACGAACAAAAACATAATATCACATACAGAAATCAAAAACTAGCATTGTCTTAACCTATTCCCAGACAGTGAGGCTTTTAAATGACCCTCATTATGACAGCTTTGGAAAACATTGTGGAAAATGAAGAAATTGCTTGTTACAAGCAATTTCTTCATTATCCACAATGTTTTCTGTCCAAAAAGACCAGAATTTCAAAGATTTCATCAACTTTCAATTGTCGTCTGCTACTTCTTTGAATTTGGACTGGTCTAAAATTTCAGTGTGTTGGAATGAGTTATAAGCTCGTGTCACGCACAGCAAAATTAGAATTTTCAAGCATAACATTCTCCTTTTGATCAACTGTAATATGTGAACTCCTTTTAGAATCTTGAAAACAGATAATACCGGTAACAGCTTCTACAGTAAGAAATCAATAACCTCGATGATTATTTGACTCTCAACTCAGCCAATTCTGTAACGATCATACTAAACTCAAAAACTAAACTCACATAGATTTTCACTTCAAGTTTATGAGTATATATGGAAATTTGCGGAAATGCGCAGGGTTTCAGGTTGATTGTTTGAAATACCTGTTTAGATTTAGGAAAAAGGAATATTTAAAAGGTCGTGAGTAAAATTCAAAAGAAAAAAAAGACGTTAACGTTATTGTTACGTTATTGTTTGCACATGGTAGTTTTGCCCTTTTCCTAAAAATTCCTTTAATATGATGAAGATAGTATCAAATTTTCTTCCGCACCCTGTGGTTGCATTATTTCCTTATTTGTTATTTGGCTTTAGTACCGTAAAAAAACTTAAGTAAAAGGGACCAAGCTGAAACCTAGATGACACTTGTAAAGATTTGATGTGTTATTATTAATTTAAACTTGTAAATAACGACATTATGAAGTGTAATTATTTAGTAAAGAAGTAGAAATCAGAAGTTGATATGTTTACATTCTAGTTTTCAAAATCTTCTACTTTCGTTTTGCATCTATTTGATTTTTATTGAGCAAAACCTGTAAATCTCACAATAATTGCGCTTGCTTAATGCCTATGATCCCCCTTAATCACTCTAGAATGTTTTAAAGCACTGGGCAGCTTGATTATTGTAAAAATGCATTTGCGACCTGAGACAAATTTGTAAACATTGCCTATCCATGGTCACATGACTACCACATGTCACTTGAGATCACATGATTACCAAACAGGGGACGGTGATTCACAAAAACCAAATTACTGCGTTGATTATTACCTTATTTTTCAAACTAAAGCATGTTTAGAAGTCTCTAAATGAATTTTTATATCATCCTTTACATGTGCCATATTATTGTCTTCCGCTACAACTAACTGATTGTCTATGGCAAGTTGAGATGAGAAGTAACCCGAGGTGTATTCATATATAGGAGATCATGAGATATGTGTTATCAAGAAACCCAAAATGAAATTGTCTTGTGTTCATTTTGTTTTGTTAAATTTAAGCTGGAATTGCTCCGCATTCAATACGATAAATCAACAAAGAGCTCTATTTTTTACAAATTGGGAATTTACATTGAACAGATGCATGTGTACAAATCGTTGAACACCGAGGCCTTTTATACCACTTTTTTGTTAAATTAAATCTGTAATGATGGTAAGTTCAGGCAGTAGATTAAATGATTTTAGAGACATAAATATACATTATTCTATGATGTTAACTTTTGACATAACGATTCCCTCTACCGAGTAGCCTGGATGCAGCACTGTTTAAGATGGTATAAAAAGAATTTCTTGTAGAGGTTGTGACCTTAATCACTGCGCACATTCAGTGATTCCGCTTTTTGCAGTCATTCTTTATGAATGGGCTTATATTTTCAGATAGTAAACTACAAGAAATATTGAATCAATTCACAAGCAAGGAAAAAATTTTCAGGTCGTTGTCAGGTTCCTAGAAGCAAAGAGCAAATTCGGGTGATTCCTAGGTTACAGTCAGTATCCTGACTGCAATAAAAACGCATAGCAAGTCAAAGTTAGCAAAATGAAAACTAGACATTGTCGCAAAGCAGCCTAATACCCACCAACAGCACTCGTCCATATACAAGTGCTATCCACCAAAGGGACGTAACCAAAAATGGACTTTTTAATTAAAGGGCCATAAATCAGTCAAAAATCGATGGACCATAAATGGGATATGCACATGTCTGACATATACCGAGTCTTTCTGTGAAATTTGAATCAAATCCGTCCAATGGTTGCTGAGAAATTGAGTGGACACTATTTTTCACCAAGGGCCATAACTCTGTCAAAAATCAATGGACCATAACCAAAATGGAATATGCACATCTCTGCTTGATACTGATTATATCTTTAAAGTTTGAATAAAATCTGTCCAATTGTTGCCAAGAAATTGAGATGACACAAAAAGGCTACAGACAGACGGACGGACGGATAGACAGACCGACCGACAAGCTGACTCCTATATCTTAACATTGAAGATGCAGCTAAACTGTGTTACATAATGACCTTTTGACCCAATAACAGGTATTATTCATCTTCATTGCCAGTAGTTGATAAAAAAAAAGCTTCATTCTTTCTATTATTCACATCAAACCTCAAGATCACAGGTTTGAGCCCTGGGCTTACCATATCAACTAACAAACTAATTGCCTTTTGGATGAGAAGTTAAACCCAGGCCCAATGTGGCGGTGCTATCCACCGAGCACATTAAAGAAGCAGAGGGAGCTACCAGTAGTTTAATCCTATATCCTTGCACTATCCCCAGTAATTCTGGGGTATCCCTCATATGGGCATGTGCTATGGTAATGACAATAAATAAACAGAAATATACACATATATAAATCACATTGTACAACTGCATTCAAATTATGAACTACATAACTATAACACTATAATGGAATGAAAATGTGTTGAAATGGGAAAATTCTTGCAACAAGAAATATCCCTCTTTATTAAGATGGGTCTTTTTAAATCAAATTTTAGGGTTCACGAACAACTTGGCCTGTGAATAACTCGGCTTGTCAACTGTGTCCGTTAACTAGGCCAGTATATAACATATAGGAATATGCATAAAGGGTAAAAGTTATTTCTGGTTGATTGTTGTGAATGATTATTTTGTGAGTATTATTAAAGATTGTTTTCCAAACTTTTTTTGAGGGGTTTCAATAGGCCGGATTGCATGGAAAAGGGTTAAACATGTTGTAGTTCGACAAAATCCTGTAATCCAGGAAAAAGAGGAATCGCATGGCACAGGAGTTTAGTTTAAGAAATAGATATTAATATTTTTTTCTTTTTCTCTCTCACTCTTTCACATGGTGATTCAATTTTGTCTTAGAATTTTTTTTGTTTAAAACTGGTCCTACTTCAAGGACTATTCTTTAAAAATGCTTTATATTTCATGATTGTAAGCTTTTTCAGTATCAAAATATTTATGAATATCTTTCAAATTCCTCTTGCTTATTTCAATTACATAACCCTTTCCTGTATGTTTTTTTAATTTTAGACTGGTCCAAATTGAAAGAGGTTGCAGATGACAATGAAAACTGGATGAAATTTGAAATGAAAGGATCTTATGTGTTAGAGAATGCTGTTGGAAAAGGAGAAATTACTTGTTACAAGCAATGTCTTCTTTTTTCCACAATGTTTTCTCAAGTTTAATACCACAGTTACATAAAATCCTGGGTTTGTATACGAAAGGGTTAATCACTGAATTGAATATGTGAATGCTGTTGGTGAACTCTAAAGTATGGTGTTAACTCCGACAAACTGTTTATCAATGACTGGTTGCTGATATCATAACTCCTTAAAGTATAGTAAACACCCTTTCGAACTGTTTGATAAGTGTGCTCATACCTATATACATCCTCACAGGTGAAGGGATATCAAGATCATCTTTTTCTCTAATATCCCTTCACCTAATGAATATGTATTTTCATTACGATTTATTTTTAACCAGCCATCAAAAGGTCAAACGAGATTTCTGTGACTGCCAATCAGAGGGATTCTTACATCCGGCTTTGGTGAAGCTTAATCCCTCAAGTCACGTGATAAGTTGCTGTATACTGCCTACATGCCTAAAGAACCCTTGCCCCGGCTTTTACATGATATCTACTTAGATCATTTTACTACGAAAACTTCGGTTTATTTTAACTTTCATCTATAAATTTCACATTTCAAGCAAAATGTCAAGATTAAAAAGAATGGTTTCAAGATTTATATGCTCTATATCACAAATTTTCGTAAAACAATAAACACACAAGACTTGATTAAGTCAAGATAAAATCATCGATTCAGAAAGACTCTGGATTGGAGAGAGGAATAGAGAAAGAAAGAATTAAAAGAAAGAGAGAGAGGGGGATTCATTATTGCTCATAATTCATTATTTGTAGAACACAAAATTCAATTAATTTATAAAACAATTGAACAAAGCATTGGCTTCAAATTTATAGGTATTAAAAGGAATACATTCACTGTTTTTAAATGCATTAAAGATTGTTTAAGGAAATTAATGCAAATTAGATTTTGGTTACTTACATTTTCTTCAGAAATTCTATTCTTCTTAACTTATTTATTAGATCTTTTACAATGTCACACCCAAAACAAACAAACAAACAAAAAAAAACAGCTGCTGTCACCTCGCCAATGAAATAAGCGTGCATTTTTCCTGGGCATTAAACTTGCAAAAACGTTTATTTCAAAGCATTGGGAAATTTCCTAAGTCCTCAGAGTAAATCATATTTTTGTTTGTAGAATTTTTTTTCCATATATGTTTAAATTACTTATACGATAATGGCATTGACATACATGCTGACCTTATTTTGAATGGTAATATAGTCTTTATTTTGTATTAACATGTACATGTAAAGCATCATATAATATTTCACTTACAATGTTGTAATTTTAAATGGCGCGGCAATGCAAAATGCTACTTATTTCACTGCCGATTGCGACCAAAACCCTTAACTACAGCTCATTATAAACTATAGCGTAGTCGTTTATGTCGCCAACCAAAGTTTTGCTTGAATCGTTCCCAAAGGTTCATTGTTAGAAACCAGAGAAATGGTCAATTATAGCCTCAGGATCTTTGGAAAGGTGGACTGTATTATGAGACTTCGCCCATTCTAACATAGTTTGTAAAAAAACGACTGATTGGTTAGCCTCGTTGTCTGTTGTGACATCATGCATACAGAAAATCTCTGTTCAATAAACGTTCGCAACCCTGACCTGTTGCCTATATACAGGCCGACATAATGGGACAAGTGCTGCCGTCAAAAGGCAATCGGTAGCGCATCAGACTCCTAACCTTCAATAATGGGATGTCATAGTTTCAATCCCCGGCAGCGACACATATCCTTTCCGACATTTGTCTTGCACCAATGGTGTAAAATCGTAAACCTAAGTGGGATATTAGCTGGAGGCTAGGAAAGGATGTAATGGTAGTACTGGTATGAGAAATACCTGATATCCATTGTTAGGTGCTCCAGCCACCACGATATTAAACTACAATCAATCGATGAATCAATGACGGGACAAGTGGTACACAGTCAGAGTTTTACACAGGCCAAGTTGACTGGTTACCATTTTTAGTGGGTAAACATTTGTATTGTTTCACACCACTGTTTACTGCATTTCAGCTGTATTTCAGCTGGTGCATCTAACCATATCTCCTATCATTTCAACACCAGTACAACCTCAACATTGAATTCAAGCTACCAGATGCACTTCCCACTTTAGCACACAACTTTTCATACACCCATCAGTGTGTTACATAATGAGTTTTTGTAACTTGTTGGAAAGAATTTGTTGGCCTCAGTGGGGTACAAACTCACGACCCAGGATTGACAGCGCAGTGTGGTACGGATTAAACTTACTAGGCTTGGCGAGAGTTACAGTTGTTTAGGTAGTAGTAGAGAGCTAAATAGAATTAACATTGTATAGGATATCATTACTAAAGATATTCTGTGTTACATGCTACCATTTGGTAGACAAGTGTGTGTTCTTTGCAGGAAAATAGCCATAGAAGCTAAAATGTTTGTTTTCGGCTAGATAGTATGCTAAAGTGGGATGTGCAGCCAGTAGCTGGGTGAAAGGTTCTAAAATTACAAAAAAAAGGAAAGGGTTAAACAGTGTGTAATTTATGTTTTTGATTGGCTGTGCATAACCTGAGACTCATAACCTGCTGCTCTATGATTGAACTCGTTTCCATAACTTAAGTCTACTCATCAATTGATGGATTTACTCTTCTTGACAGTTCTTAGACTCCACCTCAATTACCTATTCGTTACTACCCCAAGCTATCCGCTACTGACTTAATTAGAGCTGTCTGCAAAAACAGCACACTACTTATCATACGCTCACCAGTGTGATACATATCTCGATGAATTTTTGTCATTTGTTGGAAAGCATTTTTTAGCTGCATAAAGGTTCAAACTCACGACCAAGGAACGACAGCACAGCGTAGTAACAATTAAACTTACTAGGCTTGGTGAGAGTTAAAGTTGTTTAGGCAATAGCGTATAGCTCACAAAATTTTACTGATCTAAAATGAGAGCCATTGCAGACTATGATATAAATGTAATTAAAAACATGATTTATTAAGGAAGGATAAAACACATGGATGGGAAGATAGATCTTGGCAGTTGCTAATGTTTCCATAAGTTTAATTATTAAGGTAGTGAGAAGCGGCCCTTTTTTTCTTGTGGGGGACAAACAGACTTTGAAATTGTTGAAAAAAATGCACAGGACTTTTATTCTTTATTGAACATTCCTCATGGCACAAAAATTATAATTTGATCTAAAACATATGTCAATTTTAGCCCTGTGCTAAGTAATTGTGACAAATCCTTCAGTACTTTATTCTCTACAATATTGTTCTCTATAAACAGGAACAGAATTGGCTATGGCCCAGTGGTAGCATGTAGGGCTCCTTTTCAAGGGGTCCTGGGTTTGATCCCCAGCTGTGGCAAATATCCTTTCCGACATGAGTCTCTCACCAATGGGTGGGTAAGCATAAACCTAAGTGGGATGAGCAGCTGGAGGCTTGGAAAGGAAGTAGTGGTAGTACTGGTGTGAGAAATACCAGGAATCCATGGTTAGGTGCTCCAGCCGCTGCGATATGTCTGAATACTATAAAGTGGTGTTAACCCATTCCAACTCAATCCCTCCTTTTTACGCCCCTCAGGAAAAAAGCTTTGGAAAACAATGTGGATAATGCAGAAATTGCTTGTATCAAGCAATTTTTTCATTATCCACTATGTTTTCTATCCAAAAAGACGAAACAAATTTAAAATTCCATCAACTTGAAATTGTTGTCTGCAGCTTCTTTCAATTTGGACCAGTCTAAAATTTTGCTGTGTTGGAATGGGTTAATTCCCATTCAAACAATATATCCTGAATGATCCTAAGTCAGAAGAGGGTCATGCTAAAAACAATCATACAACCCTAAGTTAGCAGAAAAACGCTTTTTAGAAACACTTATTAGAGAGCAAAGTAAGACAACAAAAAGCACCTAGAGCTCTGAACAAATAAAATACTGTAGATATTCTCAGGGAAAGTGGTCTTAGTTTTCTTGAGATATATTCCCTATATCCTTTTGTTCTGCTAGCTTCTCTCTCTCTCTCTCTCTCTCTCTCTCTCTCTCTCTCTCTCTCTCTCTCTCTCTCTCTCTCTCTCTCTCTCTCTCTCTCTTTCTTTCTCTCTCTCTCTCTCTCTACATCTACATCTGTACTGCCCAGGGCATAAGCATCACAGGCAAGTGGCGTCATCCAAGCCAGGTTATAAACCATAAAAGGCATATGTACAGTTAAAACAATAAAACCCATTGTTTGTCTCAGGCCATGTATTGCTGCAGACGTTGGTTGAACACGTCCACAGTTGATACACTCACCAGGTCCGAGGGAAGGGAGTTCCAATCTCGTATAGTTCTAGGTAGGTAGCTGTATTTATACTGGCCGTTGTTTGTCTGGATTTCAATGAAAGTCTTGTTGTGGGATCTTGAGCCTAGTCTGGTTGATGGAGTTACATAATCAGGGAGAATAACTGGTGATTGGTTGTTGACAGCTTTGTAGAATGTAGATAGTCGTTTGTATTTTCTTCAATGTTCTAGAGGTTGCCATTGTAATTTCTTAACCATGGATGTTACGCTGTCTCTATATGAGTAATTTCCGGTTCCGAATCAAGCTCCTCTTCATTGGACTTTTTCTAGAGCAAGTATGTCCTGCTTATGATATGGGTGCCAAACCTCTCTACCTCTACCTCTCTATCTAACTCACTCACTTTCTATCTATTTATCTATCTTTAACACTTTTGTTTTCTTAAAATGTCAAAATGTTATTTATTTGCTTTTTTTGTGCTGCTATCAGGATATTACTTGACTGGTTTAAATGCCTCACATTACTTCCTAATGAGGTAATGATGAGAGTTGCCTTTGACAGTAGATGAATAGTCAAACTTGGAAAGGCTTTGCAAAACTTAAGTTAAATAGTGGGTCAGGATGTCCCTTTTCAGCATGACAAAGCACTGTTTCATTTTTATCATCCTTTTTCTTCAGGCTTCATATTGCTCATTTAATGGACTTGGTTATAAATATACATAGAATTTTTTTATTTTTTGACAGTTAATTTTTTTTAGACAGTGCCTAGAAGCACTGTGGCTTTGCATCACAATCTGCTATTATAAATAGTATGTGCTATTCTATAAAGGCAATGTTTGATCATATGGTTAGAAAATTGGACCTATTTTTCTGTGAGTAACGGATAATATATTTACCAACAAAAACATCCACTTTTTGATTGGTATAAACAAACCTGTAAAAATTCAACTTGCAACATCCACTTTTATGTTTTATCTTATACAGAGAAATGAAGTTCCAGATACATCAGTATGTTTATAACTAGATAAAAGTGTCTATACACATGTAAATCAAAATAAATTTCGCTTCAAATTACCCTAATATGTCATAGTTTATAATGGGAATATTAATCTTGTTAAAAATATACTTGTAAAGACTTTTTATTTAGACTGTAACATTAGCCTATCCACTAGACCCCAAAAACCCGCTCCTGCCCAAACAAATGTAACAAAAAGGACGGTCATGTGGTGGTAAGCATAAAGTTTAGCTGTTCAAAACTGGTGAAGATGAGATGGCTGTCAAACGTACATTTAATCTACGATACGTATTTATACCTCGACATAGCTTTAAATTAAAACATTATTGACAAAGAAATTAATTCGAGTAAAATCAACGATTAAAATATCAGAAAAAATAGTTTCTTACCAAATCTTGATATTTTACTCAAAAAAAACTTCCTTTTTCCTAGGTTCAGGAAGTAAATTTCATTCACATGGGTCGAAGTCTCTTTGCGCCGAATGCAATAGCAGGGAACCTGTCGATTGTTTACACTTTTTTCGTTTAGCGCCATCTAGGGTTGTGAACATGGGGAATTCACATTTACAGTTATTTCCCTTTGACCAAAGTAATCATTAACGCACCTAAACCGACAATATGCGCTTAGTAGGCCTAAAAAATTTAATTAGAAATGGTAAAAACAGATGTTGCATCAAATTGGGCAATTCTCAAGAAAACCATCGGGGATTGAAAATCAGTGCTGTTTAATGTCCAAGTGGAACTTCCTGATGGAGCTCAATGGGCGGGGCTAGCGACCCGTTTGTTAGATTTTTTAACTCACGCTTCTACTCAAAAGTTGCTAGATGTATAAACGATGACACGTACAAAGTTTCAAATCCGTCTGAATGTTACAATGACTGATAAGGCTACTGTAATTAGATTTTACAAGTAAATAACATTTAATGTATTTCCACATATCAAAATTGTAGACAGGTCCAAATTGAAAATAAGTTGCAGACGACGATTTTAAGATGATGTAATGTTAAATTATTCCGTCTTTTTGGATAGAAAACTCTGTGGGAAAATGAAGAAATTGCTTGTATCAAGCTATTTTTGGTTTACACAAAGTTTCCCAAAGCTTTTTATTCTTGATGGGCGTAAAATTGAGGGATTGTGTGAGAGTGGTTTAAACAATGCCGAGCAAAAAAGGCGATTTAGATAAAGCAAAGAACTATCGTAAAGCGGATTGAATACCAGCATACAGTAAAGGTGTTTTCAGAGATTTGAGCTGTTTCTAAAATTAAGTCCTATGATAAATGCTACGAAACAACGGGGACCTCATTGGGCCATGGTAAATACTTGTATATAGTTTCAACGTCCTGAGTCAAATGTCTTCTTTATGAGAGCCGGCACAGACTAAGCTAAACTGTGACCTTGACTTTTGACCTAAGTAACTCAAAAACAAGATACCTCCTTACCGGTTTAACCCGTTACCAGGCGGCAATTTGATAGACAGGATCAAATTCAAAGAAGTTGCAGGCGACAATTCTTAGTTAGTGGAATTTCAATATAACTCCTGGGACATAAAAAATTGTAGAAAATAAAGGAATGGATTGTGTCGAGCAATTTCTTTATTCCCCACACCATTTCCCCGAGGCTTTTTTGTTGATGGGTGTCCGAAGAAGCGGCATTGTGTGGGATTTGATTCAAGACAACACTTGTGAACGGGTACATGGTCTTCGGTCGATTTATTCTGAGTACCAGGGCAGGTTTCAGTTGTGTCAATGTGATAGCGTAGAAAATAAGTAAACCAGAGTATCCGAGAATCAATTTATTAAATATCTAAAAAGTCTAAATAAACGATATACTGTTCGTAGATAGGTATCTTTCTTGGTCGGAGTTCCATTCATGACCGCGAATCATCGGAAGTGATAGACGCATTCTTTTTAGAAAGAAGCCTTGTATGAATTTTAGAATACTAAAGGTGAAGTTTCACAGTACTCTGTAGTCTGTTTCAGCACTGTATTACTTAATATACGAAGTCTAAAACGTCTTAACCCTTTCTTGTTCAAAAACGGGATTTTACGTTGCTGTGATTTCATATTCGAGAAAAAATTGTGGAAAAAGAAGAAATTGCTTGTAACAAGCAATTTCTCCTTTTCCCACAAATTTTCTACTGCAAAAGATGGTTTCATTTTAAACTGCATCCAATCTTCATTGTCGTCTGCAACCTCTTTCGATTTGGACCAGTTCTTAAACTTCCTAAAACAGGAAAGGGTTAACCCATCCTCACATGGTAATTGAAGTTGGAAGTAATTGAAGTAAGAAGCTGGAGACAACAATTTAAAGTTGATGAAATTTTAGATTTGTTCATCCATTTTTCTTTGGAGGCGTCACACACCGTCATTATGTGGAAATGGGTTCAGTTATTTAAGGAACATGTATAGCGTGTTTAACTGTGTACTGTAGCCGATTTTACTTAATTTTGGAAATAGTCCACTAGAAAAACGGTATCGGAGAAAATTCACAGACGACTATCAACAGAGCGCCGAGGACACCAATAGTGCTATCCTGTAAATTCACGGACCTTCTTGTTTTAAAGGTCGCCGTTTGTCTACTCTCTTTCACACAGAGCACCGAGTATCTTTCCAGAACTCCATCAAGTCGATGCTAGGGTTCAAGTAGTCTTCAGGAATAATGACATGGCATGTTAAATATGAAGTAAAGTGGAAATTGCATTATCTGTTTTTATCTTGCCCAAGAGTGTGACATTGTACCAGCTTGCGAAAATATGAAATCCAATTACGACCATTAGGGCCAACCTACATTGGTTCCATCTGTTTAATATTTTGGACCGAAATGGGCAATAATATACCACCACAGACCAATATGCTTCCCGTAATTGGTCCTATATTGGTAAATTTGGGACTCATATCGACGTTTGCCTGCCTATCATGGACCTATTTTGTTCCGAGATATGCGTTAACTTCCACGTCAATGACTCATATGTCTTCTATGAAACCTGTACAAACACATTTTAATGTTCGGTTAAGACAGGAATATACCATTGGAGGGGGAATATACCATTGAATTAATCTTCTCCCACTTAGTGACGCTTTTAGACGCCCCCCCCCCCCAAGAAAAAAGGCTTTTGAAAACATTGTGAAAAAATGAAGAAATTGCTTGTTACAAGCAATTTCTTAATTTTCCACAATGTTTTCTACCTAGAAAGTTGAAAAAATCAAAAGTTCAATTCACTTTAAATTGTCGTATGCAACTTCTTTAAATTCGGGCTAATCAAAAATGTTGCCGTCTGGTAATGGGTTAATCAGTCATACAGACTGTCATCAAACAAAAACACACAATGATGCTGAAAAACGGGGTTTTCACGTCCATGACACCATTGGTAAATTGAATAAAACAAAAACGGAACAGCGAATTCGTGATGATTTACTTCAACCTGTTCACATTAGCAACAGAGATTTGAATGAGATATTTGATTTGCCGGTTGATTCTTTGATTCTTTGACAAATGTGGCAATAACACAGCAGGTGCTACATTCGACTGTCTTCAGTTCGCTTGTAACAAGCTATTTCTTCATTGTCCCCGATGTTTTCCAAAGTCCCTTTTCTTGGGTGAGTCAAAAGGCATTACTGTATGGGAATGGAAAATTAGCATTCGGATGAAAAAACAATTCACTTCAAACTACGGTGGAGCTATCGGACGATTAGAGAAAAGGCGGGTATTTTCAAACAGTGGAGATCATCAACAAACAAACTCTCCCTACAAAGACCTTAGCTTTACAAATTGGGAAGCCACTGCTGTTACCTAGGCGGTTTTTGCCCAGCAGTTGTGTACAGTTGTGTGTTTCAACCACACATCGGAGGTCAACATTTACTTATGGACCAAATGAATGATTTTGGTTGGTCATTTGTCAATAGACGGACTGTTAGTCACGACCACAGCACTGCCACAATAATGGCCGCGGTAACTAAGGGACTTTAGTTTGAGAGATGCGGCGTTTATGCCGCACGCCAATGAAAATAATTGACTGTCGGAAGCCAACACTGCGCATTCGGTCTAAATGTATACTTGGATTTTTAATGACTGCTCAGTAACGACAACGTAGGCAGATCAGATTCTTGATCTCGTGACTTGGTCTTTTTTACTTTGAATAACTTATAAAATAGCTTTATGATATGTAACGTTCGTTCTGTAAACAATTGACCCCGACTTAACCTTTGCTGGTTGGAAATGTAGTCTTCTTTTTTGGATAGGATGATAATCGCCTACCAGACAACCAGAATTATGGGCTACAGTTGACGTAGACAGGACAGTTCTAATGTTGAGCCCGACGTTGTACTGTAGGCGCTCATTGTTTGCTTATAGATTTTGTAGGAAATATTGCAGATAAAAAAAGAAAAGACAGCATAACTTGTATTAAGCGACAACTTACGGGGCGACCAAAAAGTGATCGTTTGAGAGAACGGTCACTTCAAACAAGTTTTAGTGAAATATATGTAGGATTGAATGATCGCATACTAGTACATATATCATTACATTATTCTCGCTAGATCCTATAATTTGGGACTCATAAGAACCGTCTCACCGAGACGATTCTAATGAGTTTCAACAACATTGGGTTTAGGTTTGATAAGTGTTTACGATTGTGGTCGCTTAATGGAAGTGGTCGCCTGATAGAGGTGGTCGATCGGGCAAAAATGACCGTACTGGTCACCAGCATCCGATTATCCATCCAGAATTCTTTCATTGAACCCATGATTGCGTTGGAGTTTTTCTTTCTGTATTTTTTTCTTGCTTCCTTAGTGTTTCTATATCTATATTACACTGCAGCCTCTGCGATCTTTCTTAAGTAGTTGTATCTGTATCATTACCCGCTTCCGGATCATATATCGAACAGAAAATTATTTTTTACATTTTTACAACACGAATTAAAAATATTTTTTAAAATTATTTTCACCAAGCGAACTTACAATTTTATTTGGGAGAGTATTTCTGTGATTTATGACTCTTTGACCGAATTTGAATTTTCTTATGTATTTAATACTGTAAGTTTTGAAGAGTTCAACATGATAACCTATTGTGGTGCTCTTGATAAAGTAAAAAATGTGTTAATCGACTTCAGCAATATTATGAAAGATTCTTTACACCCGGATCATGTCAGACTTCTATCTTCCGTATTGTAAAGAATGGAGTTCTTAAATCAATACAGGGGCGTAGCCACGTAATTTCGATCGGCGTGGCGAAAGTTGGGGCCTGATCGAGATGGTGGATCGAGAATTTCTGTTAAAGGGGTCAAACTGATTAATGCGGGGGTTCTGTTGGGATTTTTCCCTATTGTTACCAAAATTTTATTCATTTCGAACGAAAATGAAATAATTAAGCTTCAGAAAAAAACCCAACCTCCCTTTAAATCCACCACTGGATTGAGCCGCAGAAACCGAACGACGAGGACGCGAAGGTATGCTTTTCGGGGGGCATGATCTTCGGCATGCATTGTATTCCGTGTATTTAATCTTTTCATCTCTTATGATGCTTTCCATGATATTACATTCATCTTTCTTGCCGATTTAGCGATGATGCTCACGCTTTAAGTATGCGCCTGCCTAAGCTAACATTAGCTACTATAATGGTGTGTTTCTCTTTTGTTCTTCGTCATCAGCTAGGCCTGACCGACGGATCTAATTGAGGGATTCAATGGTCAGTAACAAGTAACACATTAAAGGTAGGTATCGATATTTTTTACATGTCACAGATTTTAATTGTTTTTATTTCTTCTCATAAACTATTTGAAAACAGTATGCCGAAAAGAAGTTTTGCAAAAATATGAGGTCACTTATCAGTAAAATGCAGGATATTTCCCTAATAGCCTACGTAGGCTATTAATCTATTTTTAGATTAATCCGAGTCAGCTACGAAGATTATAGGGCATTCACGTGGCGCGAATATCCCTTGGAACCTTGCATCTAGTTCAAATTACATCAAACCAACGTCATCGTTACGTCACCAGGAGTACTGTTCGCTAGACGGTCTGTAAAGATCAATCCTTTCATGTGACATGATTTAGGACGTTTGCTATTTCGGTAGTAAATTTGTTACCTTCATTTGACTGGGTTATATGCAAATGAGGTCATCCGATGTCGACAGCCGAATTCCGTGATATCTAAAAATAACCTGGAATTCCGCTGAACCTTTCCGATATTACAAGGAAAAGCCACTTTAGGTCTATTAGATAACCACCAAGACAATACCTGACCTAACTTAAAGTATTGAACTGTTCGTTTGCTTCTATTTTTCGGCACTTGGTAATTTTTCTTATCTAGGTTTCAGAAACATCGATACCTCCCTTTAAAGGGAGGTATCGATGTTTCTGAAGCCTAGATAAGAAAAATTACCAAGTGCCGAAAAATAGACTCAAACGCACATTTAATACTTTAAGTTAGGTCAGGTATTGTCTTGGTGTTTATCTAATAGACCTAAAGTGGCTTTTTCTGGTTATATCGGAAAGGTTCAGCGGAATTCCAGGTTATTTTTAGATATCACGGAATTCGGCTGTCGACATCGGATGACCTCATTTGCATATGACCCAGTAAAATGAAGGTAACAAGTTTACTAGCGAAACAGCCAACGTCCTAAATAATGTCACATGAAAGGACCGATCTTTACAGACCGGCTAGCGAACAATACTCCTGATGACGTAACGATGACGTTGATTTGATGTAATTTAAAGTAAATGAAAGATTCTTACGGTTATTCGCGCCACGTGAACGCCCTATAATCTTCGTTACTGTCTCGGATTAATCTAAAAATAGATTAATAGCCTACGTAGGCTTTTAGGGAAATACCCTACTTTTTTTCTGATAAGCGACCTCGTATTTTTGCAAAACTACTTTTCGGCATATTGTTTTCAAATAGTTTATGAGAGGAAATAAAAATAATTAAAATCTGTAACATGAAAAAAACATCGATACCTACCTTTAAAACGGTTGGTTGGCGACCTGAACGTCATGAAGTCTTACGCAATGAATAAACTCTAGTTAAAACGTTTAAGCCGCAATATCGCATTACATAAATGTCGGCAAATATCGGAGATCAAAAGTTCACTTCCTAAATGAATGGTTCTATTGGTCGATTGACTCTTTGACTGACAAGCGCGATCTGTCAACCTCTACTGTCGCAAGATCCGATCTGTTGGCAGTGTTTACGGAATTTCATGTACTAGACATTTGTGGTACAAAGCCTTTAATAAAACTCATATCATGCACCCCCACAAAAAAAGAAAAGAATCAAACACTAACACACAATCTGGTAAAATAATAGAGCAGGCGAAAATATTTGAATTACCCGCCATTTAAAACTGAAAAGTGACACTATTCGCCATGTTGTCAGATTACACTTCCGTCCTACGCAACTGAACACTGTCCATCTAATACCAGCAAATTTCTGTAAAAATGTAAGGCTAAGCAACAGTTACAGGCTTAATATAGAGTTCCGGTCAGAGGTAAGAGATTATTTATACAAAATCTTGTTCTAGAAGGCAGATAAACACTAATTATTTTTACCAAACGTATAAATATTGTCGAGTTTCACAAATCGTGACCTAATTAACTTCAGTTAGTGTATCACTAACTCATGACTTTCTTTAAATATTTGTGATTGGAGAAAGTTGAAATATAATGTGATGAAGGAAGCCATCTTTCTGAAAATTTGGGTTTAAATTTCATTAAAATCGGTCGTCTTGGCTGGTAGTTTACTTATTGGCTTAATTCAGGCCCAAAAAAGTTGTTTTCGAGGAAGAAAACCAAAGTATTTCGAAAGCAATTTAGCGGACGTTTAATGGGCGGAGCTAATAAGTCTTCGGATTTGAAGCTACCATAAAACGTGAATTCCAGTTTAACAACTTGCGTCAAAAGAATCAAAAATAACAATTGTTCGAATCACACCTTTGATACCTCATTAACACCATTAATCCTTCCCTTTTCTTTTTTTTTTTCAAATTTTAGACTGGTCCAAATTCTGAGAGGTTGCATACGACAATGAAAATTTGGTAAATTGAAATAATCCTTTCTGGTAAAAAATATTTTGGAAAAGGAGAAATTGCTTGTTACCTCAAGTATAAAATCACTGCGACGTAAAATCCTGGGTTTGAATAGGACAGAATTAAGTCATCTGCTAGGGCTCAGCATTTGAACGGGTGTCAGTTCTTTTTATCTGGTTCTAGTAAAACCATATTAGACAATTTCTTTTTTTATACTGTTCCACATTGAAGAACAAAGAAGACCACCATTCAAGTTCTTATTTGTAAGATGAATATTATGGAGTAGAAAACATGAAAAAAAATCTGCTTATAATAAGTAATTTCTCCCTTCCTCACTATGCTGTCTGATGCCTTAACCCATTCCCACACAATGACGCTTTTGGAAGCCCCTCAAGAATAACAATTGGGAAAACATTGTGTAAAATGAAGAAACTGCTTGTGACAAGCAATTTCTTCATTTTACACAATGTTTTCTACTCCAAAAGTTGAAAAAATCTAAAATTTCACCAACTGTTGTCTGTAATTCCTTTCAATTTGGACCAGTCCAAAATTTTACTGTGTGGAAATGGGTTAATTCTTTGATATGTATAAAAGGGTTATTACATGGGAATAGGTCGACAATATCTAGTCCATCAAGAGACAATTGACCAATTATGGGCCATGCCACTGAGCTCCAACAAGAAGTTCACAGTTGAATGTAGGAGTTCAAACATTTTTCAGTTTAAGGGAATGATATGATTGGTCAATTATTTCTTTGATTGACAGTCGCGATTCCTCAATTACAAATGCAATGATAGGCAGTTGGCAATAAGTGATTTGTCCTGTATTATTCCAGACATCGAATTTTAGATATATACTGTAATTGAAAGACATAGCAGATGACAAAATGATAAATGCAAATAGATCACTATAATAGTGTAGTAATCAATTTGGTTAAGAGGAATTACCAGAGACAAAGAGCTTCTCTTTTTTCCACAATGTTTTCCTCCCAACAGAATAGTCTTAGGTTTTTTAGATTCTGTGATAACATGGTCCTTTCTTAATTAACCCTTGTCATGCCGAACCCAGAATTTTTCTGTTTTTGCAGGAGGTAAAGAACAAGATCAGCCTGCACATAAGTGCATTCTGATCTTGGTCTATACCCCCCCCTCTTTTGTTCCCTGTAAGGCAGAACTGTTTTAATTATCAATTTTCAAAAGAAATATTGACCCTAAATAAGACTTTCCAATGCTGTCAGTCCTTTGATTTTTAAGCAATTCTGTATAGGAATTTAATACAGCATGACAAGAGTTAATCCATTACTAGACAACAAAGTTTTAGAGTAGTCCAGATCAAAAGAAGTTGCAGATAACATAAAATTCACAAATTGGGCTTAAATTCGAAAAGTCGCAAACAGGGTCTAAAACATTGTGAGAAAGGGAGAAACAGCTAGTTACAGTTTCTCCTTTCCTTTAAAGGTTTCCAAGATTGTATTTCTTCAGTACAACAGAATTGTCATTGTGTGGTATAGGGTTAAAGAAAAGTCATGGGATTTTTAGGCATTCTTCCCTATACATATCAAACTGGCTGTTAGATATTGGTATTACAAGAAAATAGAATTTTACACCAATTCAAAATGAAGGAAGTACCCGGTAGTAGAAGACAATTACTAAAAACAAATTCAGCATGTCCCCCACAAGAATCCAATCAAAAGAAGTTGCAGATGACAATTCTAAGTTGGCGAAATTTCAAAATCTTTATTTTTGTGGGACAGAAAACGTTGTTGATGGAATTCAACCAAATTCAGAGAAAAGATCTTTTGATGACCATTTATCAGATTCTTTTGGTCGGTTAATAAACATAGCTCCTGTAGGCAAGGCTGATTTCCATATATGGTATAAAGTGAAAAATTTGAAGCCTGCTTCTCAGAAACTAGTTCATTTTACAGGATTTATCTTCTGTTGACTGAATCATATTCCTGTAAAATGATTGTATAAAAAATATGGGTGCGTTAATTATGGTGTATAGTGAAAACTTTAAAAATCTTCTTCTCAGAAACTAGTTGATACCATGGATTTCAACTAAATCTACATGATCCTTTCAGTGGTGACTCTTTTTCAGATTCCTTTTTAGGAATTTTGATTGGTTAAAAAACATGGTTCTAACAAGTGGGGCCGAATTCCATATATGTTCTGAAGAGATAACTTTGAAAATCTTCTTTGAGGATGGATTTTAATCAAATTTCATGGAAATGGTCTTTTGGTCGATCCTTTATCAGATTTTCTGGAGGAATTTTAATTTCAATAGGCTTCATAATATTGTTTTGGAGGATTGGCCGAATTTTAGTTTGAGGTCATATTGATCAGTGATGCAAGGGAAATAATTGTTACTATATTGTACTTGACTCAGAATATCTATTGTGTAAAAGAAAGTTGCTCTATTAAATTCATATGAATCTTTTTTTCAATTCTTTCTTAAATGAGTAACTTCCTATAATGAAGAAAACAAAATTTTCTGTTTGGTAAGTAAATTCAGGCTGGTGGAGCAATTGACCAATTGGGGCTGTCAGGCAAATAACTAGGCAACCAATGAAATCATTCATTGAGACCAGAAATGAATTTTAGACTCTGACATTGGCTACCATTTTTGTTAACCTTTTTTTGTTGTTTTTGGTGATTTAAACATCGAAACTACAGCTAATTCAAGCTGCAGTTACGACATTTAGGTCGCCAACCAGCTATCATACTTTTTCATTACATGTAACTGGCTGTAAAATTTGCAAAATCGAAGCCCGACTTCAGTTCGACTTCGGAGTCAATGGGCGTGGCCAAAAGAGTAAGTGTACCTGGGCCAGTAATTTGTCAAATCAGACACTCAAGCGCCTCAAGTTTTAAAAGGGAATATGCAATTTGTACTGTTACAACACTCTTAATTTCACTTTTAGATATTGTTATCAGCTTGAATAAGGGAGTCATAAAAAGGGATTAAATTTTGAAAGCAAGACTTATAAAGATAAATTTATCAGCGGAAATGATTGAGGTAAATTTTATTTTGTCGTTTTGACACAAGAACATTTTACAGTGTTGCAGAACTTATTGTCACAAAGTATTATTTGTCAAATGAACTACAATAATTAACCCATTCCCACACAACAAAATTTAGACTGGTCCAAATTGAAAGAAGCTGCAGACAACAATTTCAAGTTGATGAATTTTTTTTTGTTGTTGTCTTTTTAGTAGAAAATATTGTGGATAATGAAGAAATTTCTTGATATAAGCAATTTCTTCATTTTTCACAATGTCTTCCAAAGCCATTTTGCTTAAGGGTGTCATTGTGTGGGAATGAGTTAAAAGAAAAATAGAAGATATCTTACATAATCAATAAACCCTTTTCTACACAATCCAAGTTTTTATAGGCTACAGAAGATTAACAGTGGGAAAAAAAAGATGAGAAAAGAAGTGTTTGCTTGTAACAAGCAATTTCTTTTATTTTTTCAGAATGTTTTATACACTTCCTTATACTTTATCTTAAATTTGTCAAAGCTATTAATCAGCGTCTTTAACTTCTTTTTAATTAGGACTAGTCTAGAATTTTGTCATTTTGTAGTGAGTTACACACATTTTCAACCTATTATCTCACAATAATGCTTTTTGATGCCTGTCAAAAAAAAAAAAAAAAAAAAAGAATTGGGAAAAAATTTACAAAAAATGAAGAAATTGGGTGAACCATGCAATATCTTCATTTTCCACAATGTTTTCAACCCAGAAAGTTGAAAAAATCTAAAATTTCATAAACTTTAAAAATGTTGTCTTTAACTATAACTTTGAATTTGGACAAGTCTAAAATTTGCCATCTGGTTAAGACATCAAGAAAAGATTTTTAACCCATTCCCACATAATGACACTTTTGGACGCCCCTCAAGAAAAGCAATTGAGAAAACATTGTGTAAAATGAAGAAATTGCTTGTGACAAGCAATTTCTTCATTTCACATAATGTTTTCCATTCAGAATGTTAAAAAAATCTAAATTTTCAAGAACTTTGAAATGTTGTCTGCAATTCCTTTCAATTTGGACCAGTCTAAAATTTTCTTGAGTGGGAATGGGTTAAAGGTATTGCACAAATGTTTCAAAGCTTAGAAATTATTACAACTTATTTATCCCTTGATTCAATACCTTCTTTTTCAATCCAATTTATTCTTAACTTTTTAAATTTAAAAAAAAAGAAGACACATCAGCTTCCTTTCCAACATTATTTTCTCTGATGTAAATATATCAGGTCATGAAAATGAGTTAGTGTATGAGAATGACATTCTGTTACTGTATGACCAATATGAACCTGTAGTTATGACGTTTTTGTACCCTGTTGACAATATATCAGGAACATTAAAGTTTTTTAAGTCCTCAGGCTATGTCAACACCAAACTAAATTTTTAACTGTTATCTTGTTATGGCAGACCTCCAAATTGTTGTGGCTGTCACGAAAGCTTTTTGGCTAAAAATCTAATGAGTACCCCCTATTTTACCATAAAGATATTAGCCTTTTACCCATTACCACACAGAAAAAAGTTTATACTGGTTCAAAATGAAAGGAGTTGCAGATGACAAATTCAAAGTGTATGAAATTTTATATTTTTTTAAACTTTCTAGGTTGAAATCATTGAAGAAATTGAGGAACTTTTACTCCATGTTTTTCCTAAATAGGTTTCTGAAGGAGTGTCAAAAATCATCATCATGTGGGAATGGTATTAAAACGAAACTTACTTATTGTAGAATATAGAACACAAATCTATTGTCAAACTGCTTAACCCATTCCCACAAAAAGAAATTTTCAGACTGGTCCAAAGCAAAAAGAGTAGCAGATAATTTTAAAGTTGATCAAATTATAGATATTTTCAACTTTCTGGGTATAAAACATGGTGTGAAATGAAGAAATTGCTTGTGATTTCTTCAGTTTACACAATGTTTTCTCAGTTGATTTTCTTGAAGAGTGTCCAAAAGACTCACAGTGTGGGATTGAGTTTATCATTCCCACACAATGATGCTTTTAAACATCTCTCATTATGAAAGCTATTGAAAACGTCAGAATCGAAGAAATTGCAATTACATGCAATTTCTTCTCTATCCACAATTTTTACTACAAGAAAAGATAGATATTTTTAAAATTCTGTAAACTAGAAATTTTTGTCTGCAACTTTTTTCAATTTGGACCAGTCTAAAATTTTGTCGTCTGGTAATCAATTTAATCCTTTAATGGACAATTCACATTATTTTCATCATGTTAATATGAACTTGGAGCACATAATCTATTGTTTAACTATGTAATCCATTCCCACACAATGATGCCTTTAAAACCCCTTAATATGGCAGCTTTGGAAAACATAGTGGAAAATCAAAAAATTGCTTATCACAAGTGATTTCTTCACCATCCGCAATGTTTTCTACCATCAAAGACAAAGATTTCATCAACTTAAAATTGTTGTCTGTAGCTTCATTGAATTTGGACAGGTGCAAAATTTTATCATGTAGGAATAAGATAATCTATCCCATATAATCCTGCTAGTTTATCACCCTCAAGAAAAGTTCATAAAAGAATGTGGAAAATGAAGAAAATGGCTGTAACAAATTGGAAAACGAAGAAATTCCTTTCTTCATTTCTGCCACTGCTTTCCACCCTGAAAGATAGACTTTTTTCATTTGCTCCAAATTTTCATCTGCAGCCTCTTTGAATTTTGAACACTCTGAAATTTTGTCTTCTAGTAAGGAATAATGTATGCACCAAATGACTGAATAAAACTGGAAAAGGGCCATGAATGATTCAGTTTTGTTTTGTGTTGAACCCTATACTAAAACATCACATGTTTAGACCCACTCACAAACAACAAAAATTTAGACTAGTCCATATTCAAAGAAGCTGCAGACAACAAAGTGGGTTAAAATGGAATGAACAAGAATCGTGTAAAGGGGAAGCTATATTTCTTCAGCACATAAGAATACAGAATTGTATGGTAATGGGTAAATAGAGGCAAGTTTCAAGTTATCAGCCAAAAGAATAGGTGTACAGTGTTTGTTAACCCATTAATTTTAGATCAGTCCAAATTCAAAGAAGTTGCAGACGACAATTTTAATGTGATGGAATCTTTAATATCTTTGTCTTTTGGGGTAGAGAACATCGTGGATAATGAAGAAATTGCTTGTTACAAGCAATTTCTTCATTTTCAACAATGTTTTCCAAAGCTTTCATATTATGGGGCGTTTATAAGCGTCACAGTGTGGGAATGGGTTAACCCATTCTGACACAATGACGCTTTGGACGCCCCTCTAGGAAACAATTTGGAAAACATTGTGCAAAATGAAGAAATTACTTGTAACAAGCAATTTCTTTATTTTCTACTATATTTTGTATCCAAGAGTTGAAAAAATATTAAATATTATCAGGTTTAAATTGTCATCTGCAACTCCTTTCAATTTGGACCAGTCTAAAACTTTGCTGTCTGGTAATGGATTGAGTGCTGATATTCATTGTCTATTTATGTTTCTTTGCCTACAGTTTCTATCAATTTCAACAAATTGCAGATATCTGGCCTGCAATTTATACCAGACTTGGTAGTTTCACCAACATGAAATTATTTTGATAACCAATTACCAGATTAAATTTTTAGACTGGTCCAAGTTCAAACAATTTGCAGATGACAAATTAAAGTTTATAAAATGTTAGATTTTTTCAAATTTCTGAGTAGAACACTGTGTTCTCATTTTACACAAGTTTTTCCCAATTGTTTCTCTTGAGGGGCGTCAAAAAGCATTATTTGAGGATTGGTTTACCCAATTACAGTACTACAAACAAACAAAGGTTTATTCCCGGAACGTCGAATCGCACCTTTTATAAATGTGTGAAAAGGGGCTACCCGAAGGGGGAAATTATTGAGGGGGGGGGGGCTGTATGTCGAGTGACTTTAATAGTAAGAAGAATTAATATAGTAAGAAATCGTAATTTTTTATTTCGTTTGACAGAAATCTATTTATCGTTTTACATCTAAAATACATGTATACATGTAATTATATTTTCTAGTTAACCCATTACCAGACGGCAATCTTTTATACTCCTCCAAATTCAAAGATGTTGCAGACGACAATTATAACTGAATATCAGCTGATGCTCATATATTTCAATATCACAATATTAATATCACGAATTAAATCACTCTAGATGGAGAAGCTGTGCGTAGGTGATCAAGTCATATTCTCCAGCCTGGTATCTGTCTTTGAGTGTTCTTAGACGTCTGTCGATGTTCATGTAGCGCTTAGCGCGGGGACGGACAGTTCCACCTGCAGATCTCTGTATTCTGTTGATGTCGTTGGCGTTCTGTATGTCTTTGAACATCTGGATGGCGTTGAAGATATTCGGATGGGCCGTGGTCATCTTCTTTAGTTTGCAGTGCCATCCCTCGAGGTTGTTGGTAGTTCTGGGCCCGACTGTGCAAAAGTGGTTCCACACACGTGGTTCTGTTGGATCTTCTCGACGACTTCTCTGTCAGTGTCGTCCCACTCGTCGTCATGTAGTTTGTTCAACTCTTCAGCGAAGATGGATGGAACCGGCCTCACACTTTCTGCACATCTCTCTGCTTCTTTGTTGATTATCTGTTTGGCGACGACACCGGCACGATCGTTAGTATGGTTGTGCTCGTTTCTTCCAAAACCGATGGGTATGTTGTTTTCTGTGGACAGACCAGCTTTACAACCAGGAAATTTACATCTCCAGAACAGTTTGTCTCCTACTCGTTTGTTGATTCTGTAGATGAAGCCGTCTTAAGTGAGATTCAGTCAGCCTCTTCTGTTTGTAATGAATTCTACGTGAACCTGTGCGTTAGCCATGATTTCGTAACTTAGAATGAAAGTTTACAGAACAAATTGCTCTTGAAAGATAACCCATTGTTGAGCAATTGTAATTAATACAAACAGTAATTAACATCCACAATCTTAACCAATTATGAATTTGTTTGGTATAAGTGTGTGTTTGCAAACATGTTCACTGTTTGCTTATACCACATTTGATCTTTAGTAATGACCATTAAATTATAAAATCAGTTTTCCTACATATAATCATCAATCATAATTTATTTCAATAACTTTCATAGATATTCAAATATCTATTTGACATTACCCCGTATCGTGCCCCCTAATCCACTATAGGTAAGAAAATCGATTCGACGTTCCGGGAACACACCCAAACGAACAGGAGCACCATTTTAACCCATTACCACACAATGAGGCTTTTCTAACGCCCGAAAGAAATACAATCATGGAAAACTTTGTGAGAAAAGGTACATTTCCTACCCTGTTTTTCTATTTTCAGCACAATTTGAAGACTTCTTTCAAATTGAACAAGTCTAACATTTTTATCTGGTAATGACTTTAGAAATAAGAATTCAGATATTCACCTTAAAAGCAAAGGATTAGTTACAATGTAGCATGGTGATTGACAGTTTTAATCTCCAAATTTTAATCAGTTCTTTTAGCACAGGTAACTTCTTGAGCAGATAATATCTGATGAAGACAAAAACCTGCAAAATAAATATATGGTATTGATTTTGGTGGTTTGTTAGTCCATTACCAGATGGAAAAATTTTAGACTGGTCCATATTGAAAGGAGTTGCAGATTTAAAGTTTATGAAATTCTAGATTTTTTCAACTTTATGGGTAGAAAACATTGCGTAAAATTTTACACAATGTTTTCCCAATCGTTTTTCTATAGGGGTGTCTAAAAGTGTCACTGTGTGGGAATGGGTTAGAAGGGTTTTAACCAATTCCCACACAATGAAGTGATGGACCAGTCCAATTTGAAAAAAAGTTGCAGAGTTTGTTGAAATATTTAATTTTTTGTCTCTCTGTGCATGAAAATAATTTGGAAAATGCAGAAATCTCTGCTGCAGAAATAATGCTATTGAATTTATTGTGAAAAAAAAAAGATGTATGTAATATTTCTTGCTCATGTGGCCTAAAAGTGTTACCCTGTCTATCTGCTTTAGCATATGTCTATCACCAAACAGAATGAACATTTAATGCAGGAAAAACAGGCAACATAAAAGATTATTTAACCCATTCCCAAACTATTTATAACACTTTTTGATACCCCCAAGAAAAATAATTGGGAAAATTTTGCATAAAATGAAGAAATTGCTTGCAACAAGTAATTGTTTCACTTTCCACAGTTTTTTCTACCTAGAAAGTAAAAAAAAAAAAAATTCATAAACTTTTAATTGTTGTCTGCAAATTATTTTAATTTGAACCAGTCTGTCTACTAGTGGAAAATAAGTTGTCACCATCTGCGTGAAAACCGAATAAGGAAAGAAATATAGCAGTAGAGTGTAAATCAGTTCATCAGTCTCTATAAGGAATGAACAATAGAGTGTGTCTGCTTTAACCCATTCCCACACAACAAAATTTTAGACTGGTCCAATTTGAAAGAAGCTTCAGACAACATATGAAAGTTGACAAAATTTTAATTTTTTTCATCTTTTTGGATAGAAAACATTGTGGATAATGAAGAAATTGCTTGACACAAGCAATTTCTTCATTTTCCACTATGTTTTCCAAAGCTCTTATCTTGGTGAAAACTGAATCTATTGGATTTTGTTCAGAAATACTGATAGTTCTTGTGAACTAGATAAAGGTGCATTTCTAGGGCAGTAATTATGTATTTCAACAAATATACATTTTGGGTTTTGATTGTTTAAATTCACCATCAAGTAAATGTGGGCAATTTACCAAATATATTTATACTTTTGTTTTATCTTGTTACAAGACAGTGAAAATAGTAGAGGGGTCTAAATAAATGAAAAAAGTAATTTTTGTTCTGGTACGAATTGCCAATTCACATATTCATACATTCACTCAATAAAAACAAAAATAGCTTCTTCATTTCATAACCCATTACCACACAATGATGCTTCTTTACACCCTTGAGCAATATGATCACAGCAAAGTTTGTGAGCAAAAGAGAAATCACTTGTGACATGCAATTCTCTTTTTGAAATGAAGAAGGAAATCTTTGAGAATCTTCTTCACTCAAACCATAAGGCCAACAGCTTTGATATTTTGTATGTATCAATGTCTATTGACTCACTACCAAAATACTTCAAAGAATAACTGTACTCCGAAAAAATAGCCCTTTTCTGTGTGATCCCTGATTCACATAGAATTAAAGAAGGAAATCTCTGAAAATCTTCTTCTCCCAAACAATAAGGCCTAGAGCTTTGATATTTGGTATACATCATTTTCTATTGACCCTCTACCAAAATTCTTCAAAGAATTACCGTACTCTGAAAATAAGCCCTTTTCTGTGAGATCCCTGATTTACGTAGAATTAAAGAAGGAAATCTTTGAAAATCTTCTCCCAAACCATAAGGGTAAGAGCTTTGATAATCATCTATTGACCCTCTACCAAAATATTTCAAAGAATTACCATACCCTGGAAATTAGCTCTACATTGTAGGTTCTTCAATACACCTAGGATTAAAAGAGAAAATCTTTAAAATATCTTCTCCAAAACAATTGGGTGTAGGGCTTTGATATTTTGTTTATATCATTAAGCCTTGATCCATCATACTCAGGGGACCATCATGGTCCTCTTGTTTGTGGATAATGGATAATTTTTTTTGTAAAAGGCAATTTCTACATTTTACACAATGTTGTCTTAAGCCCTTTTATTGTGAAAAATGGAGTCCCTTGGGAATAGGTTAAGGGATAAACAGTACCCCATAGCTCTTGAGGAGTAAACTCCACCAATATCATTTAACATAAGATAATTATTTTTCATAACAAGTGGACCATATATCATTTAACCCTTTCCTGGACAAACCCGGGATTTTACGTCACTGTGATTCTATGGTTGAGAAAACATTGTGGAAAAAGAAGAAATTGCTTGTAACAAGCAATTTCTCCTTTTCTCACAATATTTTCTACCATTTAGGATGGTCAGATTTCAAATTGCATGCATTTTTCTTTGTCGTCTGCAACCTCTTTCAAATTGGACCAGTCTAAAATTTCAAGAAACAGGAAAGGGTTAACAAATTCCCATACAACAAAATTTTAGACTGCTCCAATTTGAAAGAGGCTGCAGACGGAATTTCAAAGTGCATTTAACTTGAAAAATAATCACTCTAGAGGGTAGAAAACATTGCAGGGAAAGAAGAAATTGCTTATAACAAGCAATGTCTTCTTTCCCTGCAATGTTTTCCCCAATACAAAACCTATGGGTCGTGAAAACAAGTGATTGTACGGGAAAGGTTTAATCAGTTTTCAGTAATCAATGAAAATTGTGACGCTGTAAAAAGGGGTTACAGAGTCCACTTTTATCTGCAAAGATAGATTGTCAACAAAGGTGTTAATGCTAAAAATTGTTCAAAAATAGATTTGTCTGAAAGGTACCAATCTAAAATTTGTCCCAATATAAAGAGTATTTTGCAAAGACAACTCACTTGCATTACAAAATTTACAATAATTTAGATTTGCAAGGATCCAAAGCATTCCGGTACATTGCATAAACCGAGTCCTTATTTGCGCTTGTTTTCTCCCTTTGACTTCTGTAAAAGTCCAACATCCACATTTTTACCATAATTGATGGACCAGAACGAAAACCTGAAGTTGATCTGTAATTTGTGATTGAAGTTGATCTGTAATTTGTGATTGAAGTTGATCTGTAATTTGTGATTGAAGTTGATCTATAATTTGTGATTGAAGTTGATCTGTAATTTGTGATCAAGGTCACCGGCACATCAAAAATTAGCTGTCATATGGTAACCTTCTTACTGATAATCTGCTGGCCAGCCTTGCCAGCAGATTTTTAGAAAGTGGGCTTCGATATCGCAGCTATTCAAAAATCAGGTCATTATTTTAACTCATTCCCACACAATGACACTTTTGGTTGCCCCTCAAGAAAAACATTTTGTTAAAGATTGTGTAAAATGAAGAAATTCATGCAACAAGCAATTTCTTCATTTTACACAATGTTTCTACCCAGAAAACTGAAAAATCTAAAATTTATTAACTTTAAATTGTTGTTTGCAACTCTTTTCAAATTGGACCAGACTAAATTTTTTTCATCTGTTAATGGAATAAGACAATCAAGAAATCAAAGGACTGAAAGTACTGAGAAGTTGGAATGCACAGAAAGGGTCATTACTGTGGAATTCGGTTCAAATTCATGTATTACTTTCCGTGTAAGCCTCCCTCCTTTAAACTTAAACCAGACTAACGCACTAAAACATAAATCCACATACAGAAATCAAAAAACTAGAATTGTCTTAACCCATTCCCAGACAGTGGCGATTTTAAATGATCCTCACTATGAAAGCTTTGAAAAACATTGTGGAAAATGAAGAAATTGCTTGTTACAAGTAATTTCTTCATTATCCACAATGTTTTCTGTCCAAAAAGACCAGAATTTCAAAGATTTCATCAACTTTCAATTGTCGTCTGCTACTTCTTTGAATTTGGACTGGTCTAAAATTTCAGTGTGTTGGAATGGGTTATAAGCTCGTGTCATGCACAGCAAAATTAGAATTTTCAAGCATAACATTCTTATTTTGATCAACTGTAATACATGAACTCCTTTTAGAATCTTGAAAACAGATAATAACAGCTTCTACAGTAAGAAATCATTGACCTCGATGATTATTTGACCCTCAACTCGGCCAATTCTGTAACGATCATACTAAACTCACATAGATTTTCACTTCAAGTTTATGAGTATACGTGGAAATTTGCGGAAATTGGCGGAAACTTGTTTCAGGGTGATCAATTTGAAATACTTAGACTTAGACTTAGGAAAAAAGAATATTTAAAGCATTTTGAGTAAAGTTCAAAAGATAAAAAAGACTAACGTTTTCTGTAAAATTATTGTTTGCACATGGTAGTTTTGCCCTTTTCCTAAAAATTCCTATAATATGATGAAGATAGTATCAAATTATCTTCGGCGCCCTGTAGTCGTGCGATTTCCATATTCGTTATTTGGCTTTAGAACTGTAAAAAATCTTAAGTAAATAGAACCAAGCTGAAAGCTAGATGAAAGTGTAATTATTTAGTAAATAAGTAGAAACCGGAAGTTGATATGTTGACACTCTAATTTTCAAAATCTTCTACTTTCATTTTGCATCTATTTGATTTTTATTGAGTAAAAGCTATAAATCCCACAATAATCGCTTTAGCTTGATGCCTACGATCCCCCTTAATCTCTCTAGAATGTTTTAAAGCACTGGGCGGTGTGATTATTATAAAAATGCATTTGCGACATGAGCCATATTTGTAAACATTGCCTATCTATGGTCACATGACTACCACATGTCACTTGAGATCACATGATTACCAAACACGGGACGACAAATCACAAAAAAACAAATTACTGCCCTGATTATTACCTTATTTTTCAATAATTGAAATCAAACTAAAGCATGTTTAGGAGTCTTTAAATGAATTTTTATATCAACCTTTACATGTGCCATATCATTGTCTTTAGCTACGACTAACTGATTGTCCATGGCAAGTTGAGATGAGAAGTAACTCGAGGTGTATTCATATCTAAGAGATCACTTGATATGTATTATCAAAAAAACTGAAATGAAATTGTGTTTAGTTCATTTTGCGGTTTTGTTAAATCTAAGATGGAATTGCTCCTCATTCCAACTTAAAAAGCTCTTGAAACTGAGATTTTATTGAAATTTTTATCTTAGCATCTACCGATACATCGACTGGAACAAAACTCAAATTTATCTGTAGCTGATGATTGCAGAATCACACACATATCTAAAACCTGTAGAAAGAAGTCTGGAAAGCTGATTTCCAGAAAATTTCAAGTTCATAATCTGTATCTTTCTCATTAATCAATGGACCAGAACCAATCTTGAGCTTTATCATTCTGTAAGTTGTGATTGCAGACTGGCACACAAAATATCAGCTCAATGTCTAGAAAAAAAAAAGTGTTTGAAAAACTGGATTTCTGTGAAATTTTGAAAATCTTTGTCAAAGTTCAATCGACTGGAATGAAAATTCAAACTTGATCATTAACTTGTAAACCAAAATTCAACATAACCCTTTTCATGCTGAACCTGGAATATTCCGGTTTTAGCAAGAGGTATAGACATAGATCAGACTGCACATAAGTGCAGTCTGATCTTGGCCTACACAACCTGCCTGTCATTTTGAAACCAGTTGTTTATGAAATTAATTTCAAAAAAGTATTGACAACTGAACAACAAGTACAACCAGTGCTTTCAGCCCTTTGATTTTTAAACAATTCTGAAAAGGATTTTATTCAGCATGACAAGGGTTAATGCCTACCAGAGTAGGTCTGGACAACTGATAGATGACAGAAAGCAAACCTGTAGGCTCAGCTGGCTTAACCCATTAAAAGACAGGGTCAAAATACAAAAGTTGCAGACAACAATATTAAGTTTATATAATTTTGAAAATATATTTCTTTTTTAGTGAAAACATCAGGGTAACAAGCAATTTCATCACTTTCCACAGTCTTTTCCAAAGCTTTTTACTAGAGGGGCATCAAAAAGCAGGATTTTATGGGAATGGGTTAAGAAAAGATTTTTTAGAAATTAACAAAGGGGTTGATATAGTTATTGAGGTGTGGCTTGAAACTAGTGGACTGATACAAAAAAACAATGTGTCGAACAAAGAAGCCAATATTATTATACAAATAGAAATGTCAAAGTTATGAATAAGCTCTTGTGTGTTTAATAAACCATTGAAAAAGTTTGAGTGAAAATATGAAAAAAAAAATGAATTGAAGGGTCTTTAACCCATTGCCTAATGGCAAAATTTTAGTCTGGTCCAAATTGAAAGGAGTTGCAGAGAACAATTCAACGTTTATGAAATTTTAGGTTTTTTTAACATTATGGGTGGAAAACATAATGGAAAATGAAGAAATTGCTGGTTTCAAGCAACTTTTTCATTTCTCACAATGTTTTCCAAATTGTTTTTCTTGAGAGGAATCTTAAAATGTCATTCTGTGGAAATTGGTTGAACACTCCATCCTGCTTCTCCCAAAATCCCTAAGAAAAATCCCTAAGAAATATGTTGTAGACAATGAAGAAGTTGCTTGTAGCAAGCAATATCTTTGTTGTCCACAATTTTTTCTATCCCAAAAGGCACAGAAATTTTAAATCTCACCAACTTGAATTTGTTCAATTTGGACCAGTCTGAAATTTTTGTGAAGCCGTAATGGGTTAAAAGAAATGAATATCGTATAAGTGAATTTGCGTATAACAGACAAATACATAAGGCATAACACTATGAACTGCATTAGCAGAATTTGCTGATCTCAAACCAACAACAAATTTTAGACAAACAATGAATTCAAGTTGTTACAAATTGTATAGTTACACTATCTCTGTCTGAATTTCAAGGTTTCACTCATTCCAACACAATCCCACTTTATAATACTCTTTTATTTCCCTCATTGTTTTGTACCCAAAATACAAGATTTAAAGAATTTCATCAACTAAAAATTGCCCTCTGCACCTTCTTCAAATTTGGACAAGCCTAAATGTTCATTGTCTGGTAATGGGTTAAAGTAATTTCTCATTTATGTTGAGCCCACTTGTGGTGAGCAAGACATAGTTGTCACTATGACAAGATGGTGTATGTGCGTTAGTCTGTCCGTCAGTCTGTCCGTCCGAATTTGTCAGGACAATTACCCCTACATTAATGGATGAATTTCAAAATAACTTGAAATAATTATCCTCCATCATGATTAGAAGTGCCATTTGAAAGAATTTTTGGGATAGTTCTAATGTCAAGGTCACAGCTCAAGGTCAAACATTAAATTTTTGATTGTCAAGAGCATTTCTCCTACATTTATGGATGGATTTCAAAATAACTTGGCACAATTATTCTCCATCATGAGTAGATGTGCCATTTGAAAGAATATTTTGAATAGCTTCAAGTTCAAGGTCAAAGCTCAAGGTCAAACACTAAAATTGTGCGTATCTGGAGCATGATACCTACAAAACTTTGCGGGCTGGACAGAAGTTGTCTTGGGACAACCATCTAGTTTTTTTAATTTCTCCTTTCTGACAAAGTTCTTTTTCTATAAAGGGTACCTATCAAGTTGATGAAATTTAGAAAATCTTTGTCTTTATGGGTAAAAAAATTGAGGATGATGAAATTGCTTCAAACAAACTATTTCTTCATTTTTCTCAATGTTTTCCAAAATCTTTTTCCTAAGGGGTGTGAAAAAGTGTATGTGTTTTGTGGGAATTTAGTACATATTAAATACTTGCATAGAAATGTTTGAGAAAATTCAAAAAACTTGAGGGGTTTTGGGTTTTTTTTTTTAACAAACCTTACAGTAATATAGTTTGGAACCAGACATATTAGGCTCAAAGGCTAATCTGAGTCTTTATTTCTTGAACATATATAGACATGTATAGCTGTTCGATATGTCACACACACTGGCTTTTTATACATATTTCTTCTAATTAAAGCTCCCTAGAGATCTGTAATATAAGCCTCCCTCTCCCCCATACAGGATTATTGTACACCCTACTTATGAAGTAGAGGAAGGTATATTGGTTTCACTATGTAGACCTTTTTGTTTTCATACTCTAGCTCTAGAACCAATTGACTATACAACCATGAAGCCTCATAAAATTGTTGATCCAATAAGGAAGTACCCTATATTTTGGGGCCTCATAGCTAGGTCAAGGGTCACTGTCAAAATTGAATGTTTTTTTGAGCTCTAACTCATAAGCCATTTATAGCCTAAGTATGTGTCCTATTGTTTTTGGGTAATGTAGGTCAAAGGGCAACTGTGCTACTTGAGTGGCAAAATGCCTTAGGGGGTTAACCCTGGTCATGCTGAATTAAAGTCTTATATAGAATTGCTTTAAAATCAAAAGAGTGACAGCACTGGAAGATCTAAATGAGGGTCAATATTTCTCTAGAAAAAATATTATTTAAACAACTCTGAATTAAATAGGACAAAGAGGAGGTGGAGACCAAGATCAGACTGCACATATGTGCAGGCTGATCTTTGTCTATAACTCCTGCCAAAATAATCAGCATAACAAGAGTTAATTACCATTTATGACAATTCTAGTTTCCTTTAAACAATCATTAGAATTTTTCATCCTCGAGATGAAAGATCCATATGACAGAATTATTGCAAAGAAAATTAGGTACAAATAAGAGATCAATGTCTGAATTTTGCTACATTTTGTTGCTGGGTGAAATGCACTATATCTAGATTATGAAATATTGTGTATCATGAAAGAATTGCTTGTCATAAGCAATACTTTCATTTTCCACATTGTTTCCCAGAGTTTATCCAGAGGGTGTAAAAAAAAAACCAGGATAAAGTGGGAATGGATTAGCTGGTATTGCAAATGATCATTTAATGTTATCATATGTTTGATATATTTCACAAATAGAATGAACATATGTGTTATAGTCCCAAAAGCATCTGACCAGTAAATGCTATTAACCCTTGTCATACTTAACCCGGAATATTTCGGTTTGGCAGGAGGTATAGACAAAGATCAGCCTGCACATACGTGCAGTCTGATCTTAGTCTACACCTCCTGTTTGTCTTTTTTATGCCAGAATTGTTTTTGAAATTAAAATTCATATGAAATATTGTTGACTGAACAGCAAGTACTAGCAGTGCTTTCATCCCATTGGTTTTAATGCCATTCCAAAATAGATTTATTCAGCAGGACAAGGGTTAAAAATATGGGTTCTAGACTAATTCAAAGTCTAATTGTTATCATCAGTTGTGCCCATCTAGTCAGGATGCAATTTTTGATGGACTCTAAAGGCATCTATCAGTGTTACCCTGTTTTGAAAATCCAGTAAGATGTTAGAAGAGAAGTAGTGCCCAGTTAGATTCGATTTATTATTTTTCTAAACCAACAAACTATACATTTTGAAATTGGCATAGTCTTAGGATTCTTTATAATTTGTAGAATGTGTAAAGACTCCTCTTTGTTACGAAAACACCTATCAATAACCTGCTTAGCGTAGATGCAGTCATGGTTTCAATAACATGCAGTCTTTCAATTATAAAGAAAGTAATTTGCCTTTAGTTTTTTAAACTCAGCATACCAGCTATATACCGCAGGTGTGATAAGCTAAACAGCTACATATGTTCAAAGATGTTTATTATTTTGAATTGGCCTTTTCAATCCATTACCAGCTAGTTACAGACCGCAGTGCAAATTGCTTTGACATTGAAAACTAAGGCCCAGATAGGGTAGAAAAAATTGTGAAACAAGCCATTTCTCCTTTTCTCACAATGTTTCTTTTATGCAATTTGTCAGGGACTTAAAAAAAGCGTTACTGTGTGGGACATGTGGTTAGGAGCTATATCTATCACCAGATCCCACAATGGGATTTTTTTGAGGTGGATAATTTTTTGCGCTTAGGTACCTTTCAAGTCAAGGCCACTGTCCATACAAACCTAGTAGAGAAACAAACTACAAATTACACATCATTTCATTATTTTCCATTTATGGTTTCTAAGAACACTGCAGGTGCTTTGATTAAATTTCAAATCTTCAGAATACAGATCCCTCTCTCTTTAGTTTCAGAATAGGACGCAAGCCTGATATAAATGCTTTGCCAAACAGAAAACATGAACAAATTTTGAAATTATTTTATGTTGCCAACATTTAAATGAAGATTTCAGGAATCATTTTTGTCAGAAATTTTGTCCGTAGGTAGAGCCATGGAGTCTTTAACTCATTAGAAATTAAACTCAGCACTTTGCTATATAGCACCAAGGCTTAGCAATTCAGGAATTCATTTTCAAAAATGTTACCATCCTGGATGAGTCTACAAATTTCTACAGGAATAGCTTAAACTTGATGACATAGATTTCCCGCTTACCTTTGAAATTCAAAGTCTATTACAGCATGATTAGGACACAGAAGCTTAAATTAGTTCTAGATGACAACATTTTAGACTGGTCCAAATTCAAAGAAGATGCAGACAACAATTTTTGATTCATAAAATTTTAAAATGCTTTGTCTTAAGGGGTAGTAAACATTTTGTAAAAATGAAGACATTGCTTGTTACAAGCAATGTCTTCATTTTACATATTGTTCTCACCAACTTTTTCCTTGAGGAGCGAAGATAAATGTGATTAAGTGGGAATGGGCTTATAAGCCTAGCAATTACAGAGGTTGATTGGTAAGAGTGGTAAATTATGGGATATCTGAACAACTTACAATGTTTGAGATGAAAAACAAAATGATGAAATTATAGATAGCAACTTTCGTTTAACCCATTACCACACAGGAATTTTTTTAGACAGGTCCATATTGAGAGGAGTTGCAGAAGAAAAGTTCAAGTTTGTGAAATTCTGGATTTTTCAACTTTCTTGGTGGAAATCATTACGTAAAATGGGGAAATTGCTTGTTATAAGCAATTTCTTCTTTTTCCACTTTGCTTTGTCAATTGTTTTTCTTTAAAGGCGTAAAAAAAAATGCGATTGCATTATAATTGCTTATTTGGGAAACGGCATAATGATGTCAATAAGATACTTTAGTTGATTCTGTGTCATTTGGTTGTATACGAAGTACTGTATATTGATGATTAGTCTTCAAAACCTGCTTTCTCATTATATACTCCTCAAACATCAAATATGGCAATATGTCCACAACCTAATTTCTTTGTCAATTGGTATTTCATAATGCAGACAGCAGGTCTGCAGTTTATGTACAAAATCATTTGATGACAAACTACATAAATGTGACTTGGCATGTTAAAGGGACCTGAATGTTTTACATACAATTCACACATCCTCTGGAAAGGAAATGTGAAATTATTATCCAATTACCCCACAATCCTGCATTTTGGTGCTTTGAAGAAAAACTCTTATGGAAAACTTTCTGAGAAAAGGATAAATTGCGTTAGGGAATTTTTTTTAGCTTATTTGGCACTTCTTTTCTAATTTTAACAAAATTTAAGATGTTGTTTGCAACTTCTTTATATTTCAAGAACCTGTCTAGAATTTTGTCATCTTGTATGGGGGTGTTATATTAGATTCTTAAGATCATCTGGTATGCAGATTAAATGTCAAACCTGACCGACTGTTTAAGGACAAATACTTTTAGCAGATATTTTTCTGCTTTTAGCTTCACAAAAACTTCACTTTAAACAATTCCCACTTAGTACTGCTTTTTGATGCCCTTTTACAAAAATGTTTTAGAAAAATTGTGAAAAATTAGGAAATTGCTTTGCATAAGCATTTTCTTCTTTATCCACAATATTTTTTACCCCCAAAACAGAGATTTTTCAAGTTACATCCTAATAAATTAGTTATCTGCAACTGCTTTCAATTTGGACCAGTTGAAAATTTAGTTGTCTGGTTATCACACTTACAGAACTGTCTAAGAAAATAACACATGGCAGACATTTATTCTGCTTTTAGTTTTGATAAAATAATCCTTTCCCACATAACAAAGGTTCTTTTTTGTTCTAGAAAATGTCTTCGTTATCCAGAATTTTTTTATCTGACTAGTCTAAAATTTTGTTGTTTGGTAATGGATTTACTCAGCTGATGTCATCTCAAACATTTGGTATTAAGAACTGGAATCCAGCCAAACTGTCAAATATGAACTCATTTTACATTTGTTGAAATTCAAGATATTGTCAAAAAGTGAGGGAGATGACACATACTAATCAGGGTTCTCCCCAGAATTTTTTGAAGGCGTAGTGGCAAATGCGCTGCATGTTGTCAGTTATCATATGGTATGACTATACATAATAAAGGTCATTAAAAGTGCTTTTTAGCTTGTTTATAAATATCTTGATTTTTATTGAGTTTTATTCTTGAATACATGTAATATGCTTCAACCTTTTAATTATTATAGCTTTAATTCTCTACTCTGAGGCTGATTTTGATACCAATCAATTGTGACATTACTCAGCTTATTTTGCCTCTCTATCCTATTTGTTAGAAAGGGCACTAAATTGTTGGATGTGAAACGGAAAGAAAAGGAAAGAATATATCCAAAAGCCATAAAAATACAGCAAGTCAAATAAAATCAAGGTATCAATTGGTCAAATGAAAGAATAAATCACAAAGTCTCAAAGGAATGAGTAAAAAAAGGTGTCAGCTGCTTGTCTGTTAGATAGGAATATCTTTTCATGCTTGGCCATTTTAACAAGTCTGTCCAAAAATCCTATCCTTGAGGACTCTTTAAAAAAAAGCATGGAGTGTTGGATTGAAAAAATGCCCTTCTTCAGAAAAATATAGATATTATTTTCAGTATTTTCAAAAATGTATTTATAAGATTCCTGTGTGAAATACCTGGTTTCATCTTCAAATTTTGCATCTTAGAGAGCTCAATCAGATTCTCTGTGTTAAATTTGAAAGGTTCATTATTTGCCCATTCAGAATCCTTTGACTGTCTGACACTATAACTATCATTCTAACAGTACTTTCAGCTCTTTGATCTCAATAAGTTAATCAAAAATGTAGTATATATCAGCAGTGTCAATTCTTAGCTTAATTCTTAAATTATAAAATGAAACTTGATCAAATTCATAAACCAAGTGTCCTTACTCTTCTCTTCTTCAAGTGATTTCAGCACTTTGATTTTCAAAAGTTTTTTTGTTTTCAGAATCTTATAGAGTGAATTATCTTTTCCTGATTCTAAATAATTATTAAACCATTACTTTTGATAAAAAGAAAACCTAATTGGTCTAAGGCATTCTTTTCTTGAAGTGCTTTCAGCACTTTGATTTTTATGGGGTATTATTTCTTTTTAAGCAAATATCATGAGAGGGCGAGATATCATTACATGATTACTAAAAATACAATAATACTTTCAATCAAAATTTATTGTTTTTTTTTTTTTTTTTTTTTTACAAAGGGGTTGAACAAACCAGGGTACGAATGTGTGAGATAATACCCTCCATGTTGAATAAAAAATGAACGGACTTAATCAGAAAGATACATGTATGTAATTATTAAAGTGGTTTGAAAACAAGCGCTAAGTATAACTAGGATGGCTTATATACCAATCTGTGTTAAATATTTCGGCAAATTCTCGCAAAGAAAAAGATCGCGAAAATGGCATGTTTCAGCGATCAGTGTATAAAATAAACTGACCAAATTAATCTTTCCTTCCAAAATTTATATTATAAACCACTGTGGCTTTAGTTTGATAGTTGTCACATCAAATAACCACATATTTTACCTCGGCAAATCTCAGCCAAAGTGACAATTTTCCGAAAATGGGTCGCCATTTTGAATTCATTGTTTACATATTGGAACCCATCATCCTTGGTGACTGATAGCGCGGTACCAGTGGTAAAAAATCAATAATGACCAATTAGTAAGAGTGTAAGGGTCTTATCAATAAAGGTGTTACGTAATATACGGTAAACAACACTATAGATAAAGAGCCTGTCGTGTTCACGCTTCTGCAACCAATTTTAGTGGCTTGCTTGGCCCTTTCTTCATCTAGAAATTAAGCTGTATCGGTGACCAAATTTACGCGTATCGGCGATCTGAAGGCGTATCGGCAAACTCTCTTAATTTATGAAGGCGTATCGGGGCCGATACGCCATAAAGGCCTGGGGAGAACCCTGCTAATCAAAGGACTGAACGTCCTGAGAGCGGTTTTGCTGGCTTATAAGTAACTGCGCTCAATTATGCCAACATGTATCATCTAGATGAGTAAATAAATCGTACACCTAAGAGGGATGAGCAGCTGGATGCTCGATATGGATATAGTGATAATACTGGTGTGAGAACTACCAGGAATCCATGGTTAGGAGCTCCAGTCGCCCCGATATAACTGAAATACTATTAAAAGATGCGTTAAAACCCCATTCAATTAACCATGACCTTTTATTGTTTACCGAAATCTCTATCTTGATTTAATCACAACGTTTTCTTTAATACTATTTCATCAGTGCGTGAAAATTTGTGGTTGTGTGGTAAAAGGTTAAATGATAAAAGGTAGAGAAATCAAAGCTAACATTCAATTCTTTTTTGATAGGGCATACTATTATTACGTACTACATGTTCGTTTCAAAGATATAGTCGAATTCGAGAGGTAAAATGGTGTTTTATTCGGTGGGGTTAAATAAGCGCTTGAATCACGACTATAACAGTGTAGTAACTTGTAGCATATACTGCGTACACGGGGTGTAAATTTGCTCAGTCCTGCCAGGTCAAAACTAACAGACAGGGTTGGGAGTTTGTTTACTCCACTAACCACTGACCTAGATTGTATCTTGAAACGCGGGGAGATTATTTCTCTTATTTAGACAGTTCATTAGACAATTTACTATGGATATATTAAGTCGAAGTTTCAAACCATTTCCATGGCATTCATTACTAAAAGGAGGCTGTTAGCATTCAGCAAGTAAGTTATTTTCTTCATCAGCGATGAAACAAGATGGAGGCAATCACATAGATTTTCACTCCAAGTTTATGAGCATGCGTGGAAATGAGTACAAAATTCGTGAAAAGTTGTTTCCGGTTGATCGATATGAAATACCGGTTTTATCCTACAAAACCGCTAAAAACCAATAATGCTCTCAAGATAGTTCTTCGGTAAGGCTCATTTGGTCAAAAATTGAAATAAAAATTACCTAGGGCTTTTAATGAACAACATTTATGTAAAGTAACAAGAAATTTTGGCAATAGTGAAGGAGGAATATTTGAAAATTAATGACCTTGACATTTGACCTTGACCAATGACCTTGGACTTAGTACCAACAGAAAGTCCATGTCATAAGCAATGCACATGTAAAATATGAAGGCTATATCACTTACCTTTGTTTTCTTATGGGAGATGTTAAAGTTAAAATTTTCGAAATGTTGACATTGAGAAATGACCTTGACCTTGACAGATGACATTGTACCTCATACCAACAGAAACGTCATGTCATAAGCAATGCACATGTAAAATATGAAGAGTGTGTCACTTACCATTGTGAACTTATAGACAATGTTAAGTTAAGCTTTTCAAAATTTTGACCTTGAGAAATGACCTTGAACCTGACAGATGACCTTGAAATTAGTAAATTACCGGTTTGGAACGAATTTTGAATTGCCAGACCGATTGGAATCCCAAAAGAAACACCAAATCGGTCCAATATTTTCATTAAATCTCACGTTTAAATATTGATAAACTCTTTACTGTCTATCAAACTCACTTGAAAAAGAAAGATTTTATGGGTTACACACATTACCTGCAGATTAAGGGATTTATGGATGTGCCAAAAATCGATAATTAGTTTACCTGCTGGCCAGTCAGGTACCCATCTGCACGTGGACCCAATTTGCAGTTAGCTACAGTTTCACACTTGACCGAACTACCGGTATCCAATTTCATACACTGTTTGCCACAGTGCATCGGTTTAACTTACACTTTAGAAGTCTTGTCGAAATGGACATCTAATACTGTGTCAATTCAAATTGCCGTTACTCGTGAAACAAATTTCTTTAACTCTATTATGGGATGCATATAAAAATTGAGACATTATTAGGCTTCATTTGCCGAAGTCAGAATAGCTCAACATAACGCTTTTATCACAATTAAGCGTGTGAGACCAGGCTTAAAATTTGTATAAAAAAGTCACGTTTTTAATATGTCTTATAGTTTTCATTCACGGTAAGTTACATAGCCAATAGAATTCAAATAATAAGTGGAAATCCGCAAAATGCGATAATTTGCTTATAAAAAAACAGCTGCGTAATAATTTTCCTAGTTCAGTCAATAAAATTAAAGAAACATAGAATCGTGAAATCTTACTTCAGGGATGGAAACCATCTGCATAATAAATTGGGAATCAACTACAATTAATAAATGATAACTAGTTTATGAAAAAGTAGGTTATTACTTTAATTTCATTGGTGGGGGTGGGGGGTACGTCACAGTAATATTTTGCAAGTTTACAAAAACAAAATGAAAGTAGGTGTTTTCATCTATCTTCCCCTTGTTGAAGATTATTATCATCTTTGGATATTTGAAAAAGAAGGCATCTACTGAATGAATGATTAACCCTTTTACGTACGGGAAAGGTGTAAAAAGGAGGAGGTATTCGTTGTTGCTGGCCAATTTGGGCTGATTGTAGTATTCAGTTTTGGCAGGGGTGTGGGGGGTCGTTGGGGACATTGTCCTGGACCGATTTAAATTTCAATATTTTCGTAGCCCTGCAATTTGGGAATGTTTTTTGGTTTGGTGGTTTTTTAACATCTTGCCAGACAACAAGATTCTTGAAAACAGTTTAAGATGCTCTGAAATTGGAAAATAGGTGTATAAAGGGTATAAAACATTGTGAGTAAAAGAGACATTGCTTATTTTTCCATGACTATTTTTTCAGGTAAGCAGAAAACGACATTGTATGGTAATGGGTTAAGAAAACCTGGGATGTAGTCTTAGCCCTGCTATTGTGTGCTTTATTGTCTTCATCAGTATTCGATGTTTTGATGTATCGCAGCGACATTTATTACATGTGTGGGAAAATAAAGATTCGGATAAGCTTGATCTGCATAGACTGATCAAAGGATTCACTATAAGTGACTGTCAAGTAAATAGTGACCCAAAGCTTCTTGACTATCAATGAATATTCTAAACCCAATTACCAGATGGCAAAATTTTGCACTGGTCCAAAATGAAAGAAGTTGCAGGTGACATGTTTTTTAAAGTTTATGGTATTTTACATTTCTAGTATCTTGGTTGAAAAAAATTGTGTGAATGAAGATATTGCTTTTTAGAAGCAATTCCTTCATTTACACAATGTTTTCCCTATTATTTTTATTGGAGCGTCTAAAAGGGTCACTGTGTTGGAATGGGTTAATGCTCTGAGTAGATCAAGTTAAGCTAAAGATGAAAGTATAAAGGTAGACTTGATCAGGAATTCCTTAGCAGCCAGTCATATCATTTGCCTTGCCAGAGCCTATAAACCCTTGTCATGCTGAATATTTATACTTTCTTTACAAAATTTGATTTTTTTAGGTTAAATTTAGATCTACATTGTGCACACATATTTCCTCATCACTAAAAGAACAAGCAAATAGTGTTGACTTAGATCAGACGTCTGTGCATGCTGATCTTAGCCTATACACATACCACAAAAACAGGAATATTCTGGGATCAGCATGACAAGGGTTAAACTTATTTGTTAGATAATCCTTTGTTTCCAAGGTCAACATGTTTGTGATTGATGGTGTGCTGTGTTTCAACAATTATCAAACCATCGTCTTCAAATCATTGGGAGGTCATGACTATACCATGAAACTGATGCCACTAACAGGAACCTGTTACTACTGTGTTTTGGCAGTAATCAAGAGAAGATGAAAACTTGGAAATGCTTTTGAAATGTTCAAAATATGTGTATCAGTAAATGATAAGGCCATTTTAGTGTTGGCCATGAATAATCCATGTCTGTCACTGATATGATTGTGGTAAAACTATAAAAGGGAAACAACCAATTAACTACACTACTGTACTAGAATTTTTTGCAAGGACACTGATTGATCTATCCATCTGAGATTAATTTATGTAATGATATTCAAAACTTTGATTTTATTCAAACCAGCCAGTCAGTTACAAAGTTTCATAAAAGGACTGATTAGCTGTGATATGATATGCCTCAGCCAATCAGTATGTGTGAATGAATTCAGAAATTTTAATTTATTGAAACTGTAAATCAGTCAATGTTATTTATGAAATAAATTAACATAGGATTTTATTAGCAGTTAGATGCAGGTTAAGGAGTTTTGGTGTATGTTAATAAAACCGCAGGCAGTGCATGACATGTACATCTTCAGGAAGGCATAGCATGACATGTACATCTTCAGGCAAATCTAATGTCAAATTTCAAGTAAATTTGCTGTTCATTTAACTATTTCATTCCATGAATAGCATGAGCTTTACTAATCATAGTCGGCCCAATTAGCTCAGTTGGTAGAGCACTTGACTTCAAACCTCAAGATCATGGGTTCAAGCCCTGGGCTGACTAAACTAACTAACTTATTGTCTTTTGGATTAGATGTAAAACCGAGGCCCCATGTGACCATGCCATCCATTGAGTATGTTAAAGAGCAAGGCAGAGCTCTCAGCAGTTTCATCCTGTATCCTTGCTCCATCCCTCGTAACAACTAACAGTGTTTTGGGGTGTAGCTCATATGGACACGTGCTACAGTAGCGACTGTAGGTAAGAATTACCTAAAATCATTAGCTGGTCAGCAATGTCAGTCAAACAATGGTCAGCAATGTCAGTCAAACAAGGATGGAATGAGCACTGTAAATTCAATAACAGTTTATCTGCTATCCAGGAAAATCTGATTAGTATTTCCTTTCTGATGTTTGAAAATTTCAATGTTTTGATGACATCACACTTGCTTGATTATTCCTCTGCCCTCAAGAAAAAGAATAGAGAATTATGTCTTGTAGAAAGTGGAATATTCCTGTTTTGGCAGGACTTTTATACAGATTAGCCTGCACATATACCACCTGATTGTTTCAAGCCAAATTTATACATGAAATTAATTTTCAAAAGAAACAGTGTTCTACACATAGTACATCCACTGTTTTCCACTCATTGATATACTATACCATTTTAGAAACAATGACAAGGTTGAAATTGCAAATTATGAACATAATCAAAATTCTCAAAAATCATATTCTCATTACCATGTCACAAAATTTAAATTTCTGAAAAGTTATAATAATCTGAAGTCAGAATGTAAGTACCATAATAGGGTAGAAACATAAATGATAAGGAACTCGCTTGGTGTTGCACTTTTTTTTTGTCTTCAGTTTTTCTTCACATTAACCCTTTCCTGTACAATCTCTGGTTTTTATGTCCTTGTGATTTTATACTTGATAAAACCTTGTGGAAAAAGAAGAAATAGCTTTTAACAAGCTATTTCTTCTTTTTCCACAATATTTTCTACCCTACTGAATGGTTATTTTTTCAAATTAAATCGTCTGCAAAACCTTTGAATTTGGACAGGTCTAAAAAAATTGAAACAGTAAAGGGTTAAAATAAGGGATTTCAGTCAACAGTCATTACCTCGAAACCAGAAATCTTGAAGTTTCGGTTATGTTGAGATCATTCATTCTCATGTCCCATTTCTTTATCCCTGCTTCATTTAATATAAAACTGAATATTCATCTCAAACCAGTGGAACATGCAATTACTATCATATGTCAAGTTCTTTTCAAGCCGAATTTAAATTCCAATTTGATGTGAAAAAATGGAATTACAGCATATCACTGTGAAACTATCGGTTTTCGAAGGAAATAACACACCCATGAAAAATACACACCATGGGAAAAAAGATTTAATATTTCTTTTGTTTTTTCCACAAGGAAAGTTAACAACTTGCCCAATCTCTAGTCCGATGATGCATTAAAGCTGACATTGACTCAAACCCAGCTTGCACATAGTGTTTTACTCTAACCCTGACTTTTGGTAGAAAGTCCCGGTTCGATGGCCAATATTTTTACCTCAAACTTTGGTTATTTCAAGCTTTTTGCCAAGGCCCACAAAAACAGGAATAATGAGTGTTGACTGTATATAGTGATGTATTACAACAAACCAGTGAGATTTCCAAAAATTATACACATCCACAAAGTCATAACTCGGAACAGCCTGTACATACAAACAGTCTGATCAGAGTCTTAATGGGCTCTATAGATAGATAAAGACTCAAAGATTCATTAATCCATAACCAGACGTCAAAATTTTAGACTGGTCCAAATTGAAAGGAGTTGCAGTGTTTTAGATTTTCTCAACTGAACATGGTTGAAAAAGAAGAAATTGCTTGTTACAAGCAATTTGTTCAATTTACACAATTTTTTCCCAATTGATTTTCTTGAGAGGCATCCAAAAGCTTCACTGTTTGGGAATGGGTATCAAAGGATATTATATCAAATACACAAAATGGCTGTCCAGCCTGCTCAGTGAATGACCTTCACACATTTTGGAAATGTCTCACACAGGCTCAAATACAAGTCATTCTAAACATAGCAAAGTTATGATTAACTTTTCATTGACCTATTCCCCACGCAATCATGCCTTTTTGATGCCCCCCCCCCCCCCCAATTACTACTGGTAAAATACAAATTGTTTGCAACAAACAATTTCTTCATTTGCCACAATGTTTTTATGCCCCGCATCAAAAAATTGGGGCATATTGTATTACTGTTGTCCGTCTGTCTGTCCGTCATTCAGACTTTCCGTCTGTCTGTCCGTCTGTAGTCTGCAAAACTTAACCAAAAAACTTTACATTGCCAATGACTACCAGCCTATTCAAGATACAATGCTCATACTTGGAATAATGATATATCTCCATAATACGCATCTCCTCATGTCAAGGTCAAGGTCATGTGATAAGGTCATATACCAAGGTCAAACGCCCAAAAAATTTACTTGATGCTTTCACTAAAATACTCCTTAAAATTTCATGTACAAGTCAACAACACTTTTCATAGTTAAGTCCCGTTGCAGGGGCATTGTGTTTCACAAACACATCTTGTTTACCTAGAAAGTTGTAAAAATAAAAAGGATTAAATCATGAGCTTTAAATTATCTTCAATTTGGACAAGTCTAAATGGTTAAACCATTTCCACACAATCCCATCTTTTACTCCCCTTTACTCCAAATTTCATGTACAAGTCAACAACACTTTTCATAGTTAAGTCCCGTTGCAGGGGCATTGTGTTTCACAAACACATCTTGTTTACCTAGAAAGTTGTAAAAATAAAAAGGATTAAATCATGAGCTTTAAATTATCTTCAATTTGGACAAGTCTAAATGGTTAAACCATTTCCACACAATCCCATCTTTTACTCCCCTCAAGAAAGAAGGTTTGGAAAACAATGTATACAATAAAGAAATTGCTTGTTACAAGCATTTTCTTCATTTTCGACAATGTTTTTCTATTCTTGAAAATGCTATCAGCTAGAAATTGTTCTCTGCAACTTTTTAAAATTTATACCAATCTAAAATTTTGTCATCTAATAATGTGTAAAATAGCTTTAACTCTTGTCATGCTGAACCCTGGAATATTCCTGTTTTGGCAAGAGGTGTAGACCAAGATCAGCCAGCACATAAGTGCAGTCTGATTTTAGTCTACACATCCTGCTTGCCTCTTTGAAGTCAAGAGTTGTTGAAAAAGATAAATTTTCGAAATGAATATTAACAAACAATAATTGATTCCAGTGTTTTCAGCTCTTTGTTATTTAACCCTTTCCTGTTTTAAATATTTTTAGACCTGTCCAAATTCAAAGGTTTTGCAGACGAAAATTTATGGGTTTAATTTGCAAAAATAACCATTCAGTAGAGTAGAAAATATTATGGAAAAAGAAGCAATTTATTCTTTTCCCACAATGATTTCTCAAGTATAAAATCACTAGGACGTTAAAACCAGTGATTGTACAGGAAAGGGTTAAATGCAATTCTGTAGAGGATTTTATTTAGCATGACAAGGGTTAAATTTCAATTAGGGGTCCCTGTTGATCTTATAATGCCATATAAAAATAGGGCAACACAGATTTTAGTGCATGTGACATACATGTCAAGTAGAAATGTGTTTTCAATAAATGTGCACCATCACGAATGTTGACAAACTGATTAGAAAAGATCAGAGAAAGACCTTCATTCAATGGGCTTGTATTACCACAAGATTGTCATATTTATTCTAGTTCCTATTCATAACTGGTCCACTGAGATAAAGACAATCTCAAAATTCCCCTTTTGATTGTAAGTGATAATTTCTAATTTAGTCATTACAATTTTTCCGGGGGGGGGGGGGGGGGGAATCAGTCAGTCTGCACATATAACTCTCATTCTCCCCTTAACTTAGAAATTTTTATGCTCCAAAAAGGGTGAGCATACAGCCCCCATTCTTTTTGAACGTCTGTCTGCCTCGAATTCTCCATAGCCCTTGAGCTAAATTGGATGAATCTGTGAATTAGTTTGTCGATGCATTTTTCCTATTACTTTGAAAGCTCCAAGGTCAAGGTCACAGTTCAAGGTCAAAGGTCAATATGGACCTTGTCCAGAGGATACCTCCTTCAATTATGGATGGATTTCAAAATAATTTGGCACAATTATTCTCTATCATGAGTAGATGTACCATTTGAAAAAGAACCAGATAGCTCCAAGTTCAATGTCACAGCTCAAGGTCAAACATTGAACTTAGGCATGTATGGAGCATAGCTCCTAAAAATTAAGGATGGATTTCTAAATGACTTTGCACAATTGTTCTCTATTATGAAAAGACCTGCCATTTGAAACAAATTTTCTGATAGATCCAAGATCAAGATCACAGCTCAAGGTTGAATGTCAAAATTTAGCTTGTCCAGAGCATAGCTCCTTTAATCATGAATGGATTTCAATATAACCTGGCACAATTGTTCTCTATCAATACATTTGAAAGAAATATTTAGAAAGCTCCAAGGTTAATGTCACAGCTCAAGGTCAAACATTAAGATCAAGCATGTCTGGAGCATATTGATTCATTTTAAAAAAAATCTTCAGATTTGATTTCTATCATGAGAAAATGTTCTATGTGAAACAAATTTAAGATAGCTCAAAGGTCAAGGTCATAGTTCAAGGTAAAATGTTAAATTAAGCATGTTTGTGGAAGGACTAATCCATGGCAGCCACTTTGCCTGTCCGTCCATGCAAACCATTTTCCTGTTTATTTTTTACTTTTTGTGAAGGGCTATATTTGGACAGCATTATCCATTACTGACAGCTCTTGTTTTCTCTTTGTCCAAATTTACTAGTAAAATTATAAGAGTCAACTACCCCTGGTTGACAAATAGCCACTAGAACTTAGATGTTTCCCTCTCTTTGCAAATTTACTGATTAATTTTGCCACCTTCACTTTGATTAAATTACATATCATCTTCATAGCACAGTCAGTAGTGCATCAGACTCCCAATCTTCAATCATGGGATGTCATGGGTTGGATCCCCGGAAGCGGGACATATATGTCATGGAATAAAATGAATAATACAATTTTGTTGAATTGGCAAAATATGTATTTACCCAACATATTTACCAAATGTCTCCGTATTTCATCTTAAAATTGCCAGCCATGGTGCAAAATGCTGGAGCTGTTATTCCGTACCCATTTTCCTATAATCTCTCAGTCTTAACCCTTGCCATGCTAAACCCGGAATATTCCGGTTTTGGCAGGAGGTATAGACAAAGACCAGCCTGCACATAAGTGCAGTCTGATCTTAGTCTACACCTCCTGATTGTCTTATTCATGCCAGAGTTGCTTATGAAATTAAATTCCATAAGAAATATTGATGATTGAACAACAAGTACTTACAGTGCTTTCATCCCTTTGATTTTAATGCCATTCCAAAATGGATTTATTCAGCATGACAAGGGTTAAAACACTGCCTGTCTCTCCTTGTCTATTTACAAACAATACTGATTTTTAAACAAAAAATACAAATGCGTTTTCAAGTGTTTACTGATAGGCAGATTTCTGAAGGAGAAGACCAATTTAGGTATACTGTCAGTCTCTACTGATTGACACTATTAGACATACTTTGATAATGAAGTTTTGAAATTTCTAAATGAGGTTTACATTGGAACTAGTTTTGAGCTTAGAATTTGTCACATAAGGTAAGTTCCAATTTAGGTGGGGGCTGTTCCTAGGCTCTGAGAACAATAAATTTTGGGAAATAGGGGGACTGGATGTGGGGAGTGTTAGTTAGTTTATTAGGGAGGGAGCATTTATTAAGAGAAATGAGGTACATGTATTTGGCTATTTGCTCTTTAAAGGGGCTCTTGCACAGATTATGAAAGAAAAAATTAGCTCCCAATGTTCTAGCTGTTATGGTTTCAGGCATTTGAAAGAAGATGATTAAGGTGATTTCATAACTTTGAAAAAAAAAAGAAGCAGAAATATTGAGGGTAATGAGACTAAAATAACTCTATGAGGTACAACGCGAATGAAACCGATGTTCATTGTGTAAATATCTTTGAAAGTAATTTTCTCTCAAACTGTTTGATTTCGCTGTTCTTTGAAAAAATTTTCTTAGATCATAGTCTACAATTTTTTTTAACTATTTTGATTGGTCAAAAAACATGTCTTTTTATTGGTGGGACTTTTTTTCCGAATTTACAACAAAAATATGTTGTCCAACTGTCTGAAGGAAACAAGTCATGTTTTTTTTTGTAAATTAGTCTAATAAAATGATCACCTCTCTCATACATCTTGGGAGGAAACAGGACGTGTTGTAAATCCCAGGTTGCAAAGTAAGATGGGGTGGGTGCGTTATAGGTGTTAGTCTGTTAGCAGTTTCTTGTCCACTCTGTATCTCCTAAGAGCTTTGTCCAGTTTTCAAAATATTTGGCACAATGCAGTACATGGATGAGATGATGTGCAAAGAGCAAGATATTGAGACCTTCATGGTCAAATGACCAAATTCACCTTGTCGGAAGTATAAGTATAATTTTTGGATGGATTCTGAAATAAATTAAGGTAAGATGTGTGCAAGATTTGGTGACCTTCCGTCAAGGTCACAGTTCAAGACTGAATGACCAAATTCAGCTTGTCTGAGGCATATCTATGATATATTTAGATGGATTTCAAAATAAATTGACATGCTTGTGTTGTGGGTTGTTAGGAGGTAAGATTCAATGACCTTACTTCAAGGTCACAGTTTAAAATCAAATTTATTAATTCAACCATTTCTTGAAATTTTTCCCATGGAAAAGCCTGATCAATAGTCATTTGAAAGTTGATCATTACAGAGACCTTGTATATAACTGAGGATATTGAAATAAACCAGACATATATTTAGCTAAAGCATGACCATATAAAAAAATTATAAATTGGTGAACTTTCCCATGAATGGTATGAGGGAAGAATAGAATCTCTTTATTCAAAGTCAACATAAATTTTCAGAGTGAAAATCTTAAGCAATCATTTACATTAATATGTTAAGTAAACTACTTGCATAAGGTTTCTGAATATTACAGGAGTTTTATGATGTTTACCATGACGGAGCACCTAAGGCACAATACCAGAGGACAATATTTTGGACTAGTCTGATTTCAAAGATCTTTAAGATTACTATTCTAGGTTGATAGAATTTTAAATATCTATGTTTTTCTGGGAAGAAAACAATGTAGACAAAAAAATGCCAGTAGCAAGTAATCTCCTCATTTTTAGCTTCACTGGCTGAAGGCTAGCAGGTAATTGTCATGGCATGATGTGATCTCACATCCATCTTCTCCTTCATTACATTCAAGTGATTTCTTAATTTTCCACAATGTTTTCCCAATTAAGTTTCTTAAGGGGCATCAAAAAGTTTCAATGTGTGGGAATGGTTTAAAGTAGATTTTCTCCTTGATTTTCTTTGAACCTTATTCAAAGTTGCCATTCATTTGCTCTTCAGTTCTAGAGTTTTTGTTTGTATTCTTGTTTTTGTACAAAACCCTATGGTGTGGGTACTCATTTATGCCCCTTTAGAAAATTGTATTATTATTACCCTGCAAAACGAATGTTTTCTGGTGTATACTTGAATCAGTCTGTCTGTCTGTCTGTCTGTGTGTCTGACCTTCTGTCAGACTTTATACATACTTTGATCACATGGCAAAGTTTTGCATCATGCAATTTTGACGTCTCAAATCCCCCTGGCAGCAGAAGAATTATGTGCCATTAACCTTAGTCAGTTTTTTAGCTCACCTGAGCACAACGTAGGAAGGCCTCAACAATTCTTTAAACATCTTCTCCACAGTAACCACTGGGCGGATTTCAACCAAACTTTGCAGGAATGTTCTTTGGGTGTCCATTCTCAAAAGTTGTACACAGAATTTTGATTGACCCCAAATATGGGCAGGGCAGGGCAGTTTTTTACTTTGAAATCTTTAAAAATCTTCTCCTCAGTAACCATTGGGCCAATTTCAACCAAACTTGACATGAATGTTCCTTGGGGACCCTTGTCAAAAAGTGTTTGCAAAATTTTGATTGAAGCCCAATTATGGGCGTGGCAGTTTTTAGTCCCCTACCTGCAAAAGCCGAAGGGGACTATAGGTTTGCGCTCTGTCCTTCTGTCCGTCAGTCTGTCTGTCAGTCCAGACATATCAGTTTTCCGGACTTTTTTTCTTAACCCTGGGAGATATTGAGCTGATTTTTGGTATGTGAGTCGCATCAATGATTTTTGTGGAAGATGCGGATGCTGGACTTAGAAATTACCATAAAATTTCAGTTTACAGGACTTTTTTTCTTAACTCTGAGAGATATTGAGCTGATTTTTGGTATGTGAGTCCACATCAATGAGTTGCAGAACAACTTAGAGTTTGGTTCCAGTCCATCAATTTTTAAGGAAGATATGGATGCTGGACTCAGAAAATTACCCGGAAATTTCAGTTTTCCGGATTTTTTAGGTCACCTGACCGAATGGTCATGGTGACCTATTGCAATCATCTTTTGTCCGTCGTCATGCTTCGTCCGTTGTCCGTTGTCCGTTAACTTTAAAACATTTTCATCTTCTTCTCAAGAACTACTGGGCGGATTTCAACCAAACTTGGTAGAAAGCATCATTGGGGGATGCCAATTCAAGTTTGTGAAAATAGGGGTTCTGGGGGTCATAGGGGCCCAAATAGGGGCCAAAAAGGGGTAATTTTTGGTACTTCTTTAAAAATCTTCTTCTAATAAACCGTTAATGCCAGAGCTTAAATATTTTGTGCGCATGACAACTAGGACAGGTATATTATAAATTGTGAAATTCATGCCCCTGGGGTCATGTATGGGGCCACACCCAGAGGTCAAAGTTCATCATGTTTAAAAATTCACATTTTCATCTTCTTCTGATGAAGTACAAAGCCAATTTCAAACAAACTTGGTGAAAAGCATCATTTGGTAATGGTTATTCCGATTTGTGAAAATAAAAGGGCTGTGGGGTCAGGGGGCCCTAAAATGGGGACCAAAAGGGGGTAATTTTTGGTAACTTTCAAATATTTCATCTTCTTCTCAAGAACTACTGGGCGGATTTCAACCAAACTTAGTAGAAAGCATCATTGGGGGATGCCAATTCAAGTTTGTGAAAATAGGGGTTCTGGGGGTCAAAGGGGCCCAAATCGGGGGCAAAAAGGGGTAATTTTTGGTACTTCTTAAAAAATCTTCTTCTAATAAACCGTTAATGCCAGAGCTTAAATATTCTGTGTGCATGACAAGCAGGACAGTTATATTATAAATTGTGAAATTCATGTCCCTGGGGTCATGTATGGGGCCACACCCAGAGGTCAAAGTTCTTCATGTTAAAAAATTCACATTTTCATCTTCTTCTGATGAAGTACTAAGCCAATTTCAAACTAACTTGGTGAAAAGCATCATTGGGTACTGATTATACAGATTTGTGAAAATTAAAAGGCTGGAGGTCAGGGGTGCCTAAAATGGGGACCAAAAAGGGGTAATTTTTGGTAACTTTCAAACATTTTCATCTTCTTCTCAAGAACTACTGAGGGGATTTCAACCAAACCTTTTTCTAATTCTACTAAGGTGACCATTAAGGCCCACTGGGCCTCTTGTTTTCTGAACCCTTAGAGATATTGAGCTGATTTTTGGTATGTGAGTCTGTATCAATAAGTTACAGAACAGGTTTAAGTTTGGTTCCGGTCCATTGATTTTTGAAAATTACCAGGAAATTTTAGTTTTCAGGTCCATTGATTTTTGAGGAAGATATGGATGCTAGACTAGGGAAATTACAGTTTTTCCAGACTTTTTTCATAACACTTGCAGGTATTGAGCTGATTTTTGATAAGTGAGTCAGCATTGATGAGTTACAGAACGAGTTCAAGTTCTGTTCCAGTCCATTGATTTTTGAGCAAATAATGGATGTTTTTGCAAAATAAGTTACATATATTGATAAAATTGAGTTTAATTGCAGTCCATTGCATTTCCAAGGCTTGTAAAGGATGTTAGGGTGGTACTAGTGAGAGAGATACTCTGCAGCTCCACTATAACGCTGTTGGTGGGGTCCAAGAAATGAAACAGCAGAAGAAATGGAGTTACCGTAATTAGTCCATATATTCGGACACGATTAAATAATTATTTTTTTCATGTCCGAATACATAGATAATTACTCAAGCCAGTGTCCGAATTTATAGATAAATCGTCATGCAGCCGGGAACAACCATTGCCGATTTTCATGAGTCACCAACTGTTTTGCTCAGACACTGAATTCATTTCAACAGTAAATAAACTTGATATGTGTTATGCATTACGTTCGAAAATTTATTTATCATTATTATTTTTTTTTTTTCAAATTGTTACAAGATAATGGCGAAGACGACGTGAAATCAATGTTCATTCACTGATTAAAAACCTTAATAAACGATTTACTTTTCTAAAATGTTGTTTTTCTTCGTTTTAACGATTGATAGAATCCCACATATCACCGTAAGAATACGACAAGATCGTAATTACAGCATTTTCAGGCAAAATTGTTACGATGTTTCGGTAGTCAAAGTCCGATTTTGAGAGGATGGTAAATTCTTTTTCTGTCATGTTTGTACAATCATCGTCCGTTGAATTGAAAACAAGGGATATTAATATCGAGAGCTAAACAAAATCTTCGCATTTTAATTGTTCATGTATTAAAGTCACCGAGAGATAAGAAGTAATTTGTCAGTTAGAATTAAATCACGGCATCGTGAATTACGACGGTTTTTCTCTGATCTGCTTCACATAAATCATCACGTAATATTGCCCGCAAATTTAAAGTAAATGCGATGGCCTACCTGTGAGAAAAAATCCTTTTTTTAAAATAATATCCGTAATGTTTGAAGAGTATTCAGACAGTCGATTAAACCATGTAAACTATCGGCATAATGACAAGGGTAAAAATTCGGTCACCAAGAATTCTCACGGGGTACGCGTCTGGCACATGCCAACTCCGGAAACTCTCCCAAATATAGCTGAACATCTGGCGGCGGCGCCTTTGATCACCTTTCCTCCCTCGTAGTAAAATAAACTGTACTCGAAAAACCTTTACTTTATATTTGTCGAACGAGACTTGTTACGCGTGTTTGATTGAACAGTATGAGATTAAATTTTCGGATTATTAAAAGAAGCGGGGATAAAAAAGGTAATTTATTTTAATCTACCAATATTATATATCGGATGAGAAGTTAATAATTTTGTGACAAATTAACAATTAAAATTCTCGCACTTTCCGTATTTAGTGAAAACGTCGTAGCTACGACTGATTCTTTTCAAAGCATATCATTACTTTTTTTCTTGATTTGATACAGCCGATGACAATACCCTCGATGAGCTCCGGATACGAGGAAAGTGTAGTTAAATCGAAAGTAGGTTCAGGTCAATTTGTAGCACATGTTAATCGTTGCCATCCTTTCAAAGCAGGTCCTGTCGGGGAAAGAAAATTAAGAAATCAGAGAGGGAAACCAAGCGTGATATTTTTTAACTAAATCACCTTCACGGTTCGTAGCTTAAGCCTATCGAGGTGCGTGCCTATTCTCGGTCACTGTTTTAAACAATATACACCTGTTTACACTTAACCCAGACAGTTTGGAGATACTGATCGCCAAGATTCCAAATTGCCGATAATGGATGTGGTATTTGTTAACCTGATATTTTATGTTCGTAAATTCGGTGTCCGAATTTATAGATAAATTCCAGACACCATTTGTCCGAAATTAGAGGCACAAAATTAATTATTTCATGAAATAATTGATGGTGTCCGAATACTTGGAGTGTCCGAATATATGGACAAATTACGGTAATGTGCAATAATGCTGTCCCCCCCCCCCCTTTAACAAGTTACTAGTCTGGAAATGAAAAACAACAACTGTAGTTACGAGATTTTAGCAGCAACGGACGAAATTCAGTGTGTAGAGATTTAATTCTAACCCTACCTTCATGGGCTATCAGGATTGAAAAATCTGTAAATTTCTACAGGTCTACAAATTGTGGTTCTGTTTCACCCAATATTAAGAAGCTAGAACTTTTACCCGAAACATGTTTTATTATTATGATAGTCATCGGCATTAATCTAATTGAATTTAGTTTTACACGGATGTAAATATTTCCATCCTTAGACAAAAGGGATAAAATCTAAGTATCGTCTCATAGCAACGTCTCCTTGGAGACCGATGAGTTGTTGAACACCTGGGTTTACTGAAGCGTTGAGAAAATGTCGTGTGGATCAACCTCCGAACCTCTTTCGCGGTAGTGGACTTGGTCTAATTTCTTTACCATTGTTAAAAATACGGTAACAATAAATAGACAAAGAACTTTATCTGAACCTAGTCAGTTACGAATCGGGGAATTTAAACCGACTAGTTGCACGTATACAAAACTGGATTAAACTTTGTAGTGGCTAACTTTTAATCGTAAAAATGAAGGTCAAAATAATCGAAAAATATCCAAGACGGTGGAATGTCTGGTCTCATAACGACAAGAGTAAAAAATTTGGTCAGCAAGAATTCTCACGTGGGTACGCGTCTGGCACGTGTCATCTCCGGAAACTCTCCCGTAAATAGCTGAACATCTGGTGGCGGCGCCTTTGATCACCCTTCCTCCCTCAGAATAAAATAAACTGTACTCGAAAAACCTTTTCTTCAAATCTGTCGACGAGCTTTTCGCATTGTGTTTGATCATACAGAATGGCATTAAATTTTCGGATTATTGAAAGAAATGCCGAAAAATAACGGTATTTTATTTTAATCTACTTATATTAATTATCCTGTTTCGGATGAGAATCTTCAGATATCGTGACATTTACAATTAAAATTCGTGTATTTTCTGTATTTAGCGAAAACTTCGTAACTACGACTGATTGTTTTCAAAGCACATTGTTGCGTTATCATCTTGAAGCTACTATCCTCTTCATGCTCCGGATACCAGCAAACTATGAAGTGAAATAAAAAGTAGGCTCAAGTCAATTTGTCTAATTTCACAGTCGCGCATTACTTTAGGAACACGTCCTACTGGGGACTGAAGAAAATTAAGAACTCCGAGAGTGAAACAGTGTGATATTCTAATCGCACCACCTTCAAGGTCTAATCGCACCACCTTCAAGATTTGAAACTGAAGGATACCGAGGTGGGTGCCTATTCTCTATTGATTTAAAAAATAACAATGACCTAAGGCTTTGAGCATCTCAATGTCAAATAGTAAGACCAAACATTCAAACCGATTTTGTAAATTGAAACACTACGTGTGTCATCAATTAAACAAAGCAATTACCTCTGAACTAATGCATTAATGGCCAGGACGGTCCACGTAAGGTGTTAAAAACTTACCTGGCTTCGGGTTGTTATCGATTTTTATGTGCAACCCTTTTTCTTCGAGAGGGCCTAAGACGGGAGGAAAAAAACGCGGCCAAATCAGCATTAACATCGTGTCATAGCATCTGCAGCCTCAAATGCCCCCCCTCCAAATTTTTGGAGCCAAGCAGACCCGCGCCATAATGGAGTCAGCGCTGTGCCGGGTAGCGTTATAGAGGAGTTGCAGTGTACCAGGAATACATTGTAAGGTGCTCCAAACACTGTTATATTGACTTACCAAACTGCTAAAAGTGGTTGCATGAAGTGATCAAGGCAAAATATTTTGATAACAGAAAAACATTCATAATCCTAGACAGAGTTTTGAAAGCTTTTGTTCAAAGTTTACTTGGGCTTTAGGGTCTAAATTCTTAATTCTCTTGGAACAGATGACTTTATGAAGTATAATTCAGCTAACAACAAAAATAGATGCCTTTTTTTTATGTTTGTGTGTATGTGTGTGTGTTTAAGAATTGCTCATAAAATCTGATACAACTGTAATATTTTGGAGGGGTAGTAATCCCTTTACCACCCAAAAAATATACCGCTCTAGGGATATATATAAAGCCGGTAGGGGACTTGGTATTGCCATGCAATACTTCAGAATGCTTGTTTATTTTGAAATCTTTAAACTTCTTCTCAGTAACCATTTTGCCAATTTCAACCAAACTTGGCATGAATGTTCCATGGGTCACCCTTTTCAAGAGTTTTTTATTGACGGCCAAATATAGGCATGGCAGGGGGGGGGGGCAGTTTTTAACATTGAAATCTTTAAATATCTTCTTCTCAGTAACTGTTGGAAGCTGTTGTCACAAGGCACGTCAGTAGCGTATCAGCCTCCTAATCTTCAACAATGGAATGTCATGGGTTTGTTTCAGTTTGCAAAAATTTCCTTTCCGACTTTTGTCTCTCATCAATGGGTAGGTAATCATTAACCTAATTGGGATAGCAGCTGGAGGCTAGGAAAGGATGTAGTGGTAGTACTGGTGTGAGAAATTCAAGGAATCTAATGTTTGGTGCTCCAGCCACAGCACTGTTAAAAGTGGCATTGAACCCCATGTAATCAATCAGTAACCGTTGGGCCAATTACAACCAAACTTGGCATGAATGTTCTTCAGGTGACCCTTTTCAAAAGCTGTTTGCGAAATTTTGATTAACGCCGAATTATGGGCGTGGCTTGGTGGGGAAGTTTTTTACTTTGAAACCTTAAAGCATCTTCTCCTCAGTAACCATCTGGCCAATTTCAACCAAACTTGGCTTTAATGTTCCTCAGTGTCACAGCTCAAGGTCAAACATGCCTGTGTTGTTTCAAGGTTGTATTTTTTCAATCATCATAAATTAGTCAGGTTAGCGATTTTAGGGCCATTCTTGCCCTCATGCTATATTTTACATCAAAAGTCAAGTACTTTTTTGTTGCAAACTCCTCCTACAATTTTGATTCAAAAGTAATAAAACTTTATGGATTAATTGATTATATGTTGAAGTTTTGCAAGATGCAATTTTTAAGTTTCAACTGTCCCTGAAAGAAGAACTTGTTCCCATTGAACTTGGACAGTTTTTCATATTTTACGAAAAATCTAAGTATTCCAGTGTCACAAACTCCTCCTACAATTTTGCTTTAAAGTAACAAAGCTCAACACATAAATTGATCACGAGTTGAAGTTTTGCAAGACACCAATTTGAAGTCTCTTGGTAGAAGAAGAAGAATTATCTCCCCTTGAATTTAGACACTGTTCATAAATAAGGCTCATGCAAGTAATTTTGTGCAGTGAACTACAATTTGAACTCATCCTACAATTTCGCTTCAAAAGAAATAAAACTTTCTACATAGATTGATCACGTGTTGAAGTTTTGCAGGATGTGATTTTTGAAGTCTCAACTCCCCCTAACAGAAGAATTATCTCCCCTTGAAAATAGACACTTTTTCATAGAAGAAGAAGAATCATCTTCACGCTGGAATTTTACACATATTCATTGAACCTTTCTGTTTGCGTAATTGCAAATACATATGTTCCCCCCCTTTAAAATCATTATGACTTTTGTCATGATTAGTGAAATTAGAGTTTAAAGTTTCAAGGTTATTCAAATCACAAAGCTCCTATCTGCAGGGGCAAATTTTACGAGTTGTATAGAAAACAAAAGTTCACCCTTGTTATGCTGGGTCTCAGATATATCTGTGTTGGTAGGAGATATAGACAAAGATCAGATATCTGGTCATAAATTTACACCACCTGTCTGTCCCTTTTAAGCCAGAGTTGATGCTAGAACTAATTTACAAAAAAAGTATTAACCTTTTCCTATTTTGCAGGATTTTAGACCTGTCGAAACTGATGAAAACTTCAAGGGATTTAATTAGAAAAATAACCATTCAGTAGGGTAGAAAATATTGTGTAAATAGAAGAAATTGCTTGTTACAAGCAATTTCGTCTTTTTCTACAATGTTTTCTTAATTATAAAATCACAGGGATGTAAAAACCAGGGATTAATCAAAGGACTGAAAGTCCCAAGAGCGGTTTTTCTGGTTTATCAGTAACCACGCTCAATAATGCGAGCAGGTTTCATCAATATGAGTAAGTAAATCGTACACCTAAGTAAGAGGAGCAGCTGGAGGCTCGATAAGGATGTAGTGGTAGTACTGGTGTGTGAACTACCAGGAATCCATGGTAAGGAGCTCCAGCCGCCCCAATAAAATACTATTAACTTGAAGTTGCGTTAAATCCTTATAATTCAATCAATCATGACCCCTTACTGTTTACCGAAATCGCTATTTTGAATTTATCGCAACGTTTTCTTCTTAAGTGCGTGAAAATTTGTGGTTGTTTGGTAAAAGGTTAAATGATAAAAGCTAAAATCAAAGCTAACATTCAATTCATTTTTTGTTGAGCAAATTATTATCACAATTGAAGTACTACATGTCCGTTTAAAAGATTTAGTCGAATTCGAGAAGTAAAAGGTGTTTTATTCGATGGGGTTGAATATCCGCTTGAATCGCGAATATAAGGGGGTTGTAACGTGTTACATATACTGTGTATACGGGGTGTAAATTTGCCCAGCCCTGCCAGGTCAAAACACTAACAGACAGTTTACATGTATTCGCTAACTCCAATAACCACTGACCTAGATTCTATCTTGAAACGCGAGGAAATTATTTCTCTCATTTTGACAATTCATTAGACAATTTACAATGGATATATTAAGTTTTAAACCATTTTCTGGATATTTATGACTAAAAGGAGGCTGTTGGCATTCAGCAAGTAAGTTATTTTCTTCATCAGCGATGAAACAAGATGGAGGCGATCACATAGATTTTCATTTCAAGTTTATGAGCATGCGTGGAAATGAGGGGAAATGTGTGAGAACTTGTTTCCGGTTGATCGATATGAAATACCGGTTTTTCCTAAAAATAACGCTAAAAACAGTAAATCCTTCCTTTGACACTATTTGTAAATAAGGCTAATGCATTTAATTTTTAGTTGTGAATTACTACAATTTGAACCCCTCTGACAGTTTTGCTTCAAAAGTAACTAAATTCTATACATATATTGCTTTCTGCAATAGAGCTAATGCAGTTTTGATTCAGCATGACTGTGGTTAAATTTGGACCTCCTTTCAATGTTAACAATGAAATTATAATGTAAGGAACAGCTAGTTGAGTGAAGGGCATTGTCACTTAAACCTTTCCTGGTTTTTGAAATTTTAGACTGGTCCAAATTGAAAGAGGATGCAGACGACAATGAAAGTTGGATGCAATTCCAAAACAAAACCATCCTATGTGGTAGAAAACACTGTGGGAAAAGGAGAAATTGCTTATTATAAGCAATTTCTCCTTTTTCCACAATGTTTTCTCAAGTATAAAATCACAGTGACATAAGAACCCGGGTTTATCCAGGAAAGGGTTAATACATTCCCACACAATGACGCTTTTTCATGCCCCTCAGGATGCAAACAGCAATTTCTTTATTTTACACAATGGTTCTGTACAATAAGTAAAAAAAAAGAATCTAAAACTTCATAAACTTTGAATTATGCAACTCCTTTCATTTGGACCTGTCTAAAATTTTCTCGTTTGGTATTGGGTTAAGAATAAATATTTGGATTGTCTCCCTTGTTTAAACACATTAAGACTATTGTTAAAAGTAATTACCTTCACTTTGATTTTGTAAAGAACATTTTGGCAAAAGTATCAAATTACTTTTTCTGATAATTTGAACCTTTTTCTCAATCAGATCTCTATATGTAGCAGTTAATTAAAATAATGCTCGAAGTATTGAGTAAAAATAAAGAAGAGTCCTGATAAATTGATTAATTTAATTGCAGAAATTGCTATGTTTTTTTTTCGAACATATAGTTTTCCTTTTCCTCTGATATTTTAACAAATTAGATGAATCACAAACGCATTATGAGGTTCAGTTTAAAACCTTCAAAAGTGTCATTGGACTGTCTGAATTATTCTTTTGTTGAAGAAATTATACATTTAAAGAAGAATTGCTTACTTTGAAATGAGTTTCAAATTCCAACAAGACTAAAATTAATGTGCAAAATAAAAAAATAAATGACAAATAATTATGAAATGCATGGAATCTTTAACCCTTTCCTGTTTTATGAAATTTTAGACTGGTCCAATTTGAAAGAGGTTGCAAATGACAATGAAAAATGCATGCAATTTGAAATCTGACCATCCGATGTGGTAGAAAATATTGTGGGAAAAGGAGAAATTGCTTGTTACAAGCAATTTCTCCTTTTTCCACAATGTTTTCTCAAGTATAAAATCACAGTGACGTAAAATCCCGGGTTTGTCCAGGAAAGGGTTAAAGTTTTTGTAACATTGTTATATGTCTTAGCCCACTTTTTTATCCCTTTCCAGTGTAGTAGAATTTAAGACCTGTCCAAATTCAAAGATTTCACAGATAAAAACTTTGATTTGATTTGAAAAATAACCATTCAGTAGGGTAGAAATTATTGTGGAAAAAGACAAGCAATTTCTTCTTTTTCTACAATGTAAATGACAGGGACGTTAAATCTAGGTATTGAAGTGAAAAGGATTAAATTTGCTTAATCCATTACTAGATAACAAAATTTTAGACTGGTCCAAGTTCAAAGAAGTTGTGTCCCAGGAAAATGCTGTAAATCCCGGAAATTTTAGTCTAATGTCCCAGAATCGGTTGAAAAAATGATGGCATGTCTACTCATTGTCTCAACATAAGGTTGTCTCCCTTTCTAAATGGGTCATTCCACTAGACTGGTACCGCTGTCGTCTCTAACAATAGAAAAGCCGACAGGTATACACCGATTTTCGATACATACACAGAAAGCCTGGCCTGTTAGGTTATTTCCTTACTTAAATCGAAAGTGAGGCTACCGCATGCGCAGCTAATTTTGTTGAAAAATTTGGACACACCGTGGGATTTCCATCCAATACGATTAAAATCTTACGTTTTTGGTTTTAACCCTTGTCATGCTGTATAAATTACCTTACTATATTGCTGTAAAATCAAAGGGCTGAAAGCACTCATAGAACTTGTTGTTCAAAAATTCAATATTTCTTTTAGAAATCAATTTTTTAAGCAACTCTGGCTGGATTATTACAAGCGGGAGGTGTAGACAAGATCAGACTGCACTTATGTGCAGGCTGATCTTGGTCTATAACTCCTGCCAAAACCGGAATATTCCGGGTTCAGCATGACAAGGGTTAAAGTACTGAGTTTTAATGTTAAAGCAATTCTACAATCAACAATCAAAATTGTGTGCGAGGAATGCCACCCTTTTTATGTAAAATATATGAGGAACTCCGCGTCCGGCTTCCGCCATATTGTTTACAAACAATGGATCAGCCAATCAGATTCGATGTTAAGGTTTGGTCATTAAATGCTCATCAGCCAATCTCATGATGCAGTCATTTGCGATCTACCTGTCGGCTTTGTTAAAGTCGACGGCAGTACCGGTCCACCATTCCACTGGACAACAGAAAATGTAGGTCACCTTATTGAATCCCTTTGGGTTCTCCTTAGAGTGTATCAAATGGATAGATATTATTGAATTTAACATTTGGATTTGAATGCATGACCTTTAATTAGATTTTTTTAAAAGATTTTAATCAGCTTCAAATTTTTTACTGAATGGGCCTTTTTTTGTAAGGCTTACCAAGGGGAAGTAATAAATTCAGCTAATTTTGGTTACTATGATGCATATCAGTTGCTTGGTACCCTTGTAACATAACTAGACTAAAGAATTTTTGTATCAATTTTTTAACCCATTTCCACACAATGCCACTTTGATGCCCCTCAAGGAAAAAGCTTTTGAAAAGATAATGGAAAATGAGGAAATTGCTTGTTACAAGCAGTATCTTCTTTGATCAACTAAAAGACATCATCTGCAAAATCTTTAAATTTTGGCCAGTCTAAAGTTTTTATAGGCCGCCGGAGGAGGTCATATATTGCCGTCATCATCTCATTCTGTCCATCCGTCCGTCTGTAATAAGTCCACTTTTCTCGTGAGTGCAACTCCTCCCAAGTTTCTGGCTGGATCTTTTTGAAACTTGGTCAATGTTATCACCTTATTTGGTGGATGTGCCTGAATTAAGGATTTTATGGTTCATTGATTTTTGCCTCAGTTATGCCCCCTTAAAACTTAGTCTCTTGGGCTTATTGAAATTGCAGCCTTGTGAACGCAACTCCTCATAATTTTCTGGCTGGATCTAAATGAAACTTGGTGGATGTTATCACCTAAATTGATAGATGTGTCTGAATTAAGGATTTTATGGTTCATTGATTTTTGCCTCAGTTATACCCCCTTAAAATCTAGTCTCTTGGGCTTATTGAAATTGCAGCATTGTGAATGCAACTCCTCCTTAGTTTCTGGCTGGATCTAAATGAAACTTGGTGGATGTTATCACCTTCATTTGTAGATGTGCCTGAAGAAAGGATTTTATGGTTCATTGATTTTTGCCTCAGTTATTCCTCCTTAAAACTTAGTCTCTTGGGCTTATTGAAATTGCAGCCCTGTGAATGCAACTCCTCCTAAGTTTCTGACTGGATCTAAATGAAACTGGGTGGATGTTATAACCTAAATTGGTAGATGTGCCTGAAGTAAGGAAATTATGGTTCATTGATTTTTGCCTCAGTTATGCCCCCTTTAAACTTAGTCTCTTGGGCTTATTGAAATTGCAGCCTTGCGAATGCAACTCCTCCTTAGTTTCTGGCTGGATCTAAATGAAACTTGATGGATGTTATCACCTTAATTGGTAGATGTGCCTGAAGTAAGGATTTTATGGTTCATTAATTTTTCCCTGAATTATGCCCCCTTTAAACTTAGTATCTAGAGCTTATTGAAATTGCAGCCTCGTGAACGCAACTCCTCCTAACTTTTTGTCTTCATTCAAATGAAACTTGGTCAATGTCATCACCATAATTTGTAGATGTACATGGATCAAGGATTTTATGGTTCATTGATTTTTGCAAGAGTTATGCCCCTTGACACTTAGTCTCTATCATAACAAACAGTTTGAACTTGACAATTTAAAAAGTTAGTGTGCAAATGTTTTGAATTTGGTTCTGTCAAAATAAGTAGTGTCTACAATTATTTTCGTGAAACACCAGCAAAGTTGCGGCATATATTGTGACTATGGCACTCTTGTTTCATCTTGTAAAGGATTAAAGAACATTTTATTATTATCCTATAGCCCTTTAATACCAGACAATAAAATTTTAGATTGGTCCATTTTGAAAGAAAATGCATATGACACTTCTGAGCTTTTGAAATTATTCATCTTTAACTCATTCCTGTACAGTCTCTAGTTTTAACATCCATATGATTTCATACTTTAGAAAATATTGTGAAAAAAAGAAGAAATTGCTTGGAACAAGCAATTTCTTCCTTTTTCACATTATTTTCCTACCACACAGGATGGTTTCATTTCAAATTGCACCCAATTTTCATTGTTGTCTCCAAAATTTTTGATATTGGAGCAATCTAAAGTTGAGTAAAATGGGAAATGGTTAAGGGTAGGACATTGTGATCAATGAACAAACTGCTTTAAAGGTGTTTTTTTTTAATTTTCCACAGAGTTTTTAAACATTCCCTTAGGATCATGAAAAAGCTGGTTGAATTTTGAATAAGTAAATCAGTAAATTCGGGTTACAGGCACTCAGACCCATTACCAAACAACAAAATTTTAGACTGGTCTAAGTTCAAAGAAGTTGCCTACAACAATATAAAGATGATGTAATTTTAAAAATCTTTGTTCTTTTGAGAAAAATTCTTTTGTTAAAAATAAGGAAATTGCCTGTAATAAGCAATTTCTTCGTTTTCCACATTTTTTTCACAATCTTTTTTCTGTAGGATAGTGAAATTGTACTTATTAACCCTTTCCTGGATAAAGCCGGGATTTTACGTCACTAAGATTTTATACTTGAGAAAACATTGTGGAAAAAGGAGAAATTGCTTATAATAAGCAATTTCTCCTTTTCCCACAGTGTTTTCTACAACATAGGATGGTTTTATTTGGAATTGCATCCGATTTTTATTGTCGTCTGCATCCTCTTTCAATTTGGACCAGTCTAAAATTTCCAAAAATGGGAGAGGGTTAAAGTCACTGGTATCACATTGGGGTGTGGTAAAGATACTCCATGATTATCTATAGACAAGATTGGTAATATGGTAATGATAAATTCATAATTTGACTCCATACAATTAGTGGCTCCCATTAAGTTCTCAATACTACTTTATTCATAAAACTTAATGAGTTAAAAAGTTAAATGGGTACCATAATATTAAATGACTTTTTGAGATCTTTGTGTATTTTTATACGCCCATGGAAAAGACAGGACTTATTATGGGATGACCCATGGCATCTGCGTGTCCAGGCATCTGTGTGTTGAGCCGGCAGGTAGTGTCCAGGTTTTTGTCTGGGGCATAACTCTAGAACTGTATGTCTGATTGACTTGGAACCCGGCAGTTGTATTCATTGCATCATTATGGAGTGCAGTGCATAAGAACCATAACTCTACTGGTCTTATTTTTTCAGTTCTTACACTTTGTTGTTTTTCAGACTTGAATTTTGTCCGTAGCATATCTCTGAAAGTATAATAGGTATGACCATGAAACTTGATGTGTGTATATATCTCAACAAGGGGAAGTACAGTGCACAAGAACCATAACTCTACCATACTTATTTTTTTTTAGTTTTTGCCAATTTGTTTTCAGACTTGAATTTTGTCAATTATTCTGAAAGTATAATAGGTAAGATCATTAAACTTAATGTGTGGATAGATTTCACCGAGGGAAAGTGAAGTGCAAAAAACATAACTCTACCATACTTAATTTTTGAGTTATTGCCCATTGATGTTTTTCAGAAATTTGTCCAAAGCATAACTCTTAAAGTATAAAATCATTGATAATGAAACTTCATAATTACATTTAAAAAAATCATAACTCTACCTTGTAAGTTATTGCGCTTTTTTTTTTTTTTTTTTTTCAGACTGTTATCTAAATCCCCTCCTCTAGTAGACACCAAGCAGTGTGGCAATGTATCTTTTGTGGGAAACTAAAAAATTGCTTGTTACAAACCATTTCTTTGTTGTCCACTAAGTCCACAATGATTTTTATCCCTGAGACAATAAAAAAAATTCATCAACTAAAAATTGATGTCTGCAACATCTTTGAATTTGGCCAAGTCTAAAATTTTGGGGGAAAAAGTGCACAGTAGCCAATCAGGGTACAAAGCCTATTTCAGATATCCCTTTCCCATATGATAAAAAATTTGGACAGGTCTAAATTGAAATAATTTGAAGAAAATAAAACAAAGTTGGTTTTAAGTTGAAATATAAGGATAATATGAGGTAGGAAACATTGTGAGAAAAGAAGAAATTGCTTGCAACAAGCAATGTCTTCTTTTTTCACAATGTTTTCGACAGCTATATTTCATTGGTGTGTAAAAAGGATTGTGTGGTAATGAATTAAATGTACTGTGAACAAAAGGTTTCTGTGTATGGTAAAGTGTATGATAACTAATTCTTGAACTTTTTCCCACAGTATACATTGAGATAGTATTCTACCCCAGGGAAAAGCTTGAAAGCAATTTCTCTTGAGCCAACAAAGCACCAAAATTAGAACTAACTAAAAATGATCAGTCTTAAACAATTCAGATCTTGCCTGTGTGAATCCATCATATAAATTGATGAAGGTCCATCAGAAAAAGCTACAGATGATAGTTCTAACAATTTTCATTGTAATTTTCTCAGCAACTGGTAATCACAGAGATTTTGTATGGTGTATAAGTTAACCCTTTCCTATTTTGCAAATTTTGGACCTGTCAAAATTCAAAAGTTTTGCAGACGACAATTCAAAGTTGATTTTATTTGAAAAATAATCATTCAGTAGGAAAGAAAAATTGTGGAAAAGAAAAAATTGCTTGTTACAAGCAATTTATTATTTTTCCACAATTTTTTCTCAAGTATAAAATCACAGGGACATAAATTCCAGGGATTAAACAGGAAAGTGTTAGGGATCCTATAAATGTTGCTTACTGGATTTATGTCTGTCTGATGTTTTCCTACTTAAATTACTTTCTGTACATTATTATGTTTGTGACAAAATGGTGCTCAGCAATTATGCATCATACTGCCTTTTGGAACTTAGTATAGTGCTTCAGATAAGAGTCTAATATGTCTCTCAAATTTCATCGCACATAAGCTGTCAAGTGACCTGTTTTCAGGTCATCCTTTAAAATGAATTCATCATTGGGATGTACAATTCTTAAAGGCCTGGTATAATTTTTGAGCATAAAATTCATAGTTTTTTAGCTCACCTGAGCACAAAGTGCTCAGCTTCTTGTGAGCTTTTGTGATCTACCTGTGTCCAGTGTCAGGTGTCCATCTTAAGTTGTCCATTGAGTGTCAACATCTTGTGTGCACTCAAGAGGCCACAGTTTTAGCTTAAATGTATTGAAACTTGACCAAAATGATTTTCTCAGTGAAACCTTGTATTGCATCAACATTGGATCTCATTGAGTAAAAGAAATAGGTCACTAGGTCATATTTTTTAAAAAATCTTGTGTGCACTCTTACACCCCACATTTTTGCAAAAAAAGTGCTTTGATGTTTGGGGAGAATGTTTGCATAATATCTCAGTCAACTTCAATATTTGGTCACATGAGGTAAAAAACTAGGTCACCAGGTCAAATCTTGGAAAAACCTTATGTACACTGTACTTTCTAGTGGCATAATACAGTTGATATTTGGTCAGAATGTTTGTGTCCAAGAAATCTCAGCCAAGCTTTACTAAAGGGCACATGGTGTCAAAAACTAGGTCCCAAGGTCTAATCTATAGAAATCTTCTTTTTGATTTACATGCTAATTTTCTGGCACAAATATCTTGAAACTTTGTTAGAATGTTTGCTCTTGATTTCTCAGACAAGATTTGGTAAAATGTTTGGCCAAAATTAGGTCATTTTTTTTTTACTTCTGTGGTCGTTGACTTAGGTCGGTGCTTTAGAGCCAATGGCCCTCTTGTTTATATACTTATATGACTTATAAAAAAATAGAGGCTTCAAAACTCAGTACAAGGCATGATGAGTTTGAATTTGTAAATGACAAAAGCAATTTTTGCTTTACCCAAAATGTTTTCTAAAACCCTATATCTGCAGTGCTTAAGGTATTGGATTGCATGTCTATGGTTTGCTAAAGATATAATACTCTAATGTCATTATATGGCATTAGTACATAATTTTACCTTATCTTCAAATAAGTACAAGCAGGTAAAAAATAACCCATAATGCCTTGGTGATTCATTATCATGGATAATTACATTTTAACTGTTACAATTTTGTTTAAAAAAGACTTTTTAAGATTTAGTTATTGATAAGACATAAATAACTGCATTCTGGTCATTAAGTACAGTTCACCACAATTATTTACTGATTAGAAACTTAATGAATTATGCTGAAAAGACAGATGATCCCTGTCAATCAAAGAACCAATCAACCAATCAAATCATTGACATAGACCAGAAGTGAACTTTTACTCTCATATTAGCATTAACATGAAGCATTACCTCAGAATTCTTTCAGGGAACAAGTAGTGCACAAGAAATATAACTCTTGTAGGCTTTTGACTTATTTGCCTTTGATTTTACAATAGATTTTGTCAAGAACATTATTCTAAAAGTATAGTAGGGATCTATGGGTACATTGATCTCATTAACAGTTTCCTGTTTTGCAAAATTTTAGACCTGTCCAAATTCTAAGGTTTGCAGACGAAAATTATTGTGGGTTAAATTTAAAAAAATACTATTTAGTAGGGTAGAAAATATTGTGGAAACAGAAGAAATTGTTTGTTACAAACAATTTGTTCATTTTCTACAATTTTCTCTCAATTATAAAACCACAGGGATGTAAAAACAAGGGATTGAAGAGGAAATGGTTAAGGGAATGGAGAATTTATACAAACCATTTACCACACAACAAATTTTTATACTGGTCCAAATTGAAAGATGTTGCAGTTGGCTAAACAAAATTGTGTTTTTCCACAATTTTTTCTAAAGAATAAATCACAAGGAAGGTGTAAAATGAAAAATGGGGATCGGGAGAATTAGATAACGTTGTGAGAAAAAAAAATCATTGTGTGGTCTTGGGTTGATAATTTAGTTTGCCCAGAGCATTTCAAGGGTTAAATATGTTTAATTTAGTATTCTAAGTATCTACAACTATTGTAACTTAGAACAGTGTAGCAATTAACCCTCGATTTATCAGTGTTTAGAAGCTATCAACTTGTTCATCAGGGTGGACAGAGCTCATGGAGAGGGAATGCTCAGCAGAAGTTGATACGCTAGATTTTTAGCTCACCTGAGCACAAAGTGCGAGATGAGCTATTGTGATCAGTCATCGTCTGTCAGTCTGTCCATAATTTCTTTAAAAATCTTCTCCTTCTAAACGAGTGGGCCAATCAAGCCGAAACTTTGCAGAGATGTTCCTTAGGTGAAGTTCTACAAAAGTTGTTAAAAGAATTGCACTCTGTGAAAAACTCTGATAAACATTAAAAGAAGTTGCAGATGGTAATTAAAGTTTGATAGAAATCTAAACACAAGGAGTTTTTAGGGTAGAAAACATTGCGAGAAATGGAGAAATTGCATGTAACTTTGTAAGTGGTCCTCTTGCAGTAGATTATTTCCTCATTGTCTTTGAAGAGGTGTAAGGGTGCTGGTATTTCATTGTTATTTGCATATTAAGATTTTCTTATCCATGTTATCAGGCAGTTTCAGTGGGGTTATTGTCTGTATGGCTGTTTCAACCCATTACCAGACAACAAAATTTTAGACTGGTCCGATTTCAATAAAGTTGTAGATGACAATTAAACCCATTACCAGATGGCAAAATTTTAGACTGGGACGATTCCATTGAAGTTGCAGATGACATCTTAATCCAATACCAGACAGCAATATTTTAGACTGGTCCAAATTGACAGTTGCAGACAACAATTTAATGTTTATGAAATTTAAGGTTATTCAATTTTCTGGATAGAACACATTCTTTAAAATCAATAAGTTGCTTGTTACAAGCATTTTCTTCATTTCACACAATGTTTCCCAAGTTTTTTTCTTGAAGGGCATCAAAAAGTGCCACTCTGTGGAAACAGGTTAAATTATCCTAGAAAAAAGGGACCAAATATGGTAGAAAACATTTTAACAAGCACTTCTCCTTTTCTCAAAAAAATTTCCATGATAGTATTTCTCCAGGGTTTAAAAAAGCGTCTTGTCTGGTAATGTGTCAAATCAAATACAAAATAGAACCTAAGACAGTTGATGACATTAAATCAAATATTAACCCTTGTCATGCTGAACCAGGAATATCCCTGTTTTGGCAGGAGGTATAGACAAAGATATGTGCACACTGTTCTCGGTCTACATCACCTGCTTGTTTCTTTTATGCTAGAGTTGTTCATAAGATAAATTTTCAAAACTATTGATTTCTACATTAAGTGGAGCCAGTACTGTCAGAGCTTTGATTATGAAAACAGTTCTTTAGAGAATTTATTCAGCAGGAAAAGGGTTAACCCATTCCCACACAATCCCACTTTTTCAAGCTCTTCGATAAAGATGCTGGTGAAAGCATTGTGGAAAATGAAGAAATTGCTTGTTACAAGCAATTTCTTCATTATCCACAATATTTTCTACTCTACATGCCAAAGAATTTCGACATTTCATCAACTAAAAGTTATTGTCAGCAAGATTTGTTCAACTAAGAAATGATTTTAAAAGAAAGATAAGTAAACAATAAGATGACTTCACCTTGCCCACATTGCTCAAGAACAACCATTTTTCTAATCAAAACCTCTTTAATCAGTTTATATGGTGGGAGTATTGAGCAATAAAGTTGTCAAATCAAAATAAGGTATTGACCATGAGATTAACCCTTTACCGTTTTTCAAAAGTTTAGACCTGTCCAAATTCAAAGGTTTTGTAGACGTAAATTTAAAATAAATTCAATTCCAAGAATAACCATTCAGTAGGGTAGAAAACATTCTGGAAAAAGAAGAAATTACTTGTTACAAGCAATTTCTTCTTTTTCTACAATGTTTTCTCAATGATAAATATAAAGGGACGTAAAAACCAGGGATTGAACAGGAAAGGGTTAACTCTTGTCATGCTGAATAAATTTTTAATTAGAATTGCATTAAATCAAAGGGATGAAAGCAATAGATGCAAACATTGTGGGTTAAATTTTTTTTGAAAATTTATCTAAAAAACAATTCTGACTTAAAAGGGATAGGCAGAGGGTGTAGACCAAGATCAGACCGCACATATGTGCAGGCTGATCCTGTCTATACCTCTTGCCAAAACAGAAATATTCGGGTTCAGCATAACAATGGTAAACTCTGTCATTTTCTATTTCTGCTATTATCTATATTTCTTTTGTCTCTCACCAATGAGTTGATCATCGTAGACCTATGTGGGATATTGGCTGGAGGCTAGTGGTAGTACTGGTGTGAGAAATACCAGGATTTCATTTTTAGGTGCTCCAGCCGCCGCGATACAACTGAAAGATTGTTAAAAGCGGCGTAAAACTCCATTTAAACAAACAAACAAACAAATCTATATTTCTTATTCTGTGGGTCTCTATTTTGTATTCAACCCATTGCCACACAATCCCACAATTGATGTATTGAAAAGTAAAAGGCTCTAAAAAGTTAAAGGCTCTAGAAAACAATTTGATGAAAAATATGAAATTGTTAGAACAAGCCTTTTCTCCTTTTATCACTATGCTCCCTAGCTAACATGAC